>CM077306.1:58580000-58957500 GCA_039655065.1 Glossophaga mutica | reverse complement strand
TTACTCAGTTGTACTATCACTGATTGTAAGCATTCACTGCTGAGGATGTGGTACCCCTACCCCCACTCTAAGCTCCAGAAGGAATGGTCAGAAAGGAGCTCATTATTAGGCTGGTCCACAGAAGAGCTCATAATGCTGTCATGTAGAATCAAAGAATCACAGGAGAGACAATCTACTCAAAGGTCAGCCTTATCTCCCCCAACACATCTTCACTGCATCAGCATGCCCATTTTCTAGGAGATCAAATTCTCAAATTCAAGAGGCTAAATGAAATTCACACACAAATTCAGCTTCTGCCTAAATACATGGATTTTTGACCACTGAAATCTCAAAGTAATTTTTAAGTCACTTAAAGCTAAAAGCTAATAGGTATGACTTTATTTTCAGTTTTATAAACAAGTGTAAAACATAATAGTGCAGTCGTATATTTGGCATTAACTCTTACTAGCCACAAAATATATGGATCAATATTGGATTTTCCAAAGTTGTCTAAATAAGACAGAGTTTATCAAAACTTGCCGGTTGCTTTCAAGTGAACACAGCATGTTGGCAGAAATGAAATGCAATGTCTAAAAGACAGAAAATAGGTCAGTACTGTGCAAAAGTAAACTTGTCAGGGGGATCAATATGGACGTACAAGTTAATGGGGATATTAGAATTTCCTTACCATAGGGGTTATGCAGGGTAGAGCCAGAACACAACTGTAGCATTTTTTTTTCACTTGCAAGAAGCAGAGGTTGTACTTTAAACATTATTTTTGTATCCTTAATGAAAGGCACTGCTTTTTAACGTGGAATATTTATATGTGAGCACAGTTTTAAATCACAGAGCATCAGAGTACCTTAAATTCTGGTTCATTTGCTCAGTTTTTTAGCAACAAGAAAAATAAGAAAAACAAGGAGTAATGGATCAAGTATCATAAAATTTCAGAAATATCATGAAGTTCTCATTAGCTTTCTCTATGTTGTGTTTCAGAGAATTTAACATTGTGGATGAAATCAGTAAAAATTTCTGAAGGAAAAAAAACAATAACAGAAAGAACTTTCTTGGGGCTTCCCATTGCATTTATTTAAAATTTTAAAAAATGTACATCACTTTTTGAATACATAAAATGCCAGTGCTTTGCAACAGTTTTGTTACTGCATCTCTTGAACAAAAAAAAAAAAAAAAAAAAAAAAGGAAAAAAAGAAAAAGAAAAAGAAAAAAACAGGAAAAATACATTAAAAAAGCCAGGCTGTTCTGCTTATGCACGGGCAGTGGCTTTGGAAAGCTACAGCCTACATTGTCTGTTTAGAGGCATTGCCGAGCACCAGTCAGCTATCAAGGAGAAGTTGCACATAAAAGCATTAAAGGATACAAAGAACAACTTGGTGGGGAGGAGAGGAATAAGAAATTCAGAAAAATGCCACATATGCTCTTGGGGTGGGAGGTAGAATCAGGGAGATGTAAGCAGGAAGACTGATGTATTTGGAAACGAGATTTATGGGAAAAGGTGGAAGAAAACAAAGTGACATGTTTGGCAAGATACCTTGTGTGTGTGTGTTTGTGTGTCCACTTCCGATTTTCTACTTTCTTTTCCAGGAGAAATGTAACAAAACTGAGGTAGAAATGAATGTGGGAGCACTACAGCCCAGAAGATTTTAAAATGAGAAGCAAAATTGCACTGACAAGAGAGGAGTCAAAAAGAAGGAGAGGGGATGTGGGCGTTCTTTGTGGGTATATATAAGTCGGTTGGTTGCCTTTTGTATTTATTTATTATTTGTTTGTTTGCTTGGGTTGCTGTCTTCTGTGTTCTATCAAACAGCATGGCAAGCCTATAAGCTAGATTAGTGAATAGAATGACACCATTCCCAGCAGTTTTAAGAGAGAACTTGCAAACCACCACCACCACCACCAACTATGCGGTACCACGCAGTCCCAGCTTTTGGGCACTGTGACTTTCAGAGTCCTAAACGGGTTTTGCGGCTGACTGTCTTAGACACTAACACAAACTGAAGAAGTAGCTTTCCATTAACCAGTGTACCTTTTGAGAACATTTTCACTTCACTACCAAGGAGCAATGTACGAAGAATTCTTGCAGATATTGACATAATTACTCTGCTCTGGTTAATTCCCCATAATTAGTAAAAGAAACTTAAAAAAATCCTTCCATTTCTACTTTAAATTGTAAATATTCAGTTGTATCACACTTAATTATTTTTCTGGATACATTCAAAGTAATTTTCCTTGCTATTTTCCAATTGTTGAGGTAAACATACATTTTAATATAAAGTAACATTGAAGCCTATCCCATTACTCTCAGCAGTACATAGTGCTTTCAACACATTCCTTTGAGGTACTGTACAAATCACAATCGCTTTCCTGAGTTTTTGCAGACAAGAACATTAAAAGAAATGAACTGCAGAAATTAAGGTCCAGATTACCGTTACCCTGTTTTACCTGTTCTTAGCTTAATACTGCAGAACAGACAGGATTGAGGAATACTGTTGCTCTTAAAATGGCAAAAATCTGGTTTTCTGTCATAACACAACCGTTCATCTCTTTAGTCCAATAATGTTTGAAGTTAAAGCTCTTTATATTAGCACATGCCACCAATGTAATTGTGAGGCAAACAAAAAATAAAGCACCACTCCAGGCACTTGACAGCAACTAAATCTCGAGAACAGCAGAATGGAATCAACACACGAGGTTCATGTCCTTCTGAAGTCAACACACTTGCACCTTGCTCCTTGGTGAGTGTTGTCTAGCTTGAACCAAACTGAGCATCAACAGATGCTTTCTGTCATCTGGGGCTTTCAAATCAGAAGCTCTCATTTGATGCATTTTTCCTCCAAATCTACCCTGACTCTAAAGATGCAACTTAATCATCATCTTCCCCAGTACCCTTTGCAATTTAAACACTACTGGAAAGGGGCTCTACACCCTATGTAGCAGGTTTTATGTGCGTGTGCCAACATTCATTACACTTTTTTTAAAAGAAGTTATCACTGACTGCAACCAAACATTTTGTTCCATTCAACATACATATCAAGCTCTTTTTGAGATATGCTAGGCTGAATCTTGCAGAAAGCATTTTCAAAGTCTTGATATGTAACGGGCCTCAACTGGCCGGGCATAATGGCTGAGAGGTCTGTGGCTGGCATGGCATGGAGGGGCCCCACTGCTGCTTCCTGACACAAATGAGCCACGTCTAGTCCAGAAAAGCCTTCTGTGCGCTGGACGAGCAGTGCAAACTCCTTGTCATTGAGACAGTAATTGTGCTGTGAGAGCAGTTGTACTATTATCTGGTGCCTCGCTGTGCTGTCAGGAAGTGGGATTAAAAGTCGTTTCATGAAGTACCTCCGGAGAGACTCATCTATTTCTTCTGGTTTACTGGTGGCACAGATTACTACGATTTGGTCCTCAGCTGATGTTAGTACAGTGTCCAGCTGCATCAGAAATTCGGTTCTCATCCGACTGACTGGACTGTGTTCCTCACTCACTTGAGAGGAGAGAAGCATGTCAATGTCACTGACAAAAATCACCGAGGGCTGGCGACATCTGGCCACAAGGAAAGAGGCATGGATAATTTTCTCTGCTTCTCCTAGCCACTTGGCAACTAGGCCAGAACCAGTGAT
The DNA here is from genome assembly GCA_039655065.1 of Glossophaga mutica. Classification (NCBI taxonomy): domain Eukaryota; kingdom Metazoa; phylum Chordata; class Mammalia; order Chiroptera; family Phyllostomidae; genus Glossophaga; species Glossophaga mutica. The sequence goes on along the minus strand of CM077306.1, from coordinate 58,953,883 downwards.
TTTGAAAAATGTGGCCCCCAGCTGACTAGCTATGCACCTGCCTAATAAGGTTTTGCCTGTTCCTCGAGGTCCAAATAAAAGGATGCTCCGGGGTAGGGCCGTCAGTCCACTGAATGCATCTGACCTCAACACTGGCCATAAAACCTCTTCCTTAATGACAGCCTTCACTAGGTCAAGGCCAGCAATGTCACTCCAGTCCACCGGTGGTCCTTGGGTGATGATCTCATTGGTTACCAGGTCAATGAGGTGTGTGTCAGTATTCTTCAGTTGCTCGTCCACAGAGTGGTTGGATGAGGTAGCTGCACGGAGCCCAGGGCCTTGCATCGGGTGAGAGAGGAGTTGCCTGTGCTCGTCCCCATGCTCACTCATTACTGGCGACGTGTACTTCCCAAAGGATTCACTGGATCTTGATCCCAGTGAATTTTTAGCAGTACTGTAGGAAGGAGGGGTCAGAGCCCTACTGGACTGGCTGCTGAATTTCCTTTGCTGTTCAGAGGACATTAGTTGCTTCGTTGGCTTAAATGCTAAGGATGATGTTTCAGCACTTCTGTCAAAGCCATTCCCCCGATTTGAGTTTGAAATGCTGTTGTCGGGCATTCTGTACATAGGACTCTGTGTAGATCTCTGTTGGCCATAGCTGTAATTTCCATAACTGGAGTCCATATCCCCTTGCCCTGCCATATAGAAAGCTTTTCTTTTGAGAGAGCTTGCTGAACTGTTTGTCAGGGCTGAGGGTGCAATAGGTGTCAGACCATGACCTTGGTAGGTGTAGCCAGGAACTGTGGTTGGGGGCAGAGGGGTAGGAGCAGGAATTCCTGAAGGCAGGTACGCTGAAGGAGGAGGAGGTGCACCCCCAGGGCTGTACCCAGATCCCACAGCAGTCTGAGGAGGATAGCTAGCAGAGGGATAGCTATAACTGGAGAGGTTAGAAGTCCCATTGTAGCCTGGGACCAGGGCTGGTGGCGGAGGAGGTGGTGGTGGTGGCTGTAGGAGCCCAGAGCTATGCAGAGGAGATGGATGAGGCGAGGGAAGTGCAGGTGCTGCTTGGCTACTGTACGTAGAATGCAAATATGATCCGTTGTATCCTGGGGCATATTCCTGAGATGGGAGCCCTGCATGAAGACTAGGTACAGTGTGGCTTCCACAGGTACTACTGGAATAACTCGGTTCTGTCAGGTTGCTGGCCACCCCAGGAGAGCTCCCTATACTTGCAGAGACATCTGCTGGAGGGAGGGCTGAACTAACTCCAGCTTTGCTGGCAGTGATGACATCTGGAACACAGTTCATGGGATAAACAGCTTCTGAATTCAAGGAAGGCTGCCAGGGTTCGCTTTCATTTTTCCGACCATTCACTAGTCCTGATGGTGCATCTGAGTAGTTGCTGAGTACAGGTCGGTCCACAGGGCCTTCCAAAATGCCAGAATACTTCTCTGCATACTTTTTTAGTAAGTTGGATGCAGTCAGAGCAGATATGTCATCATTTGCCCAGGCATACTGATAGGTGCGCTGCAGATGACCTCTGTAGGCTTCAACCTTATGGGCAGGAGACCGAGTGGTCGAGGTGATGTCAAAGTGCTGTTCTGGCCACTGGGCATGCTCTGGCGTCCACTGCATCTTCAAGCCTAAGGATTTGGGGGAAAATAGTTAAATTACTTAGATGCTTGTCAGAACTGTTCAAGTCCCCTCTCCCCAACTTTTTTGGTTACCTATTATTTTCCATGAATAATATGAACATTATAAAAGATTTCCCCAGTTTGTAATACCTGTCATAATCTCTATCATAATATGTATACTTCAAAATGGACTGAATTCCAGCCCTGGATTAAAAATAAACTGAATTCAAATGAAAACTTTGTATAAATATTTTCCATTTGAAAGTCATAAGTAAATCTATTTCTGTTAAGCCTATTAAGTCACTTGCTACACAGGCAGAGAAACATATATATATGTACACACACATTCCTATCACAGCACAATTCAGTCATAGGTCCCTACAATAAAATATACATACATTTAAAATATCTAGTGAGTGATAGTATCAAAGTGCAAGATCTAGCTACTCTGTCTCTTCACATCACAGTTTCTGTTTTATATTTTAACCAATATAAAAATGAGACACAGCTGACAGATCACATCTAGGATACCTCTCTTATTTGGTACTGAACACCTAGTTAGCACAGTATAATGCTCCCTGCACAGAACAATATGACACAGACATAGCAGGTCATTCCATAATCCAACTCTCATCTAAAGTGGTCCACGACAGTTTCAAATCTGCTTCGTGGAGTGCAGCAAAGCAATCTCCCAGGCAGCGCTCCATCGCTTTCATCGCACAAAGCCTACAACTCGGTATGAATTACAACTTGCTCCTTTCTGCCTCTCAGTTCTGTTGTTGAGTCCCTGAAAAAAAAAGCAAGCATCACTTGTCTGTCCATCTTCTAGCTAGCATGCTCCCTCCTTCTCTTACAATCCTTCTCCCTGCCTACAGTCTCCAAAAGAGGAGAGAGAGAAAAAGAGAGAGTATAAGTGTGTATGTGTGTGCGCGTGTGCGTGTGTGTGTGTGTGTATAGATGGAAAGAGAGAGAGAGGAGAGGGAGAGAGAGGAAAGACTGAAATAGGTAAACGGAAAGATAATGAAGAGAGAATCTGGATTCGAATTCTACATTTCTGTGGGAAGTAGTGTGTGGCAGAAACTCAAATAATACAACTAGGTTATGAGATGCTATGGGTAATTCTATCATCAGTTAGGTTACTAATTGAAGCAAGGTGAAAATGTAGCAAACTATAAAACAGGAGTATTTTCTTAGTATTTCTCATTTAAGAGAAAATACGAAGCAGTTAGAATCAGAGAATCATTTGAGTTCTACAGTTTAAAGAGATCTCAGAAATTACCTTCTGTCACAGATTAGAGAACTAATACCCGAAGGGATTTATAAAGTACCCTCGAGGACTCACACGTAGTTAGTTATAGAAGAGCACAGAAAGAAACCTTGTTCTATTTCCCAATGCTGGCTCATCCCATTCTAATCTCCGCTTCCTGGGAACACTTTCTATCCTGGTACAGCTATATTAAACAGGCCCTCTTAATCTCCTTTGTATTACGCAAAAGTGAATTTTGCAAACTGTCTTGTACCCTCTGGCAGAGATTCCTCGATACAAAGGAGGACTGGTCTAAATGAAGCATCTGTGGCATCAGCTCTCTTCTGTCTTATTCTGACAGCTCCTACTCTGTTCTGCTTTCTTCCTCCAAACTCTTTAGCTCTTCATTGCCTGACTCTGGCTTCTGATATGGCCAGCTTTGACTTACAGAGCTAAACTGAACATAACACAGAGTTTGGTAACAGAATGGCATGTTGATTCCCTTCTGACTCCCTCTTCCTTGTTTGCAAAACCATTGCACCAGACACTGGAAGTTAATTAGCAGGATGATGCTGTGCTAATTGTGTTAATTTACAAGGTTTTAGTCAAAGAGAATCATGCCAGGGCTGGCACTGCTGTCATGCTTCAGACTTAATGATTAAAAAATACTGAAAACAGGGTAGGAAGGATTGCAGTAATTACACAATAAATGAATAAAGCAACAGGATTCATTTGCAAATATATTTTACTGCAGTTGTACTCATTTGCATTTGGATTTTTAAAAAGGATCCATGTAGATATTCATTTGCAAATCACCATCTTAGTTAAATTAAGTCTGAAAGCTGCACTGTATAACTTAATCAAGCTTTACCTTTTTTTAGTAAAAATACTAAAAACCTTGCTTCTCTTGTACATGCAACAGATTCTTTCTTCACTTTCCCTCACTCCCCCTAAATCTTTATGTTTCTGTTTTCAAAGTCTATCTTTTAAAAACAGTCTCATCAAAGTGCAAACAAAAAAAAAATTGTAAAATCCGGATGGAGTGCAGCTTGCATCATTTCACTCAGAGAAACTCCTGTGAGTTCTAGGAAGAACTAAAGTGATATTCTTAATTGTTTCTGTTTTCTCAATCATTATTTTTTAAGGAGGAAAACACACCGCAAAATGGGTGAAATGACCGAGACCACACTTAAAGGGGAAAAGATGCAAATTTAATGAAGCATCATTTCAGGAATCATACTTTCATTAAATTCAACTGGAAATTATTAAGAGCAAATCACCAGGAACCAATCGCAAGTAATCAGTATCTAAATTCTTCTAGTGTCCTGGGATTTACTTCAAGCCTCAAAAAAGAGAGAGAGAATATTAATGTGACTATAATGTGACAGTAGAACTGTCTAAAAGACCTACAAATTCATTAGTCCTGTAAATTATTTCCAGGGAATTTCTACTAGGATTTTTTTCCTTAAAAGATTATCAAAATACAGAGTTGAGAAAATAAGAGCACAACATGTTATGAGCAAGAACCGAATAGACTGATGCAGAAGAACTATTTCAATAAATGTCTTAAGATTTCAGATAATAATTTAGGAGTCACAGGCAGCGGGATTTACCATAAATGCAACACAGCACAACACAACAGAACACCACCCAACACAGTACACTTGTAAAAGGGCTTCGCTTCCTTTCAGCGCGCTGAGCTATCAGCCATAGGCGGCGTGAGTTAACGCACACACATAACAAAAATTATTTTTTAAAATGCCCATTAAAAAATGCTTTAGAGTTAGAATAATAATAATTATTTATTTAAATAGGCAACCTTCTACCTGTATTGGTTCAATTTTTTTCCTGTAAATTAATCACAAATAAAATATGCAAAAAGTGATCTTGGTAAGTTATAAGCAATATAAGAGACAGAATATAAAGTTTAAATAAAGTAGTCTGGTTATTTTCATTGGGTATTGCTGCACAGTTTCACTCCAGCAAAGCTAATTACATTTTATAAGATTTGTTTCATGAGAAATTAAGCAAAGATTCTATCAAAATTATATATTTGGAACACTTATGGGAAACACTATTGCCTTTTGATTCTCATGCTATTTTTGGATGTGTTTACCAAGATAATTAAACATGTATTTATTGATGCATACTAAATAACAAAAACCTTATTGTGGCTGCAAAAGGCAAGACTGAGCTTTGATTAAATAGACTTAAAGGAACAGAAGTATTCACATGCCCTGAAACACAAGTACTTAGCCAGTACTTTGAAATCATTACTATTATTTTAAAATGTAAGTCAATAGGTTCCCATGAGCTAGTTCTTCATATCAGTAGGAGCTGAAGAAGCCAGCATTCAGGACACTGTCCTGGCCTTGGGAGCCCCAAGAGCTTTTTTGTCAGTTTCCTGAATTTTAATACTAATTGAAAGCAGTACCAAACTTTTTTTGTTGTTGTTGCTGTTATTGTTCTGTTTATTGGTGATGATATTTCTGATGTGAAATGGATGAAACACACAGAGTCAAATGTTAAAAGCAGGCTCCCTTTGATTGCATCTCTGAGAGGAAGCAGCAGATGCGCGTCACTTAACTTGGCATCCAAATAATAAGATGGGTTTTAAAAACAGCTTTCATATGCTTTGTCTTCAGAACAGGAAGAGAAAAACCTCAGAAACAATACTATCTTAAACATTATTAGAAATGTGACTCCAGAAGGATAACCCTCACTGCTGCTTAGAAATAGCTTAAATAGGTACAATAAGAATTCAGAAAATGGTGAAAAGTAAGGAAAATAGTCTGTAAAGATAATGAAAGAATTGCTCCAATATATCAATTTTGATTTTTGATAGGATAAGAAAATTCTTAATGCAGCTGGAGAATTTGACACTGCAATGTGTTTTTCAAAATGGGTATTTTAATAGAAAACTGCTTTTAAGACACTTTAAAATGTTACACAAGAATGACAGATTCAACAGTCAAAATTTTATTTTGTTGTTATAGGATTTATATATGTATAAATGAACAGGTCTCTATCATTTCCCATGAAACTGGACAGGTTGGATAAGCTTCTCCATTGTCTCGACCATTTCATAACTTAGGTGTAACTACTAAACAGTTGCTGCCTCATCACCTTACTTGCCCCATTACACTCTTTCACTATCTGAAGCGAAACAACTGTGGCAGCCTTCAAAGTTCTGTCACAGCTTCCAGATTATCAAGAAACTCTTGTATAGGAAAGTGAAGAATGTAAAAACAACTTTCGGAATGGGAGGAAATTGGAAATAAAAGACTAAGCCTCCTAGAATCTATTTTTAGCACACATTCCTGGAAATATTAATCTAAGGCACCACTCATCACTCCACCCCCCCCACCCCTAACACACATATGCTATTCAGCAGTTCATCAGGTCTAAAAAAGCTGTTCTCTTTTACAAGGTTCCCATGTGGTCATTCTGGCTGCTGGAGACTCTGCCTTCATTTGTGAGTTTCCTCAGACTTCCTAAGGGCAGGCACCTGAGGCAAACACCCGCAGGCACAGGGCCCGACCTCTCCAGGAGAGCTGCCCAGCACTCTCACAGGCCTGCAGGACACACCACACCCATCACACTCCTTTGCACTACTGCATCTCTGAAACTTTCATTATTATTTTTTCCATATATATTTAAAAATCGAATACCATATTTACCAAGGTTTCTCTCTAGAAAACAATCACTACGAAGGTGAAACAGTTTGGTACTTCACTTGCTATGGTGTCCTGTGGGGTTGGATACTATTTTGTCTAACATGGTGTTGTTTGGGGGCATTGCTAGATCATTGGGATAGAAAGTAACTGGAGAAAACATAAAGAAGGTCTAGAATTTTGTTTGAAGCGTGACTATCCCAAGCTTGAGAATCAGACCACACTGGCTTTGCTTATTCCATCACTAATTTGTTATAGTCTTGTGAAGTCAACACACAATACTCATGTTTTTCAGCTATTAAATGTGGATGACAATGGCATCATGTTACTGGATCAAAATTATCTAAGGGAATCATTATTTGTGAAAATATTTTGCAACTGTGAACTGCTATACAAATATTTTTTGCTAAACCTTGATTCTGGAAAAAAAAAAAAAAAAGCCAGAGATGCATTAAAAGCAAAACTGACTAGACAGAAAAAAAAGTAAAATAACACCTAGAACTTATAAATCACTTTTCTTCAACATCAGGACAGCTACTGAAAAGGAGATTCTCCAGTGGGAATGTTGGTTATAAGAAAGGCATAGAAATTTTTTAATACTCAGCAAAACAAAGAGCATGATCTCCTTAATCAAAAAGGTGTCAAAAATTTTAAATTTTTTCATAGCATTTTATTTATTTTTAATGTTTTTTGACTCAGCACTGTAGAGACCACAACTAAGAAACAACGTACTTAGAGGTTTCAAACCAGTTAAGAATGATCTCAAAGCCCACAGTCTCAAAATAAGATATTCTAATTATATAGCAAGGCTGTCAAATGATTTTTCTCTTTAAATCACACTTTCACACCTCAAGACTTCAAATTATAATACATTTTGCAGCAAATTACTCTCTCTCCCCATTCCACCTTATTTGCATAAAGCAATCCTTTTTAACAATCATGAAGGCATTTCTGGCTAAATGGTCCTTAGTAAATATAGTTCAAATACCTCACCCTCTAACAGAAAAATTGCCACCTGACAGCCTGAGGGCAGCGTGCAGCCTGTTTTGTTTGGCCAGCACAGGGGTTTTAAATCAGTCAACTTTATATAAAATATCTGTATTCCCATATTTCCTATTTTCAAGACAAGCTGAATGATCTTGACCTCATTCTTGCCGGGCAACAGTTGGCTGCACTGAGGACCATCTGCCCCCTTTGGACATGGCATGCCCTCCGGTTTGTCACGTGGTCCCCCTCCCCCATTACAACCACAGGGATTTTTACGGCATTTACTGGGCACACAAGCAACTGAATTTATGACTTCACCATGGAGCTGCAAGCTCCAGTTTTATCACTTAACTACATTTTCTTGCAAACTAGCTAGTGCTCTAAATCTTTTTTAAAAAGTAGTCTTTAGAAGAAATTTCTTCCAAATACTATTTGTTATATGCATTTGTGTCCTCTTACTCAGGGCACAGATAAAATAATTGCAATTTTCCTTGTTCATTCAGTGTCATTAGTACAACAGTACAGAATGATGAATAATCATTAAAAAATCCTGATTTCCAGATTGCTGTCATTTCAGTATCTTCCCCTTGTTGTGTTTTGTCGGATACTTCTTCTAGTTATTTTCTTCATGTCAATCCATGCTATCCCTAATATATTCCTTTGAATCTGCCATAGATTCTGATACCAGAAACCAAAGCTTCATTTAACAGTAAAGCATCTCCCATTAGTCAGTTAGGAGCTTCAGGACAACTGTTGTGGGACTGTTAGGTTACTCCAAAGTTACACTCCTTATTTCTTACGGAAAGTTGCTGGGTTGATGGTGTCTGGATAAGCAACCGATTTTTGGGTTCAGGTGGAGCCTGTATCCAGTGCTCCAAGCACCATGACTTGGGCTGAAACATAAATACCCTCTCCTTCAGTTGAACTGGTGGGTAGCGTATGATCTGAATTAGTTTCCGGGAAAGGCATTAAATTTTATTCACAAGAACAAAATATTCACTCATCAAAATGTGACCAAATATAAAAATGACTATTTTTCCAATATTTCATACTGAGGGTGAAACTCGGCATGCATGGGTCTGATGGGTCATCATTGTTAATGTGCGGGGCATAGAAAGAGGATGGCTTCCATCTACAAGGCTGAATGCATCAGCACTTACGTAAAGCAAATTACACCGACGAACTTTTAGTCCACTGAACTTACATTCAATATGTGATCAGGATAGATCGTCTACCACTTAAAGCAACCCAGGAAATCATAATCTTAATTCAAATAAATACCGGTTTTTCTGTGGGTGTCTTAAAATTTCCACTAGTGAACATTTAATCACTCTCATATAAAATCCTTATATGTTAAAATTATAACTTAGATTCATGTTGGTTTCTTTTGGAAGAGGGTAGATTTTTACAAAAGTTTATAGGTAAATATTTTTCAATAATAATTTGAATACCCTAACATAATTAATTCAAAATAATGTACAACTATGCATATACAAGCAATTTAAAATATACAACTGATTCATACTCAGAATGTTAGTATTTACTGTCAAGTATCATCAACTAATGCAAGAGAAACGGTTTGAGAGTTAGTAGGTAAGAAGACTGATATTTCCACATTAAGTCAAATGTTATTTTGTTTAATCTACTGATGAGAATGGTTTAAAATAACATGATCAGTTTAAATAGTGCTTGGTAGTTAACCTTTAAAGTTGTTACTTCATGGCCTTTCATTTCTCATGCCTGTCTTTTTGTTTTCCATATATGTTTTCGATCCATTTAGGCCATCTACCCTTTCCCTCAATTCCTTTTGTCATATGAAGATCATCAGGACATGTCACATATGTCCATAGGGACTGCCACTGCTAATACATATGTATGTTCTGTGTCACAACAGAGCACCCCTTGTTCTGCAGTATCAGCCCTCTTACGTGTCTAAATACAGGTGAGCTGCAGCATGAGGGGTAAGCGGGGTTAACACAACCTGAAAGCCCCATGCTACATTCATAGCATCTGGTCTGCAGTGATTCATCCAGAAGGAGAAGTCCAAATGCCAAAAGTAATGCACATTTTCTATGTGTTTTGAATTTTTATTTTTAAAAAGGACTCTGCTGAGATAACATTACCACTGCCCTGAAGTTTGATGTTATTCCAGTTGATTCTCAAGATATCATTATGCTATATAAAATAAACTTGCACTTTTAATTAACACAACCCAGGGATGGTACGAACCTTGAATTATGACGTATCTGGTTAATTTCCTTGTTCACTATCTTAAAATGTTATGTTAACCATAATGCGCCCATATAGCTATTTGAAAATAGTAGGTGTGTGTATTCTATTTCAAGTATATAAATGCAAGGCTCAATTTAGTTACATTTAAACTGAACTATATTCATATTTGCCCAACACTTCATGCCTATGTGGGTCAATAAACAAATTCAGAATCTTCCAAGCCCCATGACCTTGTGTAAGATGAAATTTGCATTCATCCTTTTTCCTGTGCTCCTCTAAAACATTACTCAAAAAAGATACAGTTTACATAAAACAAAATAGATAATTAAGGATGCTTATTTAAGATTGAGGACTCCCTCATATAAATTAGACAAAGGAATAAGAATATTATTTACGAATAAGTATATAATTCTTCAACCATTTCCCTTAAAAACTCTTTCCTTAAGGTGACTCTGAAGTGTGCAAAGCCCTGACAAAATTTGTTTAGGTTATTTATGCATTTTTCTCTTTTTGGTAATCCATGCATTAATTTTTAATGTAATAGGAAAATAGTGTCTTGGACTTTGATAAAAAATATTCTATAGTCAGGGCTGGGTGACATAGTGCATTAATTCAGTGTCCTTCACTCCTGGGACCTGTGTATAATTTAGTCCAGCCTGAAGAAAATAACTTTGATCTGAAGGCAGTGGAAAAAGCTACATAGGAAATGAGTTTTGGTAGGTTTAGTGTTGTTTCTTTCATATGAGACGACGTATGAAGATAAACTGTTTCAGAATGCAATAGGCATGGCCTAGGATTGCAAGTGAAGAGTTCTCAGTAACAGCAGTAGTTTCTTCACCTCCCCATTCTCTTCCCACCTGGCCCCAATCTATGGTCTCATGAAATAAACCTCAGCATCACCTATAATTGGGATGCTCTAATTTCCAGATAAACAGAGCATTGTTAAAATGCAGTGTGAATGACAGTCCAGTCATTAGAACATGGGTTCTTCCATTTGTAAAAACAAAGAATGCTGCATAATGAGACAGAAGCAGAAGTGGAAGGTATCAGCATCCTCAAATAAAGTGGCATTTCCTATCCTGGAGGGGGTACCCAACAGCCTAATTCTTGGGGAAACGCTGACAATAGGAGAGACCACAAGAAATTGTTTTTTTCAAACTCCATTTTGATTACCTTCTCTATGATAATATTTAATTGCACAATTTCATACTATCGTAACAGACAATGTCATTATGTTAAACAATAAACAGATAATCTTTGGCAGATTTGAATAAAATGGTTGATCTAGTTGCATTAAGTACCTGAAATACAGATTCCTCCTTCGTCTTGTAATTCTGCAATTAGTTTCAATGGTCTATTGCGAATAAATACGGCTTACTGGTACTTTGTCTTTAATGTAGCAGCTAAAAATAAAGTGGCTCTCAATGCTGTCAACAGAGTTAAAGGCTATATGGATGTTACATCTATAAGGTCTAAACTATCTTACAATTTTTTACTAACTGATGATCATGAACTATTTCTATTAGCCTCCTTAGTGATGGGTAAGCTCTGATATTTCTTAATAGTTTTAGGGAAAAGGGAAATTTTTTCAGTCACATTTTTTAAATTAGCAGGTAACTTGGAAGAGATTTAATTCTAAAGTTTCTAGTTTCAGTTGCTTATATTAAAAGAGTAAATAAGTCATACCTTCCTGCTACTTCTTCAAATTGTGTGCACCTGATTTACACAAAGTCCCTAAAAAACAGGAAAACCAGACCCCTGTAGGTAACACATGGAGGCTACACGTAAAATCATATCTAGGTGCCTGTATGTGGGTAAGTGTTATGTTTGCAATAGCAGAAAGGATATAGAAAAAATGGGGGGAAATGACAGAGAGAAGGAAAAGACCTTCTCTGAACTGATTTTATTCTAAACATTATCTGTTTTACTAGTACTGTATTACTAAGAATCTCAAAAATTCAAAGTGCATTCTAAGCTATTTAACTAGCATGTACACATCATACTTTTTATCAAAAGTAAGCATTACTTAAGGTTTTCTTTCATTATATTTTTATTTGTAGCTTGAACCAAGTTATATACCTCAAAAAGTTTCCATACTTATAAAACTTATAAAGTCTTATTAATGGCCTCAAATACACTGTGCACACTCATTTCCTTAACTGAGTACTCATTTTTAAGTAGGTCTTTACAAGTGTATTTTTCTTCAAAAAGGAAACCTAATAACAATTTTATTAAGTACTGAAACACTTTTGTTTCAATTGCACACAAAAAGAAAAACACATTAAAATCATTTGAGACAAAATGTTTTAAAAAATCCTTGGAAAACGAATTATGTAATGATACTTAGGAAAGCACCCCAATTATTAATTTAGGATTATTTTGTTTTCTATACAAAAGATATTTTTGAAGCAGAATAGAGAATTCATAAACTTAATGAAGAAAGTACATTCCTACTGAATGGCATACCTGGAACTGGTCTGCTTTTTAAGCAAGTCTTTTGAAACCATCTGAATGCCAACAAAAGCATGTGTTTATATTTGAGTTTCAGTCTTACAGCCATTATACATGATCACTTATAGCTAACCTATAAAGTAACAGGTGAGGATGTTTTTATTGCACCCTCCTTTTAAAAAGTGCTTCTACATCCAGCCATTGTTTTCATATATTACCTTAGAAATTATTTTATCCAGTTCAGTGTCAAATGATATTACACTTTTAAAACAATCAATTCAGAAAATATAGCATAAAATAGTGGATTGCATCCCTTGCCATAGCTCCCAGAAGCATTAAAATGTTACTAGAGTACTTGAATGACAGCAATGACAGCTTAATCACTTAAAGGCTTTTTACATTAACATTTTTTTCTTTCAATATAAGCAGTAATATTCAGGCATGATTTAATAGGAGGTTATCTGTTAACAGTGGCTAAATAACATACTTTGTAAAATATCAAGTTTAGTGTCTCACAAACATTCCTTTATACTTTCTGAAATATTAGGGCACATTTATAAAGCTTGGTTTCTTTTTCCCCCCTCACAATATATGTATTTTAAAAAATCAGTCTGATAATTAGCATGCATAGTCCAACTGCTTCCTGTATTGTTATAATTTTAAGTAGAAGATCCATGGATAAAACATAATTGAAAGGTGAGCCTGTTAATCTGGAGAATAACCTCCACAAACCAAATAGGAATGAATCATTTTTAAGTCTCCAATTCATTTATAGCTTTATATTGCTAAGGGGAAAAAAAAGGAGGGACACTAAAGGTGACCTTATTTAGACATATTAGTCAAGGCAGCCTCTGCTGTTTCTGAGCAAACATGACTGTGACTCCACTTTGTCCAGCCAGGTTTCCAGTGCGTGAATTGGATGATGACTTGAACAATTCTCTCTTCATTAGTGAACTGGGCAAAAGAAATACAGAGATGGACTTTTATTTTTTAAACTGCGCAGTGTCTTGTAGCTGCATTTTGAAGCATCAAGGAAAAAAATTATTTTTTTTTGCCAGACAAGCTGTCGTAATTGAAATGAAGTCTAATCAGACTCATTACTGTTTTCAGCAATTTGCACCACCAAAGATGCTTATTAGGTAACTGTGTTTAATAAACCACTCTTTAGAAAAATACCAGTAATGAGCTCTTAACAGCCAATCTTTAGTATGAATGTAATGTGGGAAGTATTCCTAGCGCTGAATAGATTTTCACATTTAGTACTGTCATAATTAAGCTCCATGAATTGGTTGCTGTGATGTTAGATTTATTGCAATAATCTTATTTTTTCTGTTTTAAATATACTTGGAAATATAATCATCTATTAGAGTTGAATTATATTCATTGCACAGCAAATTTTAGGCTTGTGTCAAGCTTGTCAAAAGGGTTTTCAACAGAGCATTTATTAACAAATGATAAGTAAAGATTTTATAGCCAATAATTGATGCCAGCTATCAAGTCTTTCTTCATCAGCATCTCCCACCTCAAAAAAGTCTTTCTGTCATTTCATTATATATGAAAACTTACCTAAGATAAAAATATATTGTGATCATTAAAAGGAAAAAAATGGCTTTTCTACCACTAAGCTAAAGCATGCAAAAATGGATATTCTGAAGGAAATATTTGAAGAAATCTTGGCCTTTCATAATAGCAGCCATAAATTACATTAGATATTGTTCTTTAAAATATGAATATTTTCCTTCCCAATTTTTTTGGTAGCACTATTTACTAAGATCTTAACATTAGAGGACAGTATTGCCAATACATATTATTTATATGCACTAAAGCTGATCATGAGTGTTAGCTAGGCTTCTTATTGATAAGGAAAACTAGGCACACACCTCTAAGGACAGGAGTTATTTCCATACAAGGTGATGCATGTGCTAAAATGAGTATATATCTATAGAGTCTGTATTGATTGCTCCATGAATACAGTATCACCAGAGGCATTTTCTCCATGTATAATAATAATATAGCAGGAATTGAAATATTTGGGGGGAACCTCTAAATAAGGCTTATAGGAAGCTCTTGAGCTTATAGCCATGAAATGTCTCATAAAAGAAGATGAGACATTCCATCTCAGAGCAACCCAAAAGATGACACAATGAGCTTTGAAATGAGATTCTGGACATTCTGAAGCAGGTCCATGAAGATAATCAAGAAATGAAAAAGTACAGAAATAACATGAGACCAAGAGTTTATACTCGTTCATAAAAAATGTTAAGAAAAATCCTGTTAGTTAATGATTCCTCTTCCAATACACTATCATTTTTTTAATCTCGAGCTTCATGATGCCTGATTGGAGCCAATAAGACTCCATACCTGCTTTCAGCTTTCTGAGTCAATAGAGTTCTGAGAACTGAGACTGTCAAATTAATGGCTTATTGCATCCGATTTCGTGAAATACACTTCTTTGTATTACAAGGTAGAGAAGAAACCAAACCCATTCCTTTGTGAATATAGCTTACAGACCAAGATATCTTCTTATTTAAGTCTTCACTATATGTGTACTCAGAACCACAGAAGAAAATTCCAGTGTATAAAACTACTGGAAAACTAAATCCTGCATCTTTAAATGACTCATAGATAAAAAAAAATAAAAAACTAAGATAGGGTCTCTTTTAGTGCCTTTAGAATATCATATCATAATGTTGAATAGCTTCAATAATGAATCATATAGTTTATCAATGTTTTATAACACTCAAAGAGAATGAATGTTTTGTACAGTTGAATTTATTACAAGTAAAAGGCTCTGAGATTCCAAATACAGTAATAAAGGTAATAATAATAATAATAATCAAAATCATCCTTGGTGAGCTTTAAAAATAAATTTCCATAATGATAAAGCTATAAGTTTTACTTAAAAATTTTATTTAGAAATTGAGTATTGAGTTGATATAAATTAAGGCTAAGATGAATTCTGCCAACCTTCTATAACTTAAAAGTAGATATAAGTAAAATACCTGTCAATATAAGGGAACATAAGCTAGGGAATGTGGATATATGCATAGATAAGATTCTAGTGCAAAGAATTAACACATACATACTTACTATATAAATATAAAATATGGTTTATAGGGTATAATAAAATGGTAGGGGTAATGAGAGACCTGTATTTATCAGGTAAGACATTTGGGAGAAAGTGGGTTTTAAACTTTAATTTTGGGACATACCACTTAGACATCAATCTAAAGATGCAAAGAAGTCATATATAGCCTATAAATAATTTTGGTAAAGAATTAGGGCTCATTAATACTCAAAACTTTTAAAGACCCATAATACCTAGTGTCAGCTTTACCATTTTTAGAGCCCCACTTCACTTTGTCATTTGCCTATTCCTGCACTAAAGAGGCTTAAAGTAAATATTCTCCCACATAACAAACAAACAAGAATAAAACTTGAAAAAAATCAGTTTCTTGTACTTGGGTCTTAACATTCTTTCAGGCTTACTTCAACACACCCTGCCCCTATTCCCTCAACCTCCTTTTCATTCTGGCATGTGGGCCAGTAAGTTATTTTCTCTCTTCTCCTTCCCTACTTTTTTTCTGCTCTCAAGTAGTTTGTCGATTGTGAGAAAAAAAGGTTACAGATAAAATATATATTTAAGTCTCAAAACTAGAATCTTAAAAAATTTTCCTTGAACTTCTGAATTTTAATAACTATTGTCACTAGAAAAAAACAAGTATGACCAGCTGGCTAAACTGTTAAACATATGATAGTGACATTCATGCTCTGGTAACATGTGAGTGCCTACTTGCTGAGCTAACAAAATATCTCAGTGCTGACTTGAGAGCTTCTGCTCTAAGTGCAGAAGAATATAGGGCCCTGCCTTGATGGAATTTATCATCTGTCTTTAGTGGTGATTTACCAAAGAAAGATTTAGCTCTAAATCTGTTAGGGAGAAGGGGCTAGATAGAGGGGTTAAAAAAAAAATAGAATTTCACCAGTTAGAATAGAGAGATTAGTTTTCTTCCTGAGACAAAACATAGTCAAAACCAAAGATGAAACAAAGTGTACCTGGAACATTTGGGAAACAAGTAGCTTGATATTGTTAGAAGCTAAGAAGGAGATGTGTGTCTATGCACAAGGTAGGATGGAGGTAAATGAAGCTTCAATTCAGACTGGAAAAGGGCTTGAATGTTTGAACTTAATTCTACTGCCAACATGAAGTGCTGCCCTCATTGGTTCTTCAGAAGTATAGTGACAACAACAATATATAGGACAGATTAGAACGGGAAACAGGGCTTGCACTTGAGCAAAAATAAGAGAAAAATCTTAAACAGATTTTAGATATAGAATAAAAAGCATGGGCTGCCCAGTTGCGTTTGAAGGAATGAAGAAAAGGAAAGAGGATATTCAAAGGAAACACAAAATAGAAATATTTGTCAGATATCTGTCCAGTAATTAATTAAGATGTTGTGGTGGATATTACATTTAATCCTCCAAAAGCCTAGTAAGAGCTCATAATTACCTTTTATACATGATGAAACAGGTTTTGCAAATCTAAGGAAGTTCCCAAGGCCACCCTAGAACCAGAAAGGCAACCTGGATCATGTGGCCACCATTTGGGAACCACCTTGTCTGGTTTCAGAAGTTTTAACCCTCCATGGCTAAGGCTGAGTAAAGAGACTTTGGGACCATAAGCCACTAAGGAGACAAAGCTTCTCTCCCTGGCAGCACTGCCCCTGCTCCCTTTTACTTCACCCTGCTTAGCCCCTGGGAAGATGACTGGTTAGCCGATTATGGGTAAGATTCCTCAAGGGAAGGATGACCTAAGGCACAGTCGTGAAGGGGCCTTCAGGGAAGGACTTGGGAGGCTATAGAAAAAGGGAGTGATGGCCTCTCAGCTTTGACATAGCCTGAGTCCTCATTCTGTCTCTGAGAAGTCTCCTAATCTCTTGGCTACTCAGATCCCCTACCTGACACAATGCCGGAGGTGGGTGCAGCCCTGTGCTGGAAAGGACCCGTTCCCCTGGGCAGTCAGGCCTAAGAAAGAATGCATAAAATCCTGTGAAACCTGCTTTGCTAATACCCTCAATTTAAATGATAAAGGCCCCAGCAGTTTGTTTCCCAAGTTTCATGGCCTTTAGCTAACTGACCCTGACTTAGAATAAGCCCTCGTAGTTCTTTGAATGTTATCTATTGGCTTGATCATTATTGCCTGACAATAATTGATGACTTTTACTTGTATTCCTGTGCAAATTGAACCCAGTAAAAGCCCATTGAGGAGAAGGCTCCTGGCCCTTCTCCTTTGAGAGACTGGCCACCTTTCCTTCCCAAGTAGATCATGTCTTGGTAGACTTATTCTCATCTGTGGCAGATGGTGGTGGGGGTGGGGAGGGGGCTGCAGGCAGAGCCGCCCCCCACATGCAACAAAACTGCAATATTTTGTATCCTCTTGGAGAACTCCAAGACATTTAGCTTGTACAACTAATGAGTTGGCTGCTAGAAGTTCCCATTGCTTGATGCAAGAGGAGTTAAAGCTATTCAATGATACTTGGAAATCATGCACATATGAGAATTTGCTGAAGTTATGGTAATGGAAGACACAGTAGAAAGTGTGTACAAAGTGTGTACAAAGTTTTCTTTCAAGAAGAAAACTCTTGAGTCAAACAAAATTTTAAGAAGTAGGCCATGGGCCTTGGCTGGTGTGGCTCAGTGGCTTGAGTACCGGCCTGCAAATCAAAGAGTTGCAGGTTCTATTTCCAGTAAGTCAGGGAACATGCCTGGGTTACGAGCCAGGGCCCCAGTAGGAGACATGTAAGAGGCAACCACACATTGATGTTTCCTTCCTTCTCTTTTTCCCCGATCTCTCTGAAAATAAATAAAATCTTTTTTTTTTTTTTTTTTTAAAGAAGAAGTAGGCAATGAGGATTGGAAGGGCATTTACAGAATAGAAAGAAAAACAGAGAGAGGGACAGAATATGCTGTTTCAAAAGACAAGTGAGGAATGATTTTCAAGGACAAAGTGTTTAATCATGGCATATGCACCAGAGGAGTCAAATAGGATTAAAAGATAAAATAAGTAATTAGGAGGCTAGAGATGATCTGTGAGAGAGCAATATTAGTAGAGTGGTGGGGTCAGAAGCCATGGTGAGCAGGTTATAGAGAAAATGGGTTGTAAGAAAGTGACATGGCCAAGTATAGAAGAATTTTTCCTCACTGATAAACATCTTATTAAAGATGAACAGCATTTATGGGGCAAAGAAGAATCGAGGCAAAAGATTTCATTTTTAAGATATATGGGGAAAACCTGATCACTTCCCTAGACCAAACCATGGGCAGTAGGCAAAATACAGTGTGACATTTTCTTTGTTAAATAAACTGGTATTGGGACACAGCCACACCCACTTATTCATGTATTACATATGGTTTTTTTCTAGCAGAATGAAGAAGTTGGGGCAGAGACCATATGGTCACAGAACTGAAAATCGTTACCATGTAACCCTTAACCCTTTACAGAAAATGTCTGCCAACCCCTGTTCTAGTTTGAGGGAAAAGAAATAGTGGAAAAGAAAGAATAAAACATAAAATGATGTATAGATGGGGCAGGAATGGGAATTGATAGAACAAAGTTATCAAAAAGATGGAAAGAGATGAATGGGCACACATGTTTCAGACATAAGTTGGGGAAAAACAGAGGGCCACCTCTTCATTTGACATGGGTGGGGGATTTAAGAACAGATGGAATATATCTGATCTCTGGATTCCTGTTTATTTCCCTGAGGACACCTTTAGGAGTCAGTTATCCCTTCTACCTTCCTATAAGCCAGTCAGTAGACTTATGTTCTATGTCTTGTTCCATGGCCCCTAATTCCAGTCAGGTGCACACCCTGAGTACAAGGAGAGAGAGAGAGAGAGGATGAAGGAGAGTATGGGAGGATTAAGGCAAATAAATGCTCATCACCATTAGGCAATCATCACAGGCAAACTACAGTAGACAAGAGCGCTATTGTTGCGTTTGACAAGACAGAACAACCCTAGAAAAACAGTTCTAATTGAAGACTCCATCCAAGTTGTAGTCAAGATTTGTGTTGTAAGAAGGGTGATAACTGGTAATCATTGCTGAACTATTAAATAAGACTTTTAACTTTAAGGAGTACATAGCTTTTGAAGAAATATATGAAGCTTTATGAAAAGAGATAATTATCGCCTGAAGAGTCCTTATTTTCTCTCCTTTCAGGAAAAAGAAAATCTCATTCTATTTAGAATTTATTAAAAATCAGAACATGTATGTATAGTATTAAGCAGGTAACTGTTCTTCTTCATACTGTGCTCTGTGCCAAGCATTTCTTTATTCATCACCTTCATTTCATTAAGCACACAATTTTTAGGTGTCAGAGAACTCTGCCTCTTGTCTAGCCTTGGGTCTTCCTTTCTTTCCCACGGGTTTGCTATCGGACTCTTTGCAGTAGGCGAGATGCTCCAGGAGTGTAACCATGTGTGACCCAGAGTTGAGTTAGGAAGGACCTGCACCCTGCACTAGAAGAATGTGTGCATGGTTCTGACTGACTGCACAACATGTGAGCCCCTGTGGTTTCACTTGTACAACCTGTGCTTTATTGACTAATTCTTAAGATTGGTTTGGTTTTAGTATATTTTTGCATATTATGCTTACTATCACCATGAGATATATCATGTAAACATGCATTTGCACAATAAAAGTGAATGTTTTAATTAAAACATTTACTTTGGTTATTTATGGATGGTGCGAACTTTGTTCTCCAAGTTCCTCATCCATTTTAGTTTTATTTAGAAATTAGAAAGTTAAAGTGTCCTTGTTTGGGATTAAGATACTTGATTCCCTAAGAAATTTTAGTGAAAATATTTTTACTCTTGAGAATTCTTATTCTTATTCTCCTTTTCACTACTATTATGGCTTCATCTGGGAAGACTTCCCAGGTGTCACTGCTGCCCCTCCCTCGCTACCACCTTCCATATCACCCTGTACTTAAACTGCCTTCAAATATTTATTTCCTATTTTATCTGTATCACCTTCTAGATTAATCTCTTGAACACTACGAATCTATACCATTAGAATAGGGCAGGGACCTTATCTGTCCTGTTCACAGCTATATGTCCAGTGACAGTGTATCAAGGCAAAGCAAGTAATATATCTACCTATATCTGTAGGTATAGATGTACTTATATATACATGTACTTATATCTCCATTTCTCTGTATATAGAAAGATTTCCCTCTTGCAGTCCCTAACTCCTACCGTATGTCTAAATATTTGTCACTTTAAAAGAAGTTACAAAGTTATAAATTATTTTGCAAGTTGTAAACTGAACAAAAATGTTATGTTCTTTCTTTCTGTTTTGATAATTATGTGTTCACAAACACCTGGAAGGCTGGTTCGAATACAGCATTGTCTGGCTCCTAGATCATCGGAGCTTTTCCAGAATAGGAAAGGCTGACCAGTGGCTGACTGTTTTATTCTCACTCACTATCATCTCACTCACAGGATAAGGGGCTTCACGTGCAGGATGAGTGTTCCATCTACTCTCTGCTATTCCCCACCAGCTGCCTCCTGGCCTTACATCAGGTCTAAAAGTGCACCTATTAAGGGCATTTTTTACTTGGGAGAGGACAGACTTGGAGAATAGTCTTCCATGGGTCCTGGAAACAGGCTCAGGGCATTTTAAGGCCTGGAACACAGTCTAGAAGGGGGCCCAAGTTCCAGGTGAACACATCCCCATGACCCCCTAGCTCCCTCACAAGAGAGTAAGGGAAAGAACAGGAGGAAGGCAACACCTGACCTTTTAAAACATGGTGCCCTTCTTGCCTTGGTTGTAGGGACTTATATCAAACATTTAGTGGTCTCCTAAATTAAAAGAAACATTAAATTCATTTTAATATTTTTAAATGGAATAAACTATGTAAAGAGTCAAAAGACATACATTCTGGTACTATTTCCCTACTCATCGCAACAATCTTGGTCTGAAGACCAATCTCTGAATTTAAGGTTCCTCACTAATCAGTTGCATCCAACTGACATTCTGTATGCAATGGATACCTTATTACATAGCTAGTACTTGACAGAATCTGGGCCAGATTTAAGCTTACTATTCTCATTTTAACAGTATCATTACTCCATACATTTTTACTAAAATCTTCTATATTTCCACACATTGGCTTTGGTACTGCCTTCTAGGCCAACACTGAATAAGATATTTTCCCATATAAAAATAACCCTTCTACCTTCGCCACTCACAGCTCTTAAACAAGTTCATCTTTGTCTCTCTGTTGGGGCTTGTTCATGTCCATATTCACGGGTATTCACTTCTGAGACAAAGGCTGTATGGCTGTATGATTCTCACCCTCTCTGTATTTTCTGGACCTCTTACTAACTTTTATCTACAAAATATCCATTATCATTTTAGGTTAAGAGCCTACCTTTTAGAATAAACATATACCTTACAGGATATAGAAAAGAGTACAGGATCTCAAGGTAGACATTTAACAAGGTAGAATTTGTTATATTATACAATACTTGCATTTGTTTAAAAGAACAAAATAAAAGAGTCTTTATTTCAGATATTTTGCCAATATCATTTTTCATACTGTTTACAATATCTTATTCACTCTTCTTACCAAGAGGAACAACCTTTAAAAAACTAATCATTTACCACTATAGGGACCATTAATTCTTAACTATCAACTGCTGAAATGTCCATATTGTCATATTCTGGCCATGGTGGATTTGAATTTGGGCATCCACTTGAATTGTTCCATATTTCAATTCCTAGACTTCCAGTTACTAGTCATAGTACTATAGGCAAATTATTTAGCCCTCCTTAGTCTCAGCATTCCCTCCTTTGAAAAGGGAGTAATAATTTCCTTGAAAAGTTCTTCTGAGGATGAATGAGATGACAGAAGGAAAGCAAGTAGCATATTATGTTACTGTCCAGGAATTACAACTGCCAGATGAGTTCCTTGATATTTTAGGGGACAGAACTAAAGAGACATAATAAGGGGAAGTTACAGGTAAGTGGGTTTCAGAAACAAAATATGAAACATTCTCCAACCCTTTGTCTATTCATTTGTGATTAGGAAATTTAAATTCCTTTTCTGGCCCTGCCAGTAACTTACTGTGTTATTTTATTAAAATAATTTCTCCAAGATTCTAGAATTACGTTCTCAACATAGACAAAGAAAATGCACCAATCACCTTCAGGTATAGTAGCTCTTCTTCTCTTCATCAATATTCAATCAGTGATAAAAGTCTCCTCAACTGATCTTTGAAAACACTAACACCAAGTCCTTCTTCTTTATTCCCACGCTATTGCTTTAGATCAGCTTCATCTCTTTTCCTATGCATTTTTCCTTCTAGTTCCTCTTATTGTGTATGTATGCGTGTATGTATACATGTAATGTATGTATTTTTGTATTTTTGGCTTACTTTAAAAGAAAGAAAAACTAGTTTCCCTGGAAAAAAACAAAAACATAAATAAGAAGTAATCATTATCTGCAATTATGTAGCAATAACCTCCATTGAAGTTATTTTTTTCTCTTAAGTTTTCATTTTCTCTGAATATTTGAATATTTGCTTTGACATTTTCTATATATTTCTAGTTCTTACACCATTTGAGAGCATAGTGGACACACGCTCCTTTAGTTAACATTAAAGGAGTATCCTAGACTTTCTTGTTCTTTATATCTTTACATGTGCTGCTCTTTCTGCTTGCAATGCCCTTCCCGGTCCCACCCTATTTTCCCCCTCTGCGTCCACAGGGCTCTCGCATTAGACCCTGAGGTCCACAAGGTCAGTATGTATCATCTTCCTGTGTGTGTTTGTGTATCAGCATCTTATAAACGTTTAAATGTGATGCTACAGTGTACTTTTCTCCAAAAAATATCTGTGATAAATAAATGTGAATGTTACACTGCACAGTGTCCAGTGATTAGAATGACACCTGACTACCAGTAACACATAGTCATGCAAAAAATGTTCTGGGAAATTAAAAGGAAGGTGAATAATTCTGCATGATAAACTCCTTGTAGGAATCATTCAGTCAATTATGGCACAACATTGTTTGTTTATGAGTTAATCTCTTTCACTAAGCTAAGTAAGATGTGTCTTATTCAACTTTAGTTTCCAGCACCTCCTGCTATACTTTGCACAGAGCACATGATTAATAAATAAGAAAAAAGCTTGGGGAGGGTGGTGGTGGCTAAGAGCACAAACTCTAAAATCAATAAATAAGAAAAAAGAATAAAATAAGCAAAATGGCAAATTACTGATAATACCAGCCCTACTAAATTCTTATGAAACACAGAGCTGTCACTATTTAGCTATATTATACCTGTAACTTTTTTATAAAATCAGAATAATAGATATTTTCTATTAGTACTGCCAGCTTACTGTCAAATGTGGTTGATAATTATAATACTCCTTAAGTCCCACACAAAACATAAAAAATAAAATAAGACTTTATTAAAATGTTATGGATACTACTGAATAAGACAATAATGTAGTAAGATTACCACAAATACTTAATCCATATACTTAAATACTATATTTTAAAACTGTGTATGAATAGCCAAATAACAGAAATAAGCATTAAAATGATTTTAAATTTCTTATAGTTGAAGTTACATCATTTGCATCCTATTGTAAAACTCTATTAACAGTTTATGGTCTAAATGATATTTGATAACTAATGATTAAATGGCACATACAGACTAATATTTAAGATACAAAGTAACTCTGTAATTTATTTTATGTTGAGGATAATAGTTATGACATTTCTAAAAAAGATCTAGATCACTAAAGGGAAGGAACTATATGACTGCATCAATGGGAACTGTTCCTTAGCCTAGCTTTAAAAATATAGCTCTATTTGGAGAAATATCTAAATGGGGTGGGGGGCAGAGGAGAGAGAGCGAGACAGACAGACAGAGACACAGAGAGAAAAGGAGAAGTTATTTTTCCCATTTTGACAAGAGTTATAGGTATTTCTAAAGTAGGTTGTGTAGCTTGCTCTTAATACAATGGCACAGTCCCTTCATTGTGGTTGATAAGTTAGGATCAGTTCTGGGTTGCTTTAGACTATGTTTGTCCTTTTTACAAGCTTGACTGTTATTATACATTTTCTCTTTTGTGTAAAGTCACTTAGTTAAACTGCTTGCTACAGTACTACTTCTCAAACTACACACGCCTGCTTTCCAAGGGTGATCTTATAATGAAGGTGGTATGAACATGCCACTGCACAACGACCTGCATCAGTAGACTTCTTAACAGGTACTGATGTTTAAGGTAAATATATTGCCCCGTATGGAACCCTAGGGATGTATGTAAAACTTGTATCTGGGATAATAATAACATAATAATAATAATAAAATAACAACATTAAATAGAATTTGCTAAGGAAAGCATAGGACACATTAAACAAGAATCAGGTACTAAGAAAAATAAAGCAAAATAAAGAATTCTTAATTATAAATAAAAGAGAAATACTAAGCATCATTTATTCATTTTATCATAAAGATTATTGAGGGCCAATTTTGTGCCAAGAGGTCCTAAAATGAAACAGAGAAATCAAAGTAAAAGAAGAAAGAAAACGAATCACTAGCATCACAAACTCAAAACTGACAGTCATTGAAACCTGCTTCGTGGTTCTCTGGGACTTGGAAAGGGACCATGTATTCTCAGCTTTCATCTCCCTAGGCGGGTTATGCTCTTCCTGGGGATTTCAAATCTTTCCTCACAAATCTAATTCTGACTTTTTAACTTTGTCCAATAAATCAAAGCACAGTAACATGTCCTATGATAACAAAGGAAATCAAACTGGAGAAAACATCTTCAGTGCTGTCTTCTGGCATCTAACACTTACTGGCAACTCCTGTCTTCTTAGTGCCTCTCACTCAGAGGAGATAATGCATGTTAAGATAGACAAAATGGTAGGTTCAATCATATCAAAATGTGATTTATGCCAAAATAGATCCGGGAATGTCAACGACTGCAGAATAAATGACTAGTTTTTAACTCCTCAAAAGAGAAGTGAATTCAGTAACTATTTAACTTTTTTTCCTACCACAGTGTGGAACACAATCATTTTTTACAAAGCTTTAAATTTTTTAGTTTCCTTGAGAAAGCCCTGGGAACCTAATAAAATGCTATAACTCCACCAGAGACACACATATTTTTAGTGTTTTTACCCTCCTTGCATAATTTTAGCATGATTTGACTTTTGTCATTAAAAAAAAAATGAAACTGAAGTTGCACTGAGAGAATTGCAAGTAAACAAAGCACTCGCAGAAAGCGCAGTGCCTCAGTGTGCCTGGAGCTCCACCAGTCAGTCATCTGCAAATGGACAACTTCAATTCGATTCCTGGCCCCACTGGCCATGCTGAGAATTCCCCTGTCTCTTCACACCAGGGGTTTGCTCTTTTAAGCACTGCTCCCTGAAGGGAAGGAAAAACTAGAGAGCGAGGATTTCCAATGACCCTGCACAGATGAATGGATATGTCAATGGTGACTATTGGTTCAGCTTTGAAACAGGGAATCCTGCAGTGGTCTCGCTTCTCCAAGCCCTTCTATGCTAAGTGTGAGTGTCGCCAAAGACTTCCGTGAGAAAGAATGATCAAGACAGAGAAGGAGAAAGTGGAAACACAAGCAGAAAAAAGACAAAATGCTTTCTAAAAATTGATGATGATTTAAATGTTTGGGAAATTCAATTTTCGAGAGACAAGTGTGAGAAAATTAACTCTTGTGTTAGTTGGGCTTTACATTTAAAGCTTGAGGCTCTGAAACATAAATTCCAAAACACTAATTGCTTATAGATGCAATTAGTAATGTGGTGTCCACCTGACAGGTCTTGAGAAACAACAGTTAAGTACTGAAATAAGCACTTTGAATCCTCTTATTATGTACCCTGCCAGTATTACAAAGGCATACATGGGCACAAGCAAAAGGAACAAATATCAGTTCCATTTCGTTGGGAGATGAGCATTTCAGTTACTCAATTCGATAGATACAGAAATTCTGCCTGAGTAACTGCAGAACACGCATTCATTTTCACATGCTTTATGGTTAGTTTTCACTCAGCTATCAATCAATCAATTATGCTGTGACATGATATAATTTCCTAATCATACTAATATTCCTGCTTTTATCACTATCAAACCTAGAGCACATATATTTCAATGAGACAGAAGTATAATTATTTAAATATGCTAGAGCATATTACATCTCCAAGGCTGTTTCCTTTATGAATTTTTCTCCCCTCAAAAAAAAACCCACATCTAATTTAATTGCAGAGAGAAAAGTATATTAAACAGCATTATACCCCTCCAGTAAGCAAAACTGATTTTTTACAGATCCCAGTAAGTATAGAATTTTTATGTATCTTTATTTAAAGTTAACGTTTCTGAAAATAGCAAAACAGAATTTATGTCACAAAAAATGATAATCATACTCAAGGCAAAAGATAAAATATTGTAATTTTATTTTTCAATGCTCCTGACCTGAAAAAATTATTATAGGGATTAACTAAGAATTGCTTTGTATCCTAAAAATATAACTTCTTGTTATTTTTATGACTGGCTTAGTTCTCAAAATCTTTTTCTACACTTCTTTACGTTTTCATACTTAAATGACTATATCAAAGTACCAGAGAAAAGTTTATAGTTTTTCTAGCAAGACCACTTCCCTGATGCCTATATTGCAATCTATTATTACAGGCTCTACTATGCAGATTTAAAGCGGTAAATCATCTGTACACAGCACAGGTCACACAGGGCAACAATATACATGTTCCCTCAGATCTTATAAGGAAAAAGAAATCAGACTCAGCTGCCTGTTTTCCTACAGCACTCAGAGGCCCATGGTCCCCTCAAAACATGGCTATATTCTCCCACATTTTCTACAATGCAACATGTTTCAATGTTCATCTTTTCAAGAGGGCCAGGAAGGCTGCTCTCTTTGGTGGGGAGTGAGCACAGATACATTGAAACCAAATAGGAAACAGTTATCTCATGAACAGCAACAACAACATAACCTGAAAGACACCATTTTTCAAGTACAAAATCAATTATTTTTCAACCCATAAAAGTTGTCTCTTCTCAATTTCCCAGGGAAAACAACAATCCACTAAGATTCCTTTTGTATTTTACCTAAGTATTTTTTCTTTACTGTTGATCTCATATTCTGCTATTTTAAGTTTTTGTAAACATAAAATATACATGAATATTTCATGCATAATATAGCTTAGGTTGACATGTTTCTTAGAGAAATCTCATTATTGTTGTCATTATCATCATCCAGGCGCTGTCCTCAGTGCTACCATTCTACTCAGCCGCTGAAGGGCCATGTCACATGAAGCCAGCGAGATGCACACCCCACTCGCACCTGTAAACGGGAAGTGATTCCTACAAGAAGCCTGTTATCGTTTCTCTATTCACTTGTAAAATTAAAGCTTTTGGAGAAAACTTCCACCTGCTTTAGGATTAGTACATACTTATAAAATAATTAATTATGAAAAAAATATGTTTAATCAAGTTGGCAGATACAGAAAATACTGAACTGGAAAATTTCACAACATTGAACTAAAGAACAACAATGTGAGAATTAGAAGACTCAGTCTATTTTTAATCATTTTCATGAAAACCTCCACTGGTTATCCATCTTATCATTTTCTTTCACCAGTACCCCCTCTCTCTCCCTTGGCCACCATAATTCATATATATGTTTGTATATGTACTGGTGCATGTCCACACATGTATTTCTACACTTAGGTTTCAATTGTTTTTACTTTATACATTTCTTCTCAGGAAACAAAAAATCATTTGCAACCACTGACTTTAAATCTTTTGTACACTTTTAAGAGTCAGTAGTTAGAAAGCAGTATGATTTGTTTCTCTAGAAATGAAGTTTCTTCTACAAGAACAGCTCCCCTCTGTCTTGGACTTCCATAATAAATCAAGACCTATTCTCTGGGCAAAACATCTAATTGTTGGATTCTAAGGCTAGCTACATTTAGTTACAGAAAAGGTAGAGTTAATAAAAAATACCTGAGCAGAATAGCAGTGCCATCTTATGCTGAAGACAAAGAATCCAAAGAAAATCTCTCAAAATGTGCTTGATCAAATATTTAGAATAAAACCAAATATGAGTTCTGGCCCTTTGAAGCTCAAGTCTCCCAAATAGTGATAAATGCAGTACTCCCCAAAGACTCTCCTCCTTGTCCCTTAACAGCCTGTTTGGCATCAAGTGCTCAGTGGGCCGGAAACCCACAGCCAGCCAGGGAGGGACAGCACAGACGGAACCCTGTTTACTCTGTCAGAGGCAGCTGATTAAGGTGACACCAGCTCTTCACATTAAACCTGCTCAGCAGTGCTTTACCCAGAGGGCTTCTCAAAACTCGGAGCATTCACCACTGAAGTTTGCCAACTATTTCATATATATGTATATATACATATGTATATAACTACAAAATATTTAAAATTTCGGGCAGATACAATTTTGACAGAAAAGCAGCTTCATATCAAAAGTACACTTTCAATTACTTTATCAAGCACATAAAACAATCTCCATTTATTTGCGTTTTCTAGAACCTAGTGTACAGTAAACATTTGATATTATATATGACACACATGCAGTTAAGCATGTATACATAAAAAGAACATGCATTGAATGTGCAGAAACAAAAGTAAAAGTAAATAGCTGTGATAAAACTTTGAAAATATATGCTCATTTTTCTTGTGAAAACTACGTATACACAGTTATAATTAATAGACAGTGATCTTTCTAAAATTGCACAAAACACAGAACCATGAAAGCACTAATTTTTATGGCACGTAATAGTATAATCCTAGGGCAATTTCATTGCTCAACTCCAGGATATAAAACACATCAACGTTTCTTTACTAGAAATTCTTATCTCCAACCATAGTATATGTTAATAATTGTGGAGAGTAGGCTGTTGTAGCTGCTTATTTAGAACATGTGAATTAAGAGCTCTCTGCAAGCAGGTTTCCCTCAAAGTTGGTTTTGAACATCTAGAATTGTGCTGTTTAAAGTTATTTGAAGTGAGTATCTACAGTAACCTAACCATCCTGATTTTTGTTTGAGTTATTTTAGGGACTCCTGAAGGAGCATCTCATAATCAATGGAAAAATTAAGCAAGAGCTCCAGTTTCATATTACTGAATCACATAGCTTGAAGGGACTTCGGAGGCCATCAGTTCAACCCCTTCATCTTATAGTTGAGGGGACTGAGGTCTGGAGCCCTTACATTTTGGTAGCAGCTGAACCAGGATGACAGAACTGAGACCTGCTGCAAGTGGCTAGGGAGCTTTCTGTTACCCAAGCCTGGGTGCCTTATACCTTTTCAGAAAATCAAAAATCCACATACTGGAATGTAATCATAATTTCAAATGTAGCCTCCAGAGGCAAAGAAGTTGGAAATCTGATGAGCAAAAGAAAATAGGACTGCAATAGGATTATAATAGCAGTAAATCCCATGGGTGGTATCCTTAAAATAAATCAGATTCAGTTGTTACAAAATATTTTCCTCAGAATTATACTATGACCCGTGTTGGTAATAAGTGGGGGTCAGCTTATCATTCATGTTTCACTTAGAATCTAGTAAAGCCTGAGGTCACATGTTATAGAACCCATGTTTTTGAGACTATTGGGCTCCAAATATTCCTAACAGAATTCATGTTTATACATAGGGTGCATTTCATTAGTAAAGAACACTTCTCTATCAAAACTGCATTAATCAGTTATGTATAATCATATACTAACCTAATCTGACAGATTCATTTAGCTGCCATTTGGGGTGAATAAAATATTCTTTCTCTGTCACTATGGAATATTCTGGCATAGGTCACTTGGGAATGGCTGAGTCATGACTCCCAGTCTATGAAACACCCATTGAGAGTTTATTTTCTGAAAGCCCATTTGCTCCTGAGCCATTACAGTATAGTTTCACCCACTGTTGGGCTAGGTTGATACCAATGACTAGCACCCACCCTAGTGATCCAACAGAAATAATGACTGCTTCCCAAAGCTCCTAGAAATACTTGTAAACCATGTGGGACAGTGACAACAATGCTAAATTTAGGAGTAAAGAAGTCTGAATAATTAGTCTCAGCTCTACTAATTAGCTGTATTCACTAAGCTCTTTGATCATTTATTTTCTCATTTACTAATGGGAGTTAACTTATACTACCCCTAAAGCCTTCCTTAAATCTTTAGAATGTTATGCTAAGAAACTAACTCTAGGAATTAGAGAAATGGAAAGTAGAGGAGTGTTTGTGTGCTTGTCTAAGAAACCGAGAAAGTATAAAACAGGGCAGGTACTCAGAGGAAAGAACAGATAACGCGTAGTAGAGTTGGTTATAGATTCCACTGGAACTCTAAGTTCTCAAAGGCAAAGAGTGAATATGATTCACTTTTATGTCATCAGGAACTTACACAGTTCTTGGACCATAATAGGCCCTCATTAATTGTATATCAGATGAATAAATAAGCTGAATCTTGTAGTAAGAGAAAGTAGCATTCTAAAGAGATAGAACACTTCATGTACATGCTTTGCAGCATTGAAAGGGAAAAGAAAAGAAGTGTGCCTAGATCATGAGGAATGTGGTATAATAGTGGTAGGAAATGAAGTCAGTTTCCTGTTCATAAGGGCTCTAGCATTAGCAAGCAGAACACTACACATCTGAGCTGAATGGGGAAAACACACCCCATTTTGAATGCTAGGCAATAGTATGCAAAAGAAAATATGCTAACTATATAAAGAATACATTCACAGTGCCAATATGTGCCAAATGAAGTGCAGTTGGTAGAAGCAGCATAGCAAATTAGACTGGGAGAAGGGAATTGGGTATTCTGATTCTTGGGTAGGATTCTATACCTCTCCTACCACACTGTCACTTCTAAGGTTATATTGAGCTTCACCATGGTTTAGCAAAGGAGTCCTTTCTATCCTTGACACTGAGCTGCTGCACCCACTATCCTACTCTCACTTCCCCATGTCCTAGTGAATTTGGGCGCAGGTCCTTGTTGTCTAAGACATTTTCTTTTCCCTGGGAAATTACATGTGGTCTGCTCCAGAAATAATGGCTCTTCAGGTAAAGTTGGTGATAGTTAGAGCCTCTAATTATAATTGTTTCTTAACTAGTCTCCTCTCATGAATCTACTTTGAATAATGGAACTTGAGTAAAGGTCCCAAAAGCAAATAAACACCTGAAGATAATTCAGACTTGATGAAAATAATTGTAACTGATTATATATAAGGAAGTGAATGGGTGGGCCCAAGGAATCAATCTATTATTACAATACTAGTCACTATGTATGGTATAACAAAATTTGAAATTGAATGTAAACTGTAAACAACAATAAATGTATTAGTGTAGTCATTAATAGAAATCATTAATCATTAGTTAATCTCCCTGGTTACTTACTA
Source organism: Glossophaga mutica (assembly GCA_039655065.1). NCBI lineage: Eukaryota > Metazoa > Chordata > Mammalia > Chiroptera > Phyllostomidae > Glossophaga > Glossophaga mutica. The sequence goes on along the minus strand of CM077306.1, from coordinate 58,922,222 downwards.
CCCTTATCTCTGATCCACATCTTTGTGTATATGTCTTGAGATACAAAACTCATTTTTATGGTCTTAGCTTTAGATGGAGAAATTATTTAAAAATCTTTATAATAAAATTTTTCCCTTCATGTGCTATGTTCTTATTTGGGTAAAATCGAATAGATAATGTGAGTGTAAAATTTTGGTGTGACTCCACAATCATGTATATGGAAAAGTTGGCCATTACTAAAAAGGGAGGCATTATACTGTTTTTTCTTCATCTAAATGTGATGTGTATATTTCACTTAGGAACTTAATGAGACGCTTCTGCACTTTTTGTTTAACTTTAGGTATTGTTTCAGCAATAAAAGGAAAACGGCATACTACTGTGATGCCATTAGCCTATGACACAAGTTAGAAAAGGTTTGTCTTCCAAGAGTCCCTTAGGTAGGTCTTCTCATAGAAGTGTCATTTTAAATGCAATAGTTATATTTGCTGGTGAGTCCACAGAATGACCTACTAAGCACTTTACATAGAGGATTAAGGTTTACTTTGGCCAAGCTTGCTCACAAGCTGTGTGGAATAGGAGGTCTGAGTTATAACTACTTATGCCTAAAGACACGCGTGATGGGACCCAGTGCTCAACAGCTACTTAAAACAAGATGTACGTGCAGGTCAATCATTCTCCAATTTCGGTAAACTGGGGGGCAAAAGTTCCTTGTACATGTGAGTTAACTCTTCAAACTTCTAACTGTAAGAAGAAATCATTCATAAATCCAGGACATGACTACATCTGCATATTTAAATTAATCACCGTCATGTACCAATTTTCGATGGAAATTATTATTTTTCATCACTTCTATTCATATGAGTGTTAAAATAAATATGTAATTTGTAATATGTGGCTTTTGGTAAACAGATGGAAAGCTGCTTTTTCCTGGTTGTTGAAATTTTACTGCACTGTCAAATCAAGTGCAATATAAGCTGAATGAATGAATCTTCTCAGAAACCTTCAACTATATTATAGGACTAACTTAATACAGGACTACTATAAAAGACATGCTTTTGTTCTATTGCATCCCCTTTTTGTTAATAAAAACTGAACTCAAATATTGCAATGTATATTTTAAAGTCACAAGTCATTGTTTCCATGCTATTAAACTCTTATAAAGTATAAGACATATTTGGAATTTATGCATTTCATTGAAAACATACACTGAGGTAAGAGGTTAAAGAGATATTAGGGACTCATAACCAACATTTTACTTTCAAGCTATAGTAGTCCTGGTATGTCCAAAATTTCATTTTTTTACAAAAATACAGCAGTAGTATGTTTCAATGAAATTATAATAAAGTGAAAGTAGTAAGAAAACTTTATATATACATCTCAAATAAACATTTCAGTTTCACTACAAATTTTAGGTTGGCCTATGCACCAGTCTACTGCAACAGGAAAGAAAGGGACCGCAACCATCTCTGCTGACAATACATGGATCTCACATTAATTTGATTGAAGGTGGCTTGCCAACACATTTCACTTTCCCCATTTGAGAGCACTCAGATAAGAAAAACATAGTGATGTTTAGCAGATAGGCCTGGTGACACAATAGAACACAACTCATTGAAGAAGCATAATTATAGTGATTACTTTAGAAAAGAGAGCAGAGACACTGATGGGGAGAAGTAAACACTGCCACAATTATGGAGCCTGGTTCCCTTTCGGTATAGATGCAGGCATCCCAGAAAACACCAACCTGGCAATAAGAACACAGAAAGCTCTCCAATTTAACCACATAAAAGCACTGAGGGTTACAAAAATGGTGTAAGCCAATTTGTCAAATGTTGGAACAAAGGCCCCCTCTTATTTGGATGAATTCAGTGTATCGAACAGATTAGTCGAACATAGAAGTACAACCTTCCACAATTAAAACTAATACAAACATCAGGAAAGTTTGCCCCAGAGAAATGTAATCTGTAAATGCTGTTTAAAGCTGTTATTTTGCTGGCTGTGAAAAATAAATAACGTGAGGCATCTAGTTCTCTGAGGTCACGGTCCCGTGAGAACAGTTGTGGAGGCAGGAAGGGTTCATGTGTGCAGTTAATTAGGCACATATAATACACTGGCATCAAAGCACCCAAGACCTGTTTCTTAATCTGACAAAAATAGGGAAAACCTCACGTCTTCCCAGTTTACAACATTAGAAAAACAAATAGAAAGACATGCAGAGTTTAAAAAGGGCACCAGAGCCCACCAAATGTAACTCGTCATTCCCAACAGACTCCGAGAGGCTTGCAGCCTGGCCTCAGACTGCACAGCAAGTTAGAGAAGGGGCAGGGCTAGAAGCTAAGTCTCCCTACTCCCAGTCCCCTGCTTTTCTACTACAGCTTGATTGCTTTTCAGTAACAAATCTTATAAAATAAAAACAACTATTTATATAAATTTGCACTGTGAAAGTTATAATTGGAAAGCACTTGAATCATCTTATTTGATTGTTTACGCTTTTTGTCTCTTTTTTGACATATCTACATGTATAAGTACATACACTTACATATATGTAGATATGTAAAGAGTATATTAGTACATATACTTACATACATAGACATGTCAAAAGAGAGACAAAATGGAAGAGAGATATACAGAGAGACTGGGAAGGAGAAAAAGAATGTGGGCACCTAAGAGACAAGAAAGTATGATAGGTGAGTACAAAATCCAAAGAAAAAGTGGCCGAGAGAGATGCACACAGAAGCAAACAGACAGATACACACACACACACACACACACACACACACACACGTGCACAGGCAAGCAAAAGAGAAGAGACAGTGAGGTCTTACATGAAGTGCAGGTCAAAGAGCTGCACCTCAAACCCAGTTTGAAATCCAAATCTCCCTGCCCCTGCCACGGACCTCAGGGAAGGCTCCAAACCATCAAAAGAAAAAGTGAATCAAAACACAACTGTTTCTTTTTGGTTTTGGTTGTTCTTTTGTTTTTAGCCCTCAAATAAAATGGGTGTAATCTTAATAAAATCAAAGCAATGGCTATTGTTGAAATGGTTGAAGGAGTCACTCTAAAAAAAACCCGAACCATTAGCTAAATCCAGCCTTGGGAAATAAATTTAAAAAAAAAAAAAGACAACCCTTTTTCTTGTCATTAGGGATTTAACGGCCCCTACCACACGGGGTTCTTAACCTGGGATTCATGGAAGCATCTGTCTATATCTGTGAACCCTTCAGACCATAGGCAGGATTTAGAGGACATGTGCGGTTTCTGGAAAGAGTGTCCATGTGATTCACAGAGGTCCCTCACTCGGAAATATCAAACCTCTGGTTTACAATTTGTGGAGTGACTAAAGACATATGTACTGTTTTTTGTACATAAAAGATTAATCACCTGAATAATATGGACAAAAATAATAACTCAATTTAGAAACTAATGGTAATCGATCTTCCATGTTCTTCTCTCATAAAAGTTTTGGGGGTTTAATTTCAAAATACTTTCTCATTGTTTTTGCTCCAGCCACTTTTAGCATAGGACTTATTTATGGTACTAACAACCAACTGGTAGGCTCCTTTTTCTAAAGCAAATTCTATGTAAAAATAGAGCATTAAATTCAAATATGTTCTTAATTGGATGCTCTATTCATCAACACTGGAACAAACTGTGTTTTAAAGCTAGAGCAAGAGCAATCATCTGTGTTGGAACTTGTACAACTGTCAGCATTCTTTGCTCCTAAATTAAAGCAGAACTATAAAGAGGACTCTCCTAGACCGCTAAAATACAGCACTCCCTCAGTCATAGGAACAAGTCAGGGACAAAGAATTCGAAAAGCAAGACTGTGGTAGATAGCTTCCAAACTGGCCTCCACGAGCCACACTTCCCTGCCTTCCTTTGGTCCTCCCCAGCACCAAGCAGAGTCAGATCCCTCTTCCCTCTTCCCAGGAGAATGAGCAGAAGCAGCACTGAGCCAATTCCAGTGGTAGCTTTAATACTTTCAGGAGCCTGAACTCTGATGTCAGAAGTCTGCCATTCCACTGAAGAGGCCCCCGTAGAGGCCATGTGGAGAGACAGTGAGAGGAAGAGGCCCTGTGACTAATACAGGGACAGGTCCAGCTCTGCAGTGTCCAGCTGAGCTCAGCCTCCCTGCAGTCCGGCCAAGGCACTAGACATATGAGGGACCATACCGGACATTCTAGCCCATGAGTCCTGGCATGACTGCAGCTTCGGCCAATATCAACTTGAAGAACTGCTCAATTATGCCCAGTTAACCCACATTCTAATAAAAACAGTAAATTGCTATTTAAAGCTACTAAGTTTTGGGGTGATTTGTTAAGCAGCAATACATGACCAAAATTGAAGCTAAGGGTAACATGGCAAGAAAAGTGGGTTTACAAGAGGAAATTTAGACGATAATAAAGCATAACTCCAGCTTATCCCTGTTGAGCACGAATGAATAACATTTATTAAGTACTAATTTCCACACTCCTCATTAACCCTCATCACTACACTAACACAGCGAGTTTGAGTAACACTGTTGTCCAAGATCATGAAGCTGGGAAGTGGAAAAGCCAGAAGTGGAACACATACTTGATGTGACAGCCTGGACAGACACAGGCTGTGAAGGGGGAGGGAGGGAAGTAGAGAGGAAGACTGACACACAGAGAGGCCTGACAATCAATTATTTGTGATGAAAACCATTCTGAAACACATCCATGCCTTTGAGGTAAAACATGCCCATTATTTAACATGTTTTAATGATTATTCATCATTATTACTGATAATATCTGCATTCCAATGCAATGTGCTGTAACAGAATATGCACTTGGAGACATGTAGGATTACTTGACTCTATTAAAATGCTCCCAAAATTTCATACTTATACTCTATTTATCTCCTCTTCCTGATTTGCATATATTTTCTGTTTCTCACTTGCAGCTAGGCTGTCTCTTGTCTCTGGTAGGCACAGAAAACACAAGGCTTTTATCTTTGTGAACAGAGAAGATGGCTTCTAAGTGAGATCTTGCAGGCTTTCCTGTGAACAAGGTGCATGTGCCCTCCAACAGAAAGTGTAGTGTTTGGGGTGGCTGGATAAGTGAATTCTAGATGAGGAACTTTTTAGGTAGCTACTGATTTCCTTGTGACATTGTGTCAGGAATTAAAGGAATAATTTCTGCTCTAAAGAGCTCTAAGCCCTGTGCACAGCCTGGTGATTTTCAAACTGGGCTGTTAGAAACGCAAGGGTCTGCACCAACCCAACCAAAGATATTTTGCACAAACCGCAGTTAAGTGTTTTCTGGCAAATGCTGAAGACTCAAAACCATCCTTTCTTTGCTTTTACTCATTTTATAGTTTGGAGTTCTGAGTTTGACTTAGTTTGAAAGCACCAAGTTCTACCATTCAAGTACTTTTGAAAGTAAGTGATTTGGGGAGATGTACCACGGCTGAAGAAGGATGACGGCAGAGTGGTGGGATTGCCTGGCGATGGGAACGTCAATATTTTGTCAATTTTTATGTTCTATATGCAATAAAAATGTAATGCTTGCAAAAATGGAAGCTAATCTTTACTAAGAAAGTTCACACACCAAAGCTCTGGTGGTGGCCATGTATGACTCAAACAGCTACAATAATTGGCAGCATCTTTTAGTTCAATTAATTCTACTTAGGAGATTTAGAAGACTTTTGATAGCAAGTTCACTACATCATCATAGGCAGACACTTAGGAAGTACAACACTAGACCATGTTGTTGTCAGCACTGAGACATTCAGCACATTGAGGTTGTCTGAGCAGTTTCTAAAATGTCAATTTTAAAGAAAGTAATTCAAGCAAAACTTATACCTAGTAATAACGGCTTCTTTTAACGTGAACTTAGGGTATTCACTGATCAAAATGTATATAGTGATCGTTTGGGAACATCCACAATTACTGCTGTCATACCCAGGGAGGCAGTCCAGTCTGGGAAAACTTTGGTAAGTAACCACTTGGCTATGTTTGAATGGAAGTCATTTGCCCTCCATTCATATCTCAGATAGCACCTTTTACGCACATATCTTGGGGTCCTATGCAAAGAACACTAATCAAGACACAAAATAACATTGTAGCAAATAATCTTGTCACTGATTCCATTACACAGTAAAAGCTAAATAAAAAATAACAAGCTTTCTGCCTATATTTAAAAATTTATGTCACTTAGTGTCAGGCAATACAGAGAAGAGAATTCAACAAAAGAGAGGAAGGTGACAGGAAAAGATCCATTAACTCACACTCATACACACACACACACACACACACACATACACACACACACCCCACCACCACCACCACAACAACCACCCAACAAAAATGTTAAGAATAAACCTAGAAAATTAGTGATTAGGGATAGGATTTTTCTTTTGTTTTAACATATTTTACCAGAAAGTTAGATGAATTGATAAATTGACTACTCTGAAATTACTATGAACAAATATATTCACCTAGACTTAGGCAATAACATAATATCTCGATTTAAATTATGCAGTTAAAACTCTTGCTTTGGTTAGTTTGCATATGTTCTGCTAAAGAAGTTCATGAATTTATCCTTGTTAAAGAAGAAAAGTATAAATTATTCCCACTCCCATCTCTCAGGCCTCACAAACAAACACCCTTTAAACCTTCATAGCCCTACAATCTACAATTTTTTTAAATTCTGTATCTGATGAGTAATTTTCACTGATTCCTAGACAAATGCAATTCTAATTATCATTCCTGTTTTATAGATTAAAAAATTAGAAGTTGGAGGAAATGAGTGACATTAGTAAAACACACACTTAATGGTGTGTGTATGAATTGACCAATTACTATGACACTAGAAATACTAATTGATTTTGCTTTAGGCCTAAATTTTGGACATAAAATTGGAGGCAATATTTGGCTTTATTTAAAGATTCACATATTGCTGCTTCTGTTGTGAATTGTATGACAATAACATTATCAATTTTTCCAGAACCAAATCATGGTTTCAGTTTATTGTATGATTTATTGATTACTTTAAGGCATTAGTATTAATATTTTAAAATATCATTGCTAATGTTTTATATCAAAGATATCTATTTTAAGTATACAATTTTAAAATATTTATGTGATTTTAGTCCATTCAAAGCAACTCTCTCCCCTCACCATAAATCTCTATAAGATGAAACTCAGTCCAAAAAGCAAAATAGATTTTGTGTAGCAGAAATTTACTTTTAAGGAGATTTTTCATTTTTCACTATTTATTTTAAAAACATTTTTACAGGCACTTTTTATTTGTTTTGAGAAATAACATAAAGGCAACAGGATTTTTTAAGGTCTATGTCTAATCCTATCTAAATCATCTTTGGATGGGGACTTAAGTTACATATATGTCTTCTAAACTGGAGCAAAAGCTAACATGCATATAAGAACTTGAAAGCTACAGTGTCTACAGGTCTCATTGGAGAAAGCTGAGCATCTTGGCCTATCAATAATCTTGAGAATCATTAGAAAAGTAGAAATAGGAGATTTCCCACATAATTTCATTAACTGTCATTTTTATTCCCACCTGCTACCATTGATTTCATTTAATATCTAAAATTATCACAGAGATCAAATTGTTGAATCCTGAATACGGTATTGTGCAATACTTGATATACTGTATAACAATTTGCATGTAAAAGGAGAGTATTCTGGAATGATCAAAAGTACCTGTTACACTGTAATTGTTTATAGGCAAGAACCCTGTTACTTGGCTTTAACTTTGGCACAGTACTTAGCACTAATTGGGCTAAAATATGTTATTGATGAAGATGGTGACATACTTAATAATCAGGATTTCATTCATTCTCAAGAGCACTAATGCTCCATTCTAGGTAACTATTTGTTTAGGGTAGTTGGAATCCACTTTTGATCCACTTTTAATCTTAGTAATAAGAATTAAGCTGTAACTCAGTGCTGTATTTAACATCTAAGCACCAAGTAGATAGGCATGAAGTTGATTAGGACTGCTTTGTAAAGAGGAAAGGGAAAGGCGAACCATGAAGCCTCCATTATGTGCTGGTGTCTATGCCTAGTTATTTTTCACAGACCCTCACATTTAATCATTTTACTTAAAAATGTGAAGAAAAGAGATAGGTGGGGATATTTTATTAATTCACAAAGAGGGAGAATTCCAGCAGGAGACCGATAAATTATAGATGGCATTCCAGTCTGGGACGAGAAGTTGAACCAGAGGCTTCTAATGTGAGTTTACTAGTTCTGTTGTCATATGACTTTATTCTTAAAAATATATGTACATATTTACACACACTCACACACATACATAGTATATACTTGACAAACTGTTATTCTTCTCAGAACTGGTTTTCAACTAGGAAATGCAGTATCTTGGGCCATTATCTTCTCTCAAGCTGAAACAGGCAACACTTGACAAACCATGATTGGGTAGAGCTGATAGCCCAAATGGTTCCTAACCATTCATTGAACACATTTCAAATGTATTAAGCACCAATCTTTTCCAGGTTCCAGAGACACAGAAATTACTTTAAAAACTTCACAGTCCAATGCTGAAGTCAAGATCACAATTAATTATTAGATAATGTGTTAATAGGTGTAACAGAAATTAACGACTAACAACATGGTATTTTTTGAGTTGACATTGGAAATACAATGTACACAGATTGGAAATGTCCTATATACCACATCCTCTCCATGTTCTTAGCCTTCCCCATCAAATTCTACCACCAGCTTTTGTAACTAGTCATACTCTTCTCATTGAAAAAGGTAGTCACATTTCTACAATTCATGACTGATGAAGCCAAGTTGATATGTTGTATTGGAAAATCAGTATATATTCCAGACCCGTGAAGCTGATGTTATCTCTGTTTCACAAATAGTTTGGTTTCTCAGGGACAAATGTGTGGTTTAACCTCTCATATTTATAATGACTCCTCTAATGAAGCATACACCACACACACACAGACACACAGACACAGTGAGGTCTACATTCGCAGAGATAATGCCTAAACACTCCAGGCAGCAGAGACATTTCAGGACCTCCTAATACTCTGGAGGTACTTACAGCATGAATGACCTGAGCTAAGGAAACTTTCACTGCTTCTTCAACATTGACATCTTTTACAATGACTTTTTCTACAATATCAAATTAGATCAAGGCTAAGAACACTGTTTTCAATCACACGATTCAAATTAATAATAGGTAGTTGTAGTTTTCCTTTTGCAAGTAACCAGATACATAACTAGTGCTAGCTATAAAATATGACATGCCATCAAGATTATTCATGTACAAAGTAAATAAATCTGTAAGATTATTAATATAGATGATCAATTAATTAATATTACCCTCTGGTTGCTGACTCTTACCCTCAGAGATATCCAGGTATCTTTTTGCAGCTGCACAAAATTTTTCTTGATGTTGATTAATATGAAGCTGATGAATAGGATCACCTTATACTATTGTTGCATATCAAGGGTTCTATTAAATACCCCAGAAGCTTTAAGGCAAGTACTATGACATGTTACTCTAAATCCAAACCAGATTAAGTGAAATTTTTATGGTTATAATTAAGTAGTGAGAAAATAGGGAACTAGCTCATATAAATATAACATGAAAGGCCAAACTTGTGTTTAGACCTAATCCAGCCCCTACCTGTTGCCAAGCAAGTCACATCCCACTCCAGAAGGGGTTCATCAAACCAAATCTCTGTTGTGTGCCAAGCCTGAGAAGATCAGATGGGACACTGGTGTGAATTGAGAGTTGGATTAGAAATCTACTGAAGAGTCAGAAGCTAAGCTATCAAAATTAAAATTGCTTCTAACGGGTATTATTTTTTCACTGTTTCATCAGTAAGGAAGCGGACGCCTCTGTCCTAATTCGCAGGGTGGGAATGCTTTCTGGAGTTAGATTGTCAAGAGCTGCTTTTTAAAATAGCAATACTCTTATCATAGTACAACTTGCCTGCTGAGTCGAAAGGAAAGCTGGCCTCATCTACCTTTAGAGCTCAGGAAGAATTTAAAATGTAAAAAAGCCTGGCATGACTCCAGCTGTTAGCTACTACAGACACTTTTAAATATCCACTCTTCTATTGATCTGAAGGTACAAGTGTAAGCAGGTATACATTGTAAATGGAAAACAGAAAGAAGGCCATCTTTAAAAGTCCAATTGATGGAAAGCAAACAATAAGAAACCTGTATTTTTCTTCTGTTCACCCAAAGAATCTGACTTTACTAGACCCCACTCTGGGAGGAAAATAAAATAAATGATAGTAAAACACACACACACATACACACACACACACACACACACGAATGCCAAGGCATATTTCATTTCTTACGATGATGAAGGGAAAGAAAGTTCCAAAAAAAGAAATAATATTACCATTAAGGATGTTTAATGTACTGCTATTTTGATGTCAAACCACCTTTCCCCTAATCCCACTGATTTTTATTCAACTCAGTTTGAAGCCATCATAGAACTCTGCTTTATGAATCTTCCTCACTCTCAACAAATTTAATTAGCAGGAATGATACAATAGGTTCTGTAATGGTAAATGGTAGGCCTATAAACAACCACCAATAAATTCCAATGGAACCTTTTTGCATAAAATGCAGACTGTGCCAGAAAAGGTAAAGGGGTGCACCTGGCCACAACGCTGGAGCAGGTCAAGGATGGGGATGTCAGACAGACTGGTTTGTGTCCATCCGTGTGTCTGTGTGTGTGCATGTGCATGTGTGCGCGTTGCCCAAGTGAAGCTGACATTTCAAGAGAAATTCTACATAGTCACAAAGACAAAGGAGGAGTCTAGTGTAGTTAAGAGAAATCTATAAAGCCTGTAGGTAACCAGCAATGAGTTCTTTCACTCAGCCAAACTACGGTGGTATGAGGGAGGTAGAATCTCTCATTTTTAGTAAGTCATGCCAAATAATGTACACAGTAATAGAATTATTCATACTTCAGTAAAAAGATTTCACAAATATGTAATACAATAGAAGTTATAGTGCACAATGTGTTCAACTTCAGATTCTGAAAATTTTATATATATATATATGGTAATTTTGTGATTTGGAGGCTTAACAATGAAGTGAAAACTGAGTTCATTTTCCATGTTTAACATAAACATTCAAGCTGGGAATAACAACACTATTTGTTTATTCCAGGGGATACCTGAGAGACAATGAACTATAGGAGATACTAAAAGACTAGAAAATCACCATCAGGACTTTTATTGATTGATTGATTGACATTTATTTATTTATTAAAAGATCTTGGTACTCTCTTTCTTGGGAAGAACAATCTGTCCTCTGGGGAAAAGGTAGTCCTGAGGTACTCTCAGGGAGCCCATTACTAGTGGCAGATAACTTATTCTTTAAAAAGTAGGGAAAGTCCCTAGCCATCTCGCAGGCTATTTGGGGGACTGAATGCTAGGACCCAGGCTGTGAAAATCCAAAGGCCTGGCCCCCAGGCACATGGGCACTCTGAGCATATTAATAGCCATGCTTGGGAAACACCTCCCTTTTCTTTCTCTGACTTGTCCTTATGTGCCCCCAGTAAGAAGAAAAGGAACCAACTTATTAGGTGCAACGATTCTTTCAGGCCTAAAACACATTGTGCTTTGAATGTTCTTAAACATTCATTCACCAACTCCCTGTGCCCAACAAAAGGCTTTGCAGCTCAGAAAGAAGTCAAAACAAGGACATCATCTATTCCCACAAACAAATTCTCCCCTGTAGCTGACTCTCTAAGTTTATAAATTTCTTTTTTTCCTATTAAATACCAAGAAATTCTATAGTAATTATGCAAAAAAAGCCTCTAAAGAAGAAATGATAAATACGTTTGAAAGATTTGTTCAAAAACCCAGATTAGATAGAGGCATAGGTAGACACACTGTGCCTCCTCGCACAACCAAAATAAGGACAACAAAAATACAGAAACAAAAAAACCCAACCAGAACTGACAGAAAATTGAACTGTATGGAAGTCCAACCACCAAGTAGTTAAAATAGACACAATTCATCCAGACTGGGAGGAGGGGCGGAGTTGGTCGGGGGTGGGCGGAGAGGAGTCACAGCAGAAAAAGTGGTGGCTTGCGGACCCTGGGCGCAGGTGGCAGCTGGCAGACCCAGTGAGGTGCCAAGGCAGCTGGCTAACAGGGTGGTAACATATTCACATGCAGATAAACCAGGTGAAACTGGGGATAGAGATAGATTCCACAACCCAGGGTACCAGCGAGGAGAAATAAAGTCTCAAAACACCGATCAAAAACACCTGTGGGGGGTACGGTGCCAGAAGAGACTCCCAGCCTCACAGGACAGCTCATTGGAGAGACCCATAGGGTCCTAGAATGTACACAAGCCCATCCACATGGGAATTGGCACCAGAAGGGCCTAGTTTGCTTGGAGAAGCAGTGGTAAGGACTGAAATCTAACAGAGAGCAGAGCAAGTGCCATTGCTCCCTCTCAGACCCCGCCCCCACATACAGCCTCACAACCCAGCAGCTGGGTCAACCTGCCCTAGTGAACACCTAAGGCTCTGCCCCTCATAACTAACAAGCATGTCAAGATTAAAAAAAAAAAAAAAAAAAAGAAGGCCCAAACAGAACAGATCAAAGCCCCAGAACAAATACAACTAAGTGACGAAGAGCTAGCCAACCTATCAGGATGCACGGTTCAAAACACTGGTGATCAGGATGCTCACAGAATTGGTTGAATTTAGTCGCAAATTAGGTGAAAAAATGAAGGCTATGCTAAGTGAAATCAAGGAAAATGCACAGGGAACCAATAGTGATGGAAAGAAAACTGGGACTCAAATCAATGGAGTGGACCAGAAGGAAGAATGAACAACCAAACAGAAAAGAAGGAAGAAACAAAAATTCAAAAAAATGAGGAGAGGCTTAGGAACTTCTGGGACATCTTTAAACATCCCAACATCCGAATTATAGGGTACCAGAAGGGGAAGAAGAAGAGCAACAAGTGGAAAACTTATTTGAATGAATAATAAAGGAGAACTTCCCCAATCTGGCAAAGGAAATAGACTTCCAGGAAGTCCCGGAAGCTCAGAGAGTCCCAAAGAAGTTGGACCCAAGGAGGAACACACCAAGGCACATCGCAATTACATTAGCCAAGATTAAAATGAAGGAGAGAATCCTGGAAGCAGCAAGAAATAAGGAGACAGTCACATACAAAGGAGTTCCCATCAGACTGTCAGCTGATTTCTCAAAAGAGACCTTCCAGGCAAGAAGAGTCTGGAAAGAAGTATTTGAAGTCTTGAAAGGCAAGGACCTCCATCCAAGATTACTCTATCTGGCAAAGCTTTCATTTAGAATGGAAGGGCAGATAAAGGGCTTCTCAGATAAGGTCAAGTTAAAGGAGTTCATCATCATCACACCCTTATTATAGGAAATGTTAAAGGGATTTATCTAAGAAAAAGAAGATAAAAAATATGTATAGTAAAATGGCAGCAAATTCACAATTATTAACAACCACATCTAAAACAAAAGCAAACTAAGCAAAGAACTAGAACAGGAACAGAACCACAGAAATGGAGATCTCTTGGAGGGTTAGCAACAGGGGAGTGGGAGGAGGAGAGAGGGGGAAAAGGTACAGAGAATAAGTAGCATAGACGGTGGGTAGAAAATAGACAGGGGGAGGGCAAGAATAGTATGGGGAATGTAGAAGCTAAAGAACTTATGACACATGGACATGAACTAAAGGGGGGAATGTGGGTGGGAGGGGGTGTACAGGGTGGAAGGGAATGAAGGGGGAAAATGGGACAACTGTAATAGCATGATCAATAAAATATTATTTTAAAAAAACAGATTAGCTTTTTGGAAACAAATTAAGAAAAAAAAAATGAAAATCAGAGCAGAACTAACTAAGAGGAAATAACTTGGGTTAGAGCCCCTGAAAGAATTTAGAATATACATTGATTTATTGTCATAGCTATCATTCAATAATTTGAGATAAACTAACATATTAACTCCAATTGACAACTTAAATTTCTAGGAAATTCTGTCTTCAAGAACATTCAAAGCATTTTTAAATGCATTACCAAATGCATTTCCATGTGTGAAATCAAACTACATACTCTTTTGAATTGGAAGATGTGATCCAGAAACTCATGGGCAAATAGACCCTTCGAGGAGCATAGGAATGGATCTAGGTTATTTCCAGATATTGAAATAATCCCCAAGTATAATAGAATAAAAACTCATTTCTTGAGTTTCTACCAGAACAGCATCTCAAGAGGCCTGAAATACTTTGGTCACTATCTGAGGGAGAGAAATCACTGATTTCTGGGAAAGCAAACAGAAAAGGCTACTTTTTTTTTCCTTCCCTGGCTGGGTAGCTCAGTTGGTTAGAGCACAGTCCTGATACACCAAGGTTTTGGGTTGGATTTCCAATCAGGGCATGTACAAGAATCAGCCACTGAATCCATGAATAAGTGGAGCAAATGAATCTCTTTCTCTCTCAAATCAATAAATGTTAAAAAATTACAAAAAGCATTTTTAAAGCATTTTTAAAGCATTTCTTACAATGGTAATTAGATTGTTACCATTTTTAAGGCCTTTCTTATAATAGCAACATTTTTAAAGCATTTCTTAGAATTGTAATTAGATTATCGTTTGTCGGGTAGCAAAACTAAAATGAAACTTTTTCTTCTCCTAAATTAGCACATTGTCTGTCACTGAATTCTTTAGTATGTCTAACAACTTTGCATAGTACTCAATCCCAATTTCAGTCATGTCATCAAAACACTAAGATGCAAAATAGACTGCACAACTCATGAATGCAATTGTTGATGTACTAATGACCAAGAAAATTACTAATACAGAAGTCAGGATATTATGATACATTTTTAAAAAAGGATTAAGCAAACAATAACCTGTCACAGCTTTGATCGTATTGTATAAAAGGAGTCGACTCCCTCTTCAGAGATTTACCAGTTCTCCAAGGCCTCTGTGTGGCTTAAATGGTTCTGTAGTGCTGTATTATTCCAAACTTTCATAATAGTATTCGATGCAGCATAATGTAATTTAGGCATCGAAGAATCGATGTACCTAGTAAGAGTTGCTTCACTCTCTTTTCACTGATGGTATCTGATCTAATAGGTAGAGAAATGTGCTGAACTGTCACAGCATACATTTCAATGAGAAAAATCACTACAGCATAGAAATATTTATGGAAGTGCTGACAACATATCAATTAATAATGCCTGCAAGATACAAAGAGAGAATATTCTATCCTTTACAAGTTGAGAAAGAGCCAAGTGAAGACGATTTCATGCAGCCTCTCACATCTCAACACAGCAAATAATTTCACCTCTGGTAGACTAGTCAGAGCTGACTGGGATTTTGCTAATAGCTGGAGTGAGAAAGAGCAATAAGAAAAACAGTGAGTGTTGTGTGATACCATCTATGTAAACAAGATAAGTGGGCAAGGGTATGTATATACATACACATTTGTGTGTATAAGGAATCTTTAACTTAGGAAGAAAACCTAAGATACTGGGAAAATTGGTACCACTGAAGTAGGATACTACGGGACAAGGAAAGATGTATACAAATTTTCACTGTAGACTCTGTTGTGCTGTTTGAATTTTTTCCTTCTCCTTCCTCATCCTCTTTCTCTTCTTCTACCATGAGTATGTTTAACTACTTAAAAATATATTTTTTTAGTGGCTGAAGAACAGATGAAGAATAAGTACATTACAGGAGTAAGGTCACGAGCTGTTGAAGAACTATTCTGATTTCAAATGTCAGTAAAAAAAAAGGGACAGTATACTCTGTCCTATACACAAAGTGATTTATGAGTTGTAACAAAGGTTTATCTATTTATTTATTCATTTATTTGTCTTATTTATTTTTAATCCTCACCTGAGGATATATTTACTTTTAGAGAAGAAGGGGGAGGGGAGAAAGGGGGAGAGGAGAGAGGGTGAGAGGAGGGGGGGGAGAGAGAGAGACAGAGACAGAGAGAAGCACTGATGTGAGAGAGAAACATTAACTGTCTGCCACATGCATGCACCCTGACCAGGGACTGAACCTGCAAACTGCAACAACACTCCAACCTACTGAGTCACGTGGCCAGGGCACGAAGATGTTTTAATGACTAAACATGACTTGATAAACCCTTTTATTGCCATTATTAGTTGTCTGTCCTTGAGCAATTAGCATCTACGCCCTCATCTGTTAATGGGAGTAATTACCTACTTGTACCTGTGTATCTGTGTACGGTAGGGGACAGGCTGGATATAATCAGGAATGGTGACCACCTAGAGGAAGGTAGTGGGTCTCATTAACTAAAGGGATGCAACTCCTGAGCTCTGTATTAAGGAGACTTAAAGTCTGGTACAATTTTGAAGATGCTAAGTTTTCTCCCCATTTTAAAAAGTAAACAAGGGCAATGAGAACTGAAGATTTTCCTGCTATAACATTTCCTTTAGTCTCTCATTCAGCTGCATTTCAAAGCCACTTCATCTATGATACTCTTCTTCAGTTATAAAGATGTTGAATACCCTTGTATATTTCCATGGGCCTACATTTCTGGAAAGTTATCAGAATTGTTTATTACTTATCAAATCCCAATACACACATTTTATGGTTCACTTACAATTTGACTGACATAAAACCTCAGACATTAGCACTTTCCCCCTATTTATTAATCATAGGTGTCCTTCCAAAACAATCTAAATTTCCATTCATTTTATCTATATGAGCAACCACTAGTAAAACATCATTCCTTTTCCTGTTTTGCTTTGCTTAAACCACCTCTAAAGCTATCTGTAGGCCAAACAGATTCAACTTGAGTTCGTAAAATAGTGCTGCCCCAGCAGGACTCTACTCAACCTGTCTTTAATCTTCAGGAAAGTTTAACTGTTACCCCAGGTTTAAATATTAAGCTCTGTGAGTCAACACTATAACCACAAAGATGAATCAGGCAACAGATTTCTTTTTTGAATGAATTTGCTATTTCATAGTGAGCTCAGCAAACCAATTACGTGAGCTCTAACACTGCATCGACGGCCAGTTGATGTTTACATGGAGGTACCCTGAGAGTAAATTGAAAACAACTCCCCAGTCTAAGCTGACTGCCTCCTGCGTGGGCACTGTTTCCCCTACAGGCTGGTAAAATGAACTGTAGTTTTGTATAGTAATTCAGAAGATAATCGATTATTTGCCAGTAGTCTGTTTTTGAGTTGCCACTTATTATTATTTTTTTTATCCACTCCAGGGACACACTTTCAATTTCACAGTCTTCTGCACATTGTGGACAGTGGCTTTAATTTCTTAAAGGAAAGCACACATTCTCTTTCTATTATAGTTAGACTCATGGCTCTGCAAAGAGCAGGCAGGGAACTTTATATCCAGAGAGAAAATGTCTATGCTTACGTCTGCACGCTCACTCCATCTGCAGTGTCGTGGCTTATGAGCTGGGAAGGGAATTAAGGAAGAACCTTTCTTCATCTAATGAGAGATGCCTCTGTGTCTCACAACCTTAGTTGTTCTGTCTGAGGGATGGTAAGCATTCCTGAAGGTACCATTCTTTAATTGTTTATGGATTACTTCTCTTTATTTTACTGTTAAAATAAGAGTTTCTGGCAGAGTTAAAGAGAATCTTGTCAGGAAACAGTTGTTTTCCTCCTGCAGACTAACATTCCTGCAGGCAATGCAGCAAATTAACCAATATAAATGTTTCCTTCAAAACACAGAAATCTTTTATCTATTTAGGAAGAGATCACACAATATAACATGCTGAACTATTTCTATTAAGTCCAAAGATGACAAAAAATTGAAAAGAATAAATCCATTATAAAGAATTCATATCTGCTGCTTTGTGAGCAATCCATAATACACCGTATTGTGCAAACTATAGGAGATGATGACCTAACAATACGGAATGTAGAGAGGGCTTTTGACAACAGAAAAGCTTAAGAGAGCGTGTCATTTAATGGAGAGTGAAAAAAATGATCCTGGATTCATTTTCCTCCTTTATTTGTTGTATCACTTTGTAAAAACCTTTCTATGCCTTGCTCTCTTCATCAGAAAAATGAGACCTATGGTTTTATTTTTATAAAGTGCTTTAGGATTTAGGAGAACCCAGAATGCATTATATGATGAAAGCCACCATGGTGCATGTCATGTGACTGCAGCAGAAAAGGATCTAGGGACCAAAAGCAAAACATGAATCAGCAATGAACACTCACTTTGTTTTTTTAAAACCCCAGGAGGCGCAAATATATGTCAGAATTGAAGCTGATCCTCTTTCTTTATAATCACACATTATTCTATCTAGGTCTGGTTTTGAAACGAGTTTAGTGGAAAGAATATGAACGAAGGATGGAGTAAGGAGCAGGGTCTCTCTCCCAATCAAACCCCAAGTCACTAGAGGTGTCACCAAGAGCTATACTAACTCATGCTGAATTCCCCAAAGGACCAGAAATAGAGGGCTAGGGACATCTCTCTGCTCCCTTCCTCAGCACATTGTCATTCCCAACAGAGTCACGCTTTAAGGAGATGAATCCACAAAGGAGGATCTCACTCTTCAAAACGCCAAAGTTACATGGGTTTTTAGGACCACAGGAGAGTCAGAATCAGAGATAATGTGGATCATCATCACTTTGAGACATAGGTCAAGAGAGTGTTCTAGGAGTTAGGAGTTCTAGGTTCCAATGCTTATTCCAACATAAATGTACTGCATTGCCTTCAACAAGTCAAACTCTTAGGACCTCTGTTTTCTCAACTAACACTGAGGGTGAAAAAGTGAGGGAACTGGTGTCAATGATGTCCTTCAAAGACCTAGAATTCTATTATTCTTTGAGTGCATGAATAATAACTTTAGACCTGGAATACATAATTGAGTAGGAAAGGTTTCAAGTATCAAGATAACTTTCTCTGGAAATAATACCCTGGCATCAGGATGGTAGAAATGAGAAAAGAAAAACAGAAAAAGGCACCATCAGGCAGTTAGCTAGTGGCAAAATTAGAACAAAACTTTGAGAGTTGAAAACAAATTTTGATTTTTTTTTTTTACACTGCAGTTGATTTTCTACAAATCCCCCAACTTGAGAAGTCTAAAACTAAGTATGTTAAAAAGATAGTCCCAAGCACACAGACACACATTTTCTGCCCTCCCCCCTCCACCCCACTATGTATATTACATACATACTTGACCCTTGGACAACATGGGGTTGGTGGCATAAGCACCCCACAGAGTTGAAATCTGCATGTAACATCTCACTCTAAGATTAACTACTAACAGCTACTGTGGATCAAAAGCCTTACCAATAACATAAACACCTGATTAACACATAGTTTGTATGTTACATTTATGATATACTGTATTCTTATAATAAAGTAAGCCAGAGGAGAGAAAAGGTTACCAAGAAAATCATAAGGAACAATCCTGAGGAAGAGAAAATACATGTACAGTACCGTACATATTTTTTGAAAACAAACAAACAAACAAACAAACAAACATACAAAATAAAACCCACAAAACAAACCTTCACTGTCCAGGGTGAATCCACACAGTTCAAACCCATATTGTTCAAGGGTCAACTGAATAATAGATCTGTAACAATATGTATTTATCAAGCAAACACTACTTCCATATAAACCTGTTCTCCTTTCTGTGCCCTCTGTTCTTGGTTAATATCACCCCAGAGGCCTCGTATCCAAAGGCAGAAGCAATGACATCTTCCTGTTCTCTTCAGTCCCACTCTGAGTCATCCTGCATTCCCATAGACCACTTCACCTCCGACTTCATTTCTACACTCTCTTCATCCCCAGCATGTCGCACCATTCAGGCCTTCACCTGTTGCCTTACTTCTGTGCTCCTAACTGGTCTCCTTACCTCCAAATCCCTCTTCCATACATGAGCTTAAAAAATACTTTTAAAATTAAAATGTGAATATAACTCTTACTTGCTTAAAAACTGTCAAAATTCACTAGTTTACCCATAGGTTGAAAGGTAAGCCTCCCGGTAGAAAACACCAGGCCCTTTTTGCCCGTGGCCTGCCTTTCTAACCTAGCTCCCTCCATTCCCCATGCACACTGCATGCTTCGGCAAGAACAAATGTGAGCCGATATTCCCCACGTGCTGCGTACCACTGTGCCTTGGCATGTGCTAGTATCTGAGTCTGGAAATCCCTATTCTTTTCCCACTGTTTACTTGCAAAATCCCATTCATCTTTTAAAACCCAAGTAAATCATTCCTCCACTGGGATCCCTCCAGCTCTACACTTCCCTTTATAATTAACCACATCCTAGGAATTCTAAGCTGCTCCTGTACTTTGGACAGGCTTTCACTGTTTGCATTCTTCAGACTGTACTGTAATTGTCTATTTGAGTGTCTCCCTCCACCACTAAACTGTGAAACTCTTGAAGGCACAACTGCATCTTAATCATCTGTATCTCCTTAGCACAGCAGCTAGAACATGGAAGGTCCTCAATATGTGCTTATAACTATGAATGAATGAACAAACAAGCAGACATTCACTCAACAACTATTTTACCAAATGACTCACAGAGTTCAAGGAGATAAAAATTCTATTAATAACCAAAAAGAAAAAATCAGGTAAGGATATTCAGAGAATTATATTGTATGATAGAAGGGGAGATGACTGGGTGTTAACATTGGTTCATATTGTCAGGAAAGGCATTTTCAAACCCGTGAATGACAAGAACTATCTCACATGCTTTACCAAAAGAATAGCTATTGTCCTAAGGGATGAGCAGAAGCTCAAACTGAGGGAAAGAGAGTTGCCAAGCTCAGCTCAGAGGGTTTTGGTTTCAGCAACCAAGTAATTAGGAGTTATATATACTCTTATGGGGAGTACTTGGAGAGGTTCAAGTTTGGAGAACAAAATGAAAAGTTAAGCATTTGGCCTCTTCAATTTGTAGATGTCTATGGACATCTGAATAAAGATGTCCAGTAGACGGTTAGACACAGGAATCTGGAGTTTAGAGGGCATGGTGACCAGAGAAAAAGACTTGAGAGTCTTCAGCTTCCCCCCTAAAATGGTATTTAAAGACACCACGGGGCTGGATGACATCACTTAGGGAAGTGTGTACATTAAAAATGGCCAAGCCCTGGGAGACATTCTAACATTTAGAGTTCAAACAGAAGAACCAGCAAAGGAGAATGAGAAGGATATACCACTTAGCTAGGAGGAGAGCTAGGAGATCATAGTCAACCATGAGAAGAAAGTACATAAAGAAAGAGGCAGTTGTCAACTTCGTTCAATTTAGGCTGAAAGATCAAGTAAGATAAAATATTCAATTACCAACATCCAAGGATGCTGGTTCACTAGAACTCTCTTCCCTGAGAATAGAGATAGGAATGAAGCCTTATTCAAGGTGAAACCCAGCTCTTTATAAGAAACCCTAGAAAGATATTACAAAGTAATGAAAAATGTTTTTTCTTTATGTCCAGTTAAAGCAAAATTTAAAATGGGTAAAATTTTGATGAGATTTAGAATCAATTTCAGGAAAAATTTCCTAGTAGCACAGTTACCAAAATAAAAAACAAACAAATGCAGAACATAACTTCCTCTAGCACATTTAAAGGAAAGACTCTCATCCCATTGTACTAACCAATTTAATCACTCCTTTTTGTTTATATTATCGAAACAAATAAATAAATAGTTTATATTATCAAAAATCACTCAAAATATGATTGCTATTTTTATCACATTTGGGGTACATTCTCTTCTAAATCTGTATACCTAATGATAACTAAACATATAACTCAGCTTTTAGATCAAGACATAAGGGCAATGTATTTGACTTCATACATGATATTGTATGAATTAATAATTGTTATATTTACAGGCTAGCAAGAAAATCTATCTTAAAATTTGTAGACTAAAGATGAAATGAAATCGCGCATTCTACAATTAAGCTGTCAGTCATAGCAAAGCTGAAGGAAATAAAAGACTATTTCCTTTCACAAATTCTACACCTCAAGTTATTCTTGTTTCCTTCTTCTAGAGAAATGACAAAGTTTTCAGAAGTTATAATCTGCTGTGCAAACTCCCAAAGAAACATAACTAATGTCCATCAAGGTGTAATCCTCTACTTCTCTAGTGACAAAAAATGTTTTTAATTCTCTTTTAATTACTAAATACATCTATGATTAAAAATGGCTATCCTGAAAATATGGGTATGTATGGTTTAAGAGAAGAAGCTAACAAATTCCCACTAATAACCTACTCATGTTTACTGAAGTATTGATACCCCACTTTTACATGGAGCAAAGGATGTGCAAACATTTTTGTATATTAATAAAATATCTAAGTAAAAACAGGAATGAATATCATAAGGCTTATGTTCTTTTATTATACAGAAAAGAAAGATGGGCAAAAATGGTAATTCTGATGGACAGAAAAGCTCAGTTTCAGCATAACTAGAGTGATCTGCTTGGGTACACCACCATAATTTTATAATTATCTTAAAATAGATGTGATCCCTTTTAAATTTTAGCTGCCACAAAGCATTATGTCAAATATTAAAATGATGCATTGTTAACATTCCAGCACACGATGTGGCCAGCAATTTTGGGATAGAATATAGAATAAGATGGCTTTTCAAAATGTTTCATGATTGCTTAAGAAGCAGGCAAAACCAAACCAAACCAAACCCTGTAAAAACATGGGTCTCAATTGTACGAAGTAACTAAATTAGAGAGTTACTTCATTGTATGAAGTAACAACAGGGAGTTACCCTGTATGGCTAGACATACAGGGTAATGATGCCACCATGTACATTTATTTTTTACAAATGAAGCATTTTCAGCAACTTAATACCTTCCTCAAATTAGACTAAAAGGTCTCCTATTATATATACACAAAAATAAATTTAGCCAAGAGAAAAGACTTTTGGCCTTTATGTCAGGACTGCCATCCACGGCTCTACTTATTTTTGGAGACTCTTTTTTAATGAATTCTATTGGTCTATTTTAGGAACATGATTAGTTCATCAATAATACTCAACCAGCATAACCGGTCAAGATCAGAACAGAACAGCAACTACTATTAACATGATGATTCACATTATCTACCCAGCTGGCCTGACTTGGCAAACAGTATTTTACAAGACATTGCACCAGCATGGGGTCACCTGGAGATGAGATGTGTCCACTCTCTGAGTGCCAACAGTATGGCATGTAAACACTACTAACGCCCTCACCCATTTTTCTGCGCCCCTAGAAACTGGCAAACATTCCATGTGTGGAACAGGTGGGGGGTTTATGCATAGAAAACTGCAACAACAAAAAACAGAGAGACAAAAGGGAATCCACCTTCGTAGCATACTACACACCTTACATGTTGGAGGCTCCATGTAAGATACAGGCAATGCTATAGATGTGTTACATGCTACAGACAACAACAAATGAAACATGCAGAAAAGAAACTTATGAACACAGATCCCCACAAGAGCATTTAGTGTAGGAGATATGTGTACTCTGAACTCAAGAGTTGTATGTACATGGTTATATTTTCTGACATACTGCACTATTGTTTGCCTCATGATTTCAGAACAGATTTGTAGATTTATAGTCATTTATGCAATTACCTCTGACTGACCTATGATGATTCAATGTATCAGCAAATGAAGGGAAACTGTCAAAACAGGTCATGCCGTTTCAAAGCGGAGCACCCATGGGCATTTTCAGGGAAGAAACGGAGAATCAAAATTTCACTTATCTAAGTTCTTATAGTTCTTTTTTAATAACTGAGCAAGATTTTTACTGTATTTTTAGCATCATTCAGTACGTTAAGTACAATACTATATAATATCAAAGAATTACTCACAGCTTCTGATTCACATTAAAAAGCATGGGCTGACATGAAGCCACAAAATGGGTGAGCGTTAACACTACAAGGTTATGAAACATGCATATAATAATTCTGAAGTCTTCGTCATTACTTTTCTTAGATAAATTTAGTATAATTTCTTCATAACTCTGTGAGTCATTGGCCAACTCATTACAATAATATAATCAATATATTATTGAGACAGAAATATCCTGGCAATATGGCAAACTCTAGAAAAGCCAGTTTCTAAATTAACATCAGAGCATTACACATGTGTCATAAATGGCTCACAAAGGGATGCCAAATCATCCCTGTTGCTGAGATAATTGTTACACTTTGATGTTTCTTAAGATCGATTGTGTTAGTTCCCAGGTCAAAGCTCTCTCCCTTTCTCCTTTTTTTCTTCACTCTTCAATCATAATATAGCATTAAAGTTATTTGACAATGAGATAACTGAAGTTATTTCAATGGTTCTAATGGAGCAAGTGTTTTAATTCTACTTGACTGGATTTGTTACAGAGAAATCCTTGCCAAGATTTATTAGAGAACTTTTGCATATCTTATGGTTCTATGATAATCCTTAGGAAGCTAAGACTCTAAACAAGGAGCTTGGGGCACAGGTTAATAGGATGAAGGACCCCTATGAAAAATCTATGATAAAAACTTTATGCCTTAGTTATATTTTCAAGTGTATATTCTGCGTCTCCTCCAAATAGGCTGTAAGTTCCTGTTTACACAAAACAGGTGCTTCACAAATATCTGAAGACAATTTATTGAAGAAGCATCCACACACAATCTCATGGAAATTCAAGACAGTCCTCTATCTATGTGGAAAAAAAGTGCTGTAGTCATTGTTTTGTTTCCATGCTTCTGCCAGCCAGCATAAGAAAACAACAAAAGCAATAGCAACAACAGAAAAGATCAATGATGATGCTTACAGTTAAGTTTAGACTCTTCCACTGTTTATACGGTCAAATAATTACACATTTTGTCTCTTGGGGACAGACTTTTCAGTTCAGTATCTTCTTTGCACCAACCACATACTTTCCATAAACTGTAACATTTATAAGCTGGTTTATCCTCTTTTACTTTGCACATTTCCTTGTTTATGAGATTTTACTTTAACTTTTATAAATCACCATCTCATATCTTACCAAAGAGGAAAGAGATGCAGTGAAATACAATAGAGGACCACGAGTTACATTTTACATTATTGCTGGGTTTTTTTAATATCAATGCACAACTGGTTAGAATTTCAGCTAGAAAATATAAATACGTGTGTGAGGACAGGAGCTAAGCAGCTTTGATAGGGAGAGATTATTCAAAATAAAATGGAGTCCCTTAGAGGAGATACAAGTGGGCAACGCTAGAATTAATTTGCCCTGCATGTGGAGCCATGGAACTGGATCTGCGAAGTGTAAATAAACATCCACCTTGGGATGTGGGATTCACTTAAGGGTTTCTTCAAATGGAAACACACTTGTCGTGAGACAGTGGGTCCCTGAGGAGAGAGAGAGCTGCAGAAACAGACTTCATTTCTACTGTTTCCTGCAGTAAGTTGAATCTGACAGCTGATTCTCCTCTGGACAAGGACAATTTTAAAGCCAAGAATATAAACATAGTCCATTTTTCTGTCTTCATCTTATCCTGGATGGTGCCTTACCCTAAAATTTCAGTGTACAAACTCAAGTTCACTGAACTCTCCAAGATTACTATGCATTTCCCAAGGAGATTTTCAAAAATTACTCCACTGATTCCATGTACAAGTTCCATTAAAGCCTTTATTTAATTGCCTGGGATTTATGAAAGATCTTGTGACAAAGCCATGCTGTGCCATAACTTATTCCAGCCTGCGAAGAGGAAACTGAAGATCAGATAGGTTAAAACTATACGTTCTCTGGGCCAGGGAAGGTATCTGCTCTTTTCTTCCTCGTAGTCTCATGGCCCTGCACAGGTGTAGTGTAGTGGTGATACAGCATGGCAGGCAGAGCTTAGAGTCTGGAGTCACGGAGCACGCCCGGAGCACAAATTTGTAGCTCTAGCAATCACTTGGTAGGTCACCTTAAAAATGTTTTTTCACCATATCTGAGGCCTAAGTTTCTTCACCTATTAAAATGGAGATAATAATAGTATCCATCTTATAAAGCATTAGATAGTTAAATGAAGCACTACATGTAATCAAATGGTGTATGCTACACAGCTAATACTTAATATATTAATACATTTATTAATAGCATCTGTATTATTATTGTCTGGTACGTAGGAGGTACTTGATATTATATGGAATTAATGGATGGAAGCAGCTATTAAGCATCAAACTGGAAATATGATTTTCTCACTTCCCATTCAGTTCCTGCCTCTCTTAAATCATACTATACATTAAGTGGAAGTATCCTCAAAGATTGATGAATTAGCTTACCTAACTCAAATGCAGGATCTCTTGCAGGCATATGGGAAGAATGGGCTTTTCATACTTATGTTTTATACTATCTGAGGGTGTTATTTTTTCAGAGATTTTTTTCTTTCCCCCCACAAATGAGCTGAGCTTTTCTAATGTAGAGATTTACTACTGAGGTAATGCTCCATTTCATGACTTCTCCATCATTTCTAGCATTCAAGAAATGCTATTGCCAATATTTCTGCTAAGTTTTTATTTGTAGAGAAATCTGGATAAAAACACTTCTGTTTCAAAGATGTTTTCAGTCTCGCATGGCTAACTGCATTCACTGTTTTAAGAAGAGACTAAGAATGTCTACTGTGGGAACTGTTCCCTGCGAGCCAAGGCCCCACCCAACTGTAGAACATACCAACAGAGACCCAGAGAGGGCTGGCTAAGTCCAGAATCTGCATAAGGATTTAATCAGCTATGGACAAGGGACTAGAAACTCTTTTTTCTTCTTTTTTAAAATATATTTTATTGATTATGCTATTATAACCACACCTAAAACAAAAGGGACTAGAAACTCTTATAAAAGGAAAGTCTCTCACGAACAGCAGCACTTGCCTAGCAGATACCAAAACAAAATGCTGGTCACTACGATGGGGCCTACTTTACACAATCATAAACTGATCTACAAACTCATGTACTCCTATGCAAAATGCTAGTTTTCAATTGTTCATTAGAATAACTACAATTTCCACTCTTCCCAGTAGTAGAAAACTAGACTTTTCTTCCTCGGTAATTAGTGAATTTATTTGCTGTGTATCTTTGCCTGGCAAATGAATAAACTCAGTTTGTTGTTGTTGTTGTTGTTTTTAAAAAGACACGTAAATTAAAACGGCAACTTTAACCTAAAATAACAGTAATGTAGGCAATTGTTGAATTTTACAAAAAAGAAATGATTTGGGGGCTCTGGCAAAAATATTTTGAAGGATTCTCTAAAATTGAAGAAAATTTAATATAAAACAAACCTTGGTTCAAACCTAAAGGATATGAAATCTCAGAAAATTATAATGAAGTTCTTTAGCTTTCTTATGTACCTTCCTTTTCCATAGTGATAAAAATCACATGTACAACTGTTCTATACAACATTCCTGACAAAAATTAAAAAGACTATGATCTTGGCCCTGGCCAGGTAGCTCAGTTTGTTAGAACATAGTCCTAGTACACCAAGGTTAGGGTTCAATTCCTGGCCGAGGTACATACAAGAAGCAACATGGGGATGCACACTGGTGTGGTCACTGTGGAAAACAGTATAGAATTCCCTCAGAAAACTAAAGATGGAACTGCCTTTTGACCTGGCAAGTCCACTGCTCGGACTATAACCTAAGAATCCTGAAACACCAATTTAAAAGAACCTATGCACCCCTCTATTCATAGCAGCATTACTTACAATAGCCAAGTGGTGAAAACAACATAAGTGCCCATCAGTAAATGAGTGGATCAAAAAACTGGTACATTTACACAATGGAATACCATGCAGCAGAGAGAAAGAAGGAACTCCTACCCTTTGCAACAGCATGGATGGAACTGGAGAATATTATGCTAAGTGAAATAAGCCAGGCAGCGAAAGACAAATAGAACATGATCTCACCTATAAGAGGAACCTAATGAACAAAACAAACAAATGAGCAAAATAGAACCAGGGCATGGAAATAAGGAACAGATTGACAGTGACCAGAGAGGAGGGTAGAGGGGGATAAGAGTGGAAAGAAGGGGAAGGGACTAGTCAAGGAACATGTATGAATGACCCATGGACATGGACAACAGGGTGGGTACTGACTGTGGGAGCTGCAGATGGGCGGGGCAAGGGAGAGCAATGAGGGAAAAAAATTGGGAGAGCTGTAATAAAACAACAATAAAATATTCAATAAAAAAGCAACCAAGGAATGCACAAATAAGTGGAATAAAAAAATCGATGTTTCTCTCTTAAATCAATAAATTAAAAAAGAATACGACTTTTCTAGATTTTCCTATATATGTACATAGATATAAAAGTTGAAGCATTAAATACTTAAATGGCTTTCTGAGAAATACAGTTAGCTTCTGAAGAGAGATGAGTAACTTAAATCTTTGGTTGAAAACCACTACTCATGGTGGATCTACAGTAGCTTGTGAATATGGCCCTTTAGGATACCTACAATATATTTTCACCATAAAGTCTTAATTTCTGTTAAGTGTTCTTTGATTAATTCTTTGAAAATTTTATAAAATCAAGGCACTGAATTATTTTTCATGCTATATTTGAGTTAATATAGTCTCTTCTTATTGGCCCAAAATAACTGGGATAACATTAATAGAAATGGATATTATAGGGCTTGGATAGACCTTATTTCCTCTCCTCAATTCTTCAGTGTATCATGCTCTCAATTGCTCTGACCGAACTGAGTGTGTTCATTTATGGTTTACAAGATCTGAGACAGAGTTTTCACACAGTAGGACATCATACAATAGGATCTAACTACCTGTAATTCTATAAAATTGTATAATGAATCAGTGATTCTCAAAATGTAGTCCCCAGACCAGCAGCAATGGCATCACTGGGACCCTTGTTAGAAATGCAATTCCTACAGAGCCTTACTCAAGATCTCTTAAGTCCAAAGTTCTAGGCATGGCCCAGCAATCTGTATTTTAACAAGCTTCCGGGTCATTCTGATAAAAGGCTCGAGAACCACTGACCTAGACTCAGAGCTCCTTGATCCAGATACTTGCATATCTGCATACCCAGCACCTGTTTCTAGCACCACCCTTTCTACTCGCCAAGTCTTTCGCTTTAATGCTTAATTTTTTTACTGGCCAACTATCTTCTCAACTGTGTGGAACCACTGCCATTTGTATGTGATGGGAGGCAAGATGCGTAGGAGATAATCATAAATAATTCTTCATATATAGGAGCAAACTATTGCTTTTAGAGTCAGTTTCAAATAGCCAGGATATATATGAATATAAAATGTTTAAGGTGAATATATTCAATAATGTTGTAAAATTTGCCTAAAGGGATTAACCTATTCACAATTACAACTGACAAATTTAACTGTAGTTCACAAAATATCTCCTATCTCCTTCAAGAACCCTCCCCCTTTCCCCAGGAATCTTGCCCTGTAAGCACCAACTGATATTTGTAAGTTTCATTTAAGAGTTGTTCAGTGTTACGGTCTTGCAGAACTATGTCTTACTTAAGAGAATAGTTCCATCCCTTGTATCCTGCAGGGAGGTGAATACAAATTACCATAGCAATACTGTTGACCAATATTTTATTTTATTTATTTATTTTTACAGAGAGGGGAAGGAAGAGAGAAAGAAAGGGGGAGAAACAGCGATGTGCGAGAGATAAATCGATCGGTTCCTTCTCACATGCCCCCAAGTGGGGACCTGGCCCACAACCCAGGCATGTCCCTAACTGGGAATCGAACCAGTGACCTTTCAGTTCTCAGGCCAGCACTCAATCCACTGAGCTACAGTAGCCAGGGCTCTTGACCAATATTTTAAATTCCACAGATCACTTTGTAATCCAACAAACCATATGACACTTCGAAGTTCACCTCAATTTTCAAAGAAACTAACTCCTTTTATCTTTTTTTATTGTATTGTATTAATATCATCTCCATGTTTGTTTCTTTACATGTTGATTCAAAGGGTTACCTAAGTTTTCCGTTCACTTTCACAGGCTAAGAACTCTGATATATAAAATATATTTTAAGATATTCACTCCAGTTTTCTTTCGCCGAAGTGTCTCACTGGCAGCTAACTCTTGTGCGGAAAAGCATATACCTGGGGGGAGTTTGGTGGAGTGTTTTGTATAAAATGAAAGGGTATCAACAGACACAGCCCACAAGATCACAGTAGCTTCAATATCTGTCATCAGATACATTAGAAAGGAATACCAGAAATTTATAACGCCTTGGAATCAAACTGCTATTTAAGATAAGAGAAGATATAAATCTGAATCTGTAGACAAATCATACTGAAGAGAGTACGTATAAATTTCTTTTTTTTTTGTTCTGTTTGTTTTTTAAAATTCATTATGTAAGGTTTCTAAGCTTGAGTAACATAAACTCATTTCCAAAGGAAAAAAAAATTATCTTGAAACTATTATGGGTTATAGACCAAATGCCCTTTTGGGAAATACTGACTTAAAAATTTAAGTTTCTTCTTTTTAAAAATAGTGTATTTCAATTGAAAATTTTCACTATCAAAGAAATTTTATGTACATCCCTATAAAACATTTTTGTTTTCACAGTAAAATAAAAATATATAATCAAACATTCTCATGGATTTCAGGAAGACGCATGCTGGAGCAGAGTCTGCGTACCCAGTCTGAGAAACACTGCTTTTACTAATCGACACCATCCCTCTCAGCTGTACAATCATCTAAAGTAAAAGTAAAATGCGTGCCCAGTAATATTTTGAAGTAGTAAATTATATTTTGTTTTTTTTTCTCTTTTTAATTCATCTGTATCTGTCACACTCTTTTAAATCAGGATGTGACTTAAGCCCCACACTGCCATTAATTCATGTTACTTTGAAATGCATTTGATCAATACTTGAGGTCACCCTTTTGAGAGCCCTTAGCTTGAATTATCCAAGATAGGCACTCCTATTCCAATTTAGAGAATATTCAGAAATTGAAATTCCATGGGTTATAATACAAAAAATTATATTCCAATATTTATGCAACAAAGTATAAGTATTGTATAACACATAGATAACCAAGGGATATTTTAATGGAAGGAGGAAAGGATGTCTTCCAAATTCTAATAGTGTCAGCCACTCTGCTTGTGTGCTAAACATTGTTGATAGTAGTAATATCCTTGTATGCGGCTCTACTTTAAGACAAATGATCTGTCTCAGGAAAACTATGAACCATGGAGTTAGCGGAGTGGACATGGCTCTGCCAGAGTCTTAATCTATCTGACAGATGATAAAGCCTATTCCCTGCATGGAATAGGAAACACAAAGTGTGAAATAGAACATTTTAATGTTTCCAAGGTTTGAGTTTCTTGAATTTCCAAGTAAAACCTACCAATAACATGAGTATACATATAACATCTAAAATCAATACGAATACTTTCATCCCAAATTACTTACACGCACCACCCTCTTTTGCCCCCCACAGCCCATTGTATGTAACTCTATTGTGGTACTTGTGCTAGTATGCAGGTAAATCCGCTTACCAAGATGTCTCCCCTGCCCTAGACTTCGAGCTCCCTGGCAGGCTACCTAACACAGAACAGGCCAGGAAGAGATACTGACTTAAAAAATTCTGTATTTTTAAGAGTAATTCAGTATTTGAATACATACCACATCCAGGCACCATGCTAACCTATTTAAAGGAATTATATATTCCTCACAATGGTCTTAAGCAATAGTGCTATTATTATGATCACTTTAGCAATTATGAAATTGAGATGCAAAGACATTAAGTAACTTGCTTCTGTTCAAACATCGATTAAGTTTAAGAGCTCAAATGTAAGTCTAACTCTATTTTTTTAAGTATTTTCCTGCTTCTCTGAGGGGGTCAATGAGTAGTTGTTGAATGAACTAGTACATGAATATCAGTGAATGAATGAAAATAATACTATATCAAAGCAAATGATACCAAAAATTCTACATTCTTGAGCTGTTTGTCATAGAATCTTAATGTGTAGACTGGAATGTTCTTCTAAGGAAAAAGAGGGATATTTAGTGGGAAGATCATCAAAGGGTACGTTTCTGAGGGACACGACATGCATTTGAATACTTTTCCAGGGAAAATGATAGAATCACTTTTCTTACTGGCTTATGAACAACTCTGTGGAGAATGCTAGAATAACTGCTGTGGAAAAAAAAAAAAAAAAAAAAAAGAGCCTGAAACCAATCCAGGAACACTCTTTTCTTCAAAAGAAAATTCCAACTGATCCAGCCAGGAAATGTGGCTTTGAACAAGGAAGGCAACTGTGAGTTGGCTCACACTAGATTGGACATTTCCCAAGTGTTTTTCCCTTGGAGCTGCAGTTTGGCCTTGCTTTTAGGGGCTAGTATGCTAAGTGACCGAGACTGCAAGTACTCAGAGACCTCAGGAAAAAAAGTTCTGGCAGACAAGAAATTATTTAATCTACTTTCTCTTCCTGTTGCAATCTTTGCTTAAAAAAAAAAAAAAGAGAAGTCACTATGAAAAGAATGTGAGTTTATTTTAATGGGAAAGGCATTTGGGGGATATAAAAATTGCAGTTGTATAATTCATTAACAAACGGGCATTTCTTATCCTTAGTAAAATTTCAGACTTCATATTTTTCAATATTTGATTCAACTGTATTTTAATTACTATTAGTAGGAGCATAGAAACGAGGCTGTATTTTCATGGTAATACAGTAATCCAATTCAACTAGTATGCGTTATGCTTGGTCTGTGCTGAAAGACGTGGCGAGGGGCCTGTACTTCAAGGCACACACATATTATCTTGTTATAGAGAAGAGACGCATCCAGAAAATAATTTGAATGCAAGAAAGTATTAAAAGGGGGGCTAAAATATAATCCAATAAATTACCATTACAGTCATGGGTGTAAGGAGAGATGAGGTACAAAGTGTTTGAAAGGAGAGTTTTTTAAAAAATGGAAAATGCTCTTTGAGTAACAATGTGAGCAGAAACAGGAAAGTACAAAATAGCATTCATTCAAGTGTTCATTCAACAAATATTTGCCAAACACCTGTGTGAATAAGGCCCTGTGTCAAATGCTAGTCTGATATTCCTTCTTCTTTTTCGGAGAGAATGAAGAGATCCCACTAGCAGGGACAAGGGCAAATGTCAGCTATATGACTTTGGTTGAGTCACTTAACCTCATCCTGAGCCTTAGTTTCCTGCCTTGTGAAATCAGAGGATTTGCTACCAATACCCTCCCCCACTCCTTTTAGCAGTGAAACTATTTACAATAAAATCTTAAACAACCCAAATATGGACCTGCTCTGGCTGAAGTAGGCGCAAGGGGATGAGAAAAAAGAGAACCCAGATATGCCTCTTGTCAAGCAACCCTCCTTCTTCCTACCCAGTGACTACCCCAGGGCTCCTTTGCAGAATCCCAGGATTGCAGGGGAAAGAATTTTCCAACAACTCAACTCCTAAGGTCTCAATTCACTCCCAATTGTAAAATGTTGCAATAAGAAATACAAGCAACCAGAGAATCCATTTTTTTAAATAGTTTGGTTATAAAGTATACTGGATTCCAGGATGCCAAAGCAGTGCAAGTTCTTAAGTGAAATGACAAAACTGTTGTTTGAAAGACTGTTCTTTGAAAGTCTCTGGTAATGCCATTTAGGCGGGACTGGAAGAAAACCAGATATTAAACTATAAAGGCCTTGGCTAGGCTAGAATTACTGAGGACAGAACAGGTCAAACCAATACAGCTAAGGGAGAATCTGCAGAACTTGGTAAGATTAAATAGGGAGGAAGGAGACAAAGGATTCAAAAATAGCACTCTAGTTGTAAATCCCAGATGGTACTACAGAGAGATATGGTGAAGTGCATCTCGAACTTAGTGTATATGGGAATTGGCAGGGGAGCTTTAAAAGATACTGATAACTTGATCTCACCCCCAGAGATTCTGAATTAAATGGTTGGGGGTGTAGCCTGGGCAGTGGGAAGTTAAAGCTCCCCAGGTAATTCTACCATTTAGCCAAGGTTGAGAACCACTGAAATAGAAGGATAGGGAGTTCTGGCAGGCCTGAAGGATATGCTTTAATGAACTATCTCTGTTGTTTTTATGATCCAGCTAATTTTTTATTAAAGTTGATTTTTTCAACTTCTTTGCCCATCATTAAATACTAACCATGTAACTACAGAGATCTGTGTAATAACATTTTTGCTATATTATCTCTATGGAATTTCCAAAGACACTAATCTCTGTTTTTCCAATGTTTAAAATCAATTATTAAATAACCTCTACTAACAAGAAATGTGTGCATGTATGTGTTTGAGTGTGTTTAAGTAGGTAAAGACTATCACTTCAAGAGTTTTCCTTTAAAATGAATTGTTACTATGGGGTCATAATGATATATATATCCCAAAATTGTCTTTCTTTAAAACATGCACACACAAAATGCAGAGACTTATAAACAGCATATTATTTAGGCACTCTTATATTGAAATACTACTTAGTCTCCATAAAGAAGTCAAAGTCAAAAGAAGTTTAGCCTTTGCTTTGCCAAAACATATTAAAGCAAGATAAATGAAAATTTAAGTCACAGCAATCCTTAATATTTGCACAGCCTTTTTGAATTTTTAAAATCCTTCTACAAACATTATCCAGATGGATCCTAACAACATTTCTAGCATTGAATCATGACAGATACTATAATTTTCCTTTTCTATATGAGAGAAGGTAAGCCCAAAAGTCAGGTAACATGCCCCAGTCCCAGTGGTAGAATGTAATCCATTAAACCTCATGTTTTTTCCTTTCTTTTCTTCTATAGTTTCTCTCTACCAAACATTCTAGTTATCAGGCACATGTCCCCAATTTAGGCTCTATGTCCTATAAGGCTTTATAGGGCAATCTGTAAAAACATTATTTTCTACTTTTATTAGAACTATGAAAATGCTTATTTCCATGACTGAACTATGAGCTTCCTGAAGTTGGGTCCATGAATGATTTTAAGAATCCTGTCTCCTTTCCTCAAACCACCTAACACACTTCCATGTACTAAAGCAGGGATGGGAATTTCCTCTCTCATTGCTGTGTTCTGTTTTAGCCCACTCTGTTACATTTCTAGTTCAGCATCAGAAATACGATTTTCTAAATTAATGTGTATTCCTGTGTCAATCTCGTGTGGTGTATATGGAACGCTTTACTGTCCTATATGGCAAACAGCTCTTCAAATAAGGAAACGGCTACTACTGTATCTTCTCTTAAGTTTTTTCCCTATTGCCAAGCCAAAATTTCCCAGTTTCCTTAATAATTTAGAATAGCAGAAGTTTTTAAGATCATCTACTTTCTCTGACAACATCCTCCAGATAAAATTAATATTTGGCATAGGGATCCCAGGAATACAGCGGCATGATCTTGAGGGAATTCAGAGGAACTACCACCTCCCCTAGTAGGGACCCATGATGTATACATTAAGGTAATGTTAGCTTTCACAGGCGTCACTACGCATCACTTGGAGGAATGAGCCAGCTTTCCTCTTAGATCAATATTAATGATCTAACAGTATCATTACCTGAAGTCAGTGAAGTAAGCAATAATTCGTATATATGAGTTCTCCAAATGCTCCAAATGGTTTTTCCTGAGACATGAAATACAGTGGTACTTGATAGAAAACTGAGAAGCCAAACCAGTGTATGCTCATGGACAGTGTGGGTTTTCATTATAACTACTAAAAGAAAATCTCACTCAACCAAAATGGCTTTGTAGAGCTGCCTTAAAGTCACAGGACATAAACCACAAAGTGAGGATCATCATGAAAACATATGAAGAGAAAGCACTCCTTCTTTTAAAGCAGCTTTATGAAAAACCATGTGTCAAATCTACCAAAGGCACAGAATTATTTCAAAGAGTCATCAAATTTGGACTTCTTCAATTTGGCTTTAAATTTCATAACAATTTCTCAATCATCATGTTCAATAAGATGATTAAATCAGTACAAAAGCAGTGAGAGAAATATTTTCACAACATTTTCAAGTAATGGAAATTCTAACAAGTTATATTTAAAGTTCTGAATAGATTTCAATTCTAATTCCTTCAATTAGAAAAGATGGGTAACCAATCCCCCACCATAATTTATCCTGACACAAATAAAAAGAGAATGGATTTCAAATTATCCCTACTCATGATAGTTTTATTCTAGACAAAGTTCCTGCCACAAAACAGAGGGTGAAGGACTTCTAGAAGAGCCATAATTGCCATAATGTTGATTAAATGTACACTTAACTCGGGAAAGCTATTCTGTAGCGTGGCAGAGCAGTCTTTCTAGTGCCATTAAAAAACTCTTCAAGTACAATCTTCTAAAAGTGGTACTTTGATGAGCAGTACAACAACATACCTGAAGTTCTTCTGCTATGTAAAGCAGAGGCTGGAACCGTAAAGCAGCGGGAAGTGTGGGTGAGACTGCCTTACAAACACTGTAACATTACACATGCATTTCTAGTTATGAATCGCACAGAAAAAAAAAAAAAACAAGGTTTATTTTATAGTTATAACTCTTTTGAGGCAAAATATAAATTTTGTTTGATCAGTACCCATCGTACCTCACTTACTACATTTAGCTCCAAGTGACATTTAATTATATATACAGGGCAATGTTGCCCCCACACACATACGCACGCGCATTATATGTGTATATGTGTGTGTATATATGTGTGTGTGTATACATATATTTATATATTTGGGGTAATACTGCCAACATTAAAGATAATCAGAAGAAAGTGACATGGGACAAAATGCACTTCCTGAGCAAGAGAGACAAATGTGCTTGGGAAAGCAGACTATGTATTTGCATTTGCTGAACAAGGTTAGATAATGTTATAATTTAAAATCTTCAGTCATTACTTAATCATTACACATTTCATGTCACGATGTGTGTGTGAGACTGTGTACAGTCACACACGCGCGCGCGCGCACACACACACACACACACAGACGCTGCCAGCAAGATTTCTTTGCATTACCAAAATAATAGTCAAGATTTAAGTTATGCTTCTCAGAGGCACTTGTAACATTTAGAAGAGAAAAGAAGCATAATGGTATTCAGAACAATCTAACTGTGTGAGTAGTATTTCCATATTGTAAACCAGCGGCAGGCTTCACCAGCAAGACAAACAGAAACGCTCCTCCAGAACAGTCATGGAGGAATGGCAGCAGCAAGCTAAACAACTAGTTTCCGAGTGCTAGTTTAAAGAGCAGAACACCATCAATTGACACTTGCCTTTTACAATTTGAACACAGTCAGGTCACCTGACCCACCAGCCTCTTACACCGCTTAGTAAACTGCATTGCTCCCCAAAGAATAATTTATCGTTTCCTTTTCAGAGTGCTGGAATTCATTCCAAAATGAGGGAACTGAGAGTGGTCAACTGACTTCATATCAAAGCACTACTTTTTGAGAAAGAGTAAAGAATAGAGAATCTAGTCACAAAAACCATTAGTTTACTTTTGTCCCCACTTACCATTTGATTAAGTACATATCTACCCAGGGAACAAAATGTTCTGCATTATGACTAACAACACAACTTTAAAATTTAGCAGTATGTTAATTCTTTATTCTAATACTAGCTTTTCATAATCTGTTTTTAGTGGTAGGCCTATTTTCAAAGTGGGAATAAAAAGTGAATAATAACATGTAAAGTTAAATCAAGGCTAGGGAGTCCTCACAAGCTTCAGTCAGGAATACCACCATGCCTAACCAAAATACCAGAAGAAGACATCATCTCAGATCAGTAAATTAGGGATAAGGGCACAAATGCCTTAGACAGCTATTAACCCTCTTAGTGAAAATTGCACGATGTTCCAATTATTATTTCATAAATAAATGTCCAATAAATCCCTAAGGATTTGGATTTATCTTATTTACTGATCGCCAAGAATGAAATTTGTCAAAATATATTTGAGTATACAACTCCACTTTACAGAGAAGTATTTATATGTCGTTCACTCTCACTGAAGTGAAACATTCTAAAACCAATGTCTTAATCCCTATGCCTGCTTATAAAAGATACTTCATGTGAAAGAGCCAGGAGATCAATCACCAATGAAGTGAGTATCCAATTTACCTACCATGTGCTTAACATATGCGAACCTTGTAATAAGACATGGTACTAAGTGTGGCATTCCAGCTGCAAAACAGCAAATAAAAATAAAGCATAAGCTAATTTAGAACTAAACTGAATATTGCAAATAAGAAAAATACTAGAATTGAAGGAGATCAGCAGCCTTAAATACTTTTAAATAAGATAAGCCTTGGTTATTAGTAGCAGAAAATAAAGAGGATCTGTAACGTAAGAACAAAGGTAAAAAATGCAGAGTGTATATTATGTCTATGGAAAGGTAGAAATAATAAAAAAAAAAACCCTGTTTATAATGGAAGATGAGATTATTGTGGCTTTAGAAGTAAGGGAATTCTGCTTTAGCATGGTGAAAGCTGAAGGCTTCTAACAAAGAGGTAGACATGGTGAAGGCAGTGTTCACCTGACTATGCAACCAAGATTTTAAAAAGTGAGTGGGAGGAAGGGAAATCTAAAGCCAGAGCTGACAACTTCAGACTCCTCTTTCATTAACAGCATAGTACAGCATGTATTAGGAACTTTGTGTTCATATTTTCAGAAAGAGACAAGCTGGGTCTAACAACTATTTGTGGAGAAACAAGCAGAAAAATTAAGTAGCCTATTCGATGATGAATACAATGGTGAGAGTACAAGATGTTGGAAGAAAATTGTAGCTCTGGCATGAAGTCTTTCAAATACCAGGTCAGAGACAAAGCCTGTCTTGCGAGTCTGAAAGTGGTGTCCATTCCTTTATGACTGGTTTCATGGGTCCTACGTATCTGCCTTGGTCTCATAAATAGTGTACATTTCCATACCATACAAATTCTCATTATTTTGAATTTTGATCCTCTTTATGCTTGTTTTTAGGCTTGATTCATTCTCAGACATGCCTTAGACAAATCAGAAAAAAGAATTTAAACTAAAAAAGGAAATGTATGACTAATACAGAGAGGGATCAAACAATACCATAAAATGGAAATGATGAACCTTTTTTAAAAACAACAGAGATTTCAATTGACTGGTGTTCAAGTATTGAGTCACTCTGAATTACACAGAGCCTTGACCAATATTTATTGCTATATGTTTTAGAAGCAATTTCCATTTTGATGGGTTGCTTCAAAAGTGGTATTCTGAAGCAGTTAGGTAACATAAAAATATAGGATCAAGATTATGTCTGTCAGATGAAAAATATAGCATTTATGCAGCATTATATAATCCATTCGCTGGTTTATGAGCCTAAGGTCCCCACGGGAGTGTCACAAACCCACATAATATGCTGCAGGGTTATATTTTGCATTGAGAAGGCAAATGAGCAGGAAATACTTTCTAAAACCACAAGTGTAGCTAGAATACTTGTACTCAGTACCATGAAAAAAAGTCCTAAATTACAAATAGTTTCAATTTGGCTGCTTAAGATGTCCTCAGTTTGTGTGACCCAGACATTAAAATACACGCACTGTTTCTCCAGTGTGTTAGTACCCCTCAATTGTTAAGATACATAGCACATAAATCAGATAGCCAAATTGGGCCTATGAAAGAACAGTTGCCAATGATTCAATGTCAAGGAAGCCTACTGCAGTGTTCCCCAAGGATGAGGCCAGTATTTCTTAAACACTCCAGCTAACTGCCTTCAATAAAGAAAGAACACATGATACTTAATTTCAGAGGTGACATCACACCAGGGATAGCTGGTGTGGCTAACTCAGGAACGGATATAATTGGAATTCAAACAAAAGGTTTTATCATGGACAGAAATTGAAAAATAAAATAAAGGCTAGAGATAAGATCATACATTTACGGAAGAAAAGAATACAATGATACAGCAATCTCTAACAGCAGAAACAAATGTATAAAACAGCTGTAGAACTAGAAAGAAAGCAAAAAGGAATCCTGATTTGTAATGCAATCATTTTCAAAAAGTGTATCTAATCTGGGTAAATATATATAATGTAAAATGTAATAAAGCAGTTATGTAATTTGTTATTAGGTATGCTTATTAATAATACCAGTTATGTCTAGGAAAAATACAAAAAAGTTACATATGTAAAACAGAATTTATGGACATATGAAAGAAATCTAAATTATTCAATCTAGAGAAATAAGAATGGAAGGTGGTTCAAGAGTTTTGAATACACAAAAGGTTATTTTGTACATAAGCTGCTTTACATCCTAAAGAAAGAAGAAAAAGAATACAGTTCATGTGGCAAAAAAGGATTTATAGTAAAAGTGTAATTTTATACTTTTCAAATTTTGAAATAAGTGGCAAAAGTCAAAGTTTTGTGGGGTTCTTAGTGGACTCCATACCAATCTGTGATTTTTACGCTGCAGACTCAGTGCAGACTAACACCAAAGATTTCACTAGCCAATTAGGAACTGACTTCCAACCAACCCAACATTTTCCAACATGAATTTAGGTGAATTATCAGTTTAAATTGTTTTTCAGTCTTTTGCTTAGACCAGGGGGCTCAACAATCAACTTTTTCCCACAGGAAATGGACCACTGACCATTAACCACAGAATTAAGAATACTATGCACATTCTTTTCAACATAACACTAAATTTATCTTTCAAATTGACGGGGTTTCTAGAGGTTGCAAACTGACAGTCCATGGACAAACTGCAGACTGTACAGTGTTTATAAAATTTTTTACTACTTGCCTAATAATTTAAAAAAACAGATACAATCTACTTAAAAGTGCAGGATTTGCTATATCCAGGGAAGAGACGGAATGGGAGGGGAAGGAAAAGGGGAAGGGAAAAGAAAATCTGGCAACCCCGTGCCTTTATTTTTCACAAATCAACAATCTGCTAGTACTCTGGTGACAAAGAAGATCTTGGTATCTGTCCTCCTTCACTCGTTTCTAAGCCATCAGGTCTAGGATGCATTTGAGTTAGCTGTGCCTGGTTTACAAGTGTGAACATTGTCTTATTTTGCTATATGATGTGACCTATTTTAAACAGTGACTTTAATATGCCTAGCATATAGTACAGCACACTCATTACTCTAAGAGTAACGTAACACCAGGAAGTCAGCGAGAGGCAGCCCTTAATGAGTGGTTAAGCGGTTTTTCACTCCAGCCAGATTTCATTTGGTTACCAAATATTTCATTTTATCCACACGAAATAGGTTAGTGACAATCAAATCTCCCTCACTTCTCAAGAAGTGAGGACAAAATTAACCCCTTTAAGAATTAAAAATAAAGAAAACAAGAGTGGGGGGTGTGGGATAAGAACGAGGGAAATATGTACCACAGCCAGGGCCAGAGGAATTTGCAATTATAATCAAGAACAAAATGTTCAGTCCAAGGAAAAGACAAATCAAAAGGCTTTTCAATTTGTTTCCAAGGATTCTCTCCAAGATGTGAGTATAAACCCAAAAGCAAACTCTTCTTTAAAAATTTTAAACAGTTGATCAACTTCATCTTTAGCATTTGTTTTGTTATACCTTGGAAAAAGTCTATTCTAAGATCGCTGTCTTAACAAACAAGTCTATGTTGAACAACAAAAAAAAAATGTTCTATTTTGCATCATTGCTGAAAATTATAAAAGATAAATTTTCAACTCAGAAAGATAAACAGAAATTTTTAGCTTGTAGTTCTAAGCACGTTTAAATAGGAGAATTTTATATTGTCAGTTACTTGTTCAGATAAAAGATTATCATAAGAGAACATGATTCAATAAGGAGCAAAGGCAGGCATAAAGCTGGTCCTTCTAGACACATCCAGGAGATTAATTGGAAGTACCAGTAGGAGATGTTGG
This sequence comes from Glossophaga mutica, assembly GCA_039655065.1. Taxonomy (NCBI): domain Eukaryota; kingdom Metazoa; phylum Chordata; class Mammalia; order Chiroptera; family Phyllostomidae; genus Glossophaga; species Glossophaga mutica. The sequence continues at coordinate 58,880,502 of CM077306.1, read as the reverse complement.
TGCCTTTCATAAGGTAAAATTATTTATAGCTATGCTCTTTAGTATGATGTTAGAAACAGCTCAGTAATATACAGCAATATGGTATCAAATATATTCTCTTCTAGGGAGCTAGAAGTACCTCATATGCTCAAATACAATTTATGTTATGCATGGCAAGGAGGCTAATAATGCCTCTTCAATTAAGTGAAATGGCTTAAATTCAAAGCAATAAAAGAATTAGAAAAAGAAGTTTTTAAAAAAGTCAATCTACTATACATGTCTTTCTACTAAAGATTATAATTCCTAAAGGGGCTTGAAAGTCTGTTCCTGAAAGTAATAGAAGAGACCGATTTCTATTAATGTCGTGTCCTCTGACATCTAGTCTAGACTGTGAAAAGAAAAGAGGAGAGCATTTACTTTTAGTAGTGGACATATTAAAAAGAAAAAAAAAAGTGAGCGAATTCAAAATAGCTATGTGGAACAAGGCGACCCAGCCTGGTTTAACAGAGAACCAAAATGTAGTCGAATGAAACCTACAACCTCTGTACCAGAGATTGTGAGGGAGACAAGAAGGCAAATACAACTTAAGAATCTCTGAAGAAAACTTCAAAGAAGTCACATGTGTGTGTAACATGCCTCTGACTCTCTGCACAATAGATGGTCCCCGAAACAACTTCAGGCCTAAAAAGAGGCAGCCAAGCCCCTTGATACTTCCCTTAACCACAGCTTCAGTATCTTCCCATGATTCATTTTGATTTCCTAAGGAAACTGAAGGCAACTCAAACCAACAGGGCAGAGTAAACCAGAGCTATGTGAACTCGGCCACAAACCACCTGAAACCACGCCTCTAGTTTCCAAGTGAAAGCAAATCCCACTGACTTAGTCTCAGTCTCTATGAAAATTCCACAAGTGGCACAGACCCTTTATCTAATCAGAGCGTCAGTGTGTGTGTGTGTGTGTGTGTGTGTGTGTGTGTGTGTGTGTCTGTCTTCAGGGGAGTGAGGGGTGGCCAAGGAGACCAGATGAGGAAGGGGTTGAATGAGTCCTTAGAAAGTACCACAACAGCAAGAAGAATGAAAACATGAACAGGAAGTGCACAGACTGCCCCATTCTCTCACAGCTTCTCCAGTGCCCAGTCTGTGGCTTTAAGTGCCCCTCAAAAAGACTGATGAATGAACCTATAACAACAAAAAAAAAAGTGTGTCTGTTTAAATTGAATGTTCACTTCACAAAGTCTTACACAATGTTAGTTATCAGGGAAGAAGTCCACTTGCTCACTATCTAAAGCAACCATAATTAGAGTTATTAAGTCAATAAATAAATAAATACATACATATATATGTACTACTAAAATAACATTTTAATTCTGGGAGAGACTCATTATTGCCAGTGAAATACTTCCCTTTATTAAATGATACACTAAATGTCATCTTATTATGTATCTGAGTGACAAGAAATAAAACGGCTAGATGATATCATGAACAATGACCTAAATACCACATTAAAAAACTAAGGCACGTTACTCCACATTCCCTTTCTTTAGCTGTTTCAAACTTTTGAAATTATACAGCTAACAGAGGACCTGTCATCTTGACCTTCCTTGTGAGAGCTTTGTGAGTGTTATGGCTTTCCCTTCAGTGCATCCCAGGGAAGAGCTGGAAGGCCCAGGAGCAATCTGCTACCATCTCAACGCAGTGAGGCCCAGACAGGGCTACGTGTTTTACTTCTGTCAATATTTTGTATGCCCAAATTATTTAGTTCTTCTGAGATTGGGAGGAAAAGCATAATTTCCAAGCAAACATCATACTCACTAGAGACAACAGCCATTATGCAGTTAGCCTGTTAACTTGGAATACATATTTTTTCTAAACAACTTGGGAGAGTAAATGCTTAGATTAAGGTTTCCCACAGTATATTCCATGGAACACTAGATTACACAGTTTAATCAGTTTGAGGAATGTTGTATATTATAACCCTCTCTTTCAGATTTTAAATGCATATTAGCATTCTAGATGCCCTGACAGTTCCTAGAGTAAATAAATCTGTTTAACTGTAATCCAAACTTATTTTCCACTGAACCATCTCATTACCAGGATAAGGCAGAGTGGGGAGGGGTGCAGAGAACTGACTTAGCTTCTCATAGCATTTTGATGAAATGTAGAACCGTAACTTTTCAGAGACTTAGAAAGTCTCAATTCAATCCCTTACTTTAGACCTGAAAAAAATGAGGTCAAGAACAGTACAATCATCTGGCCAAGATTACACAACCATTGTCCACACAAAGAGCAAAAGCATTATTAGCCATTCCCATTAGCTACTGGGCTTGATTACTTTACTACTATGAATAAAGAAAATGTCAGGGCAGATGCGCCCACACCCACCCTGTAACTTCTCCTTTTCCGTCATCTCCTAGCACTTCTATTTCATAGGCCAACACTTTCTTCTGGGTACCAACCTGCATTTTTCCTACTTCCTTTGGAATCTCAAGCCATCACTTACCCCTTTCCTTTTGTGCTTTTTATTCCCATCTCTTCTTTCACCATCAATTGTAAGAATGTCCAAGTTCTATCTCTATCTCTAACTACCTATTCTTTTCTTTCACTGTCAAATTCCTTTAAGGATGTCTATATTTAATATTTCAACTTCTTCAACTCTCATTCACTCTTTGGTCATTAAAATCTGGTTTTAGTGTCCCATACTATACTAAAATTTCTTTTCCCACTACATCATCTCACACCCTGCAGAGTTGTCCAACATAAGAGAGTTTTCATTTGCATTGTCTCTTGAAGAATAAGTAACACCCTCTACATCTTCATCTTAAGGAAAATGTGCTTCTTCCCTCAGCCTCCTTTGCTAACTAGCAATCGCCGCAGCATTTTACCTCAGCTCAAAATGTACCTTTTCTAAGAAAACTGTCTTTAAGTCCTTAGAGTTTGCTACACTTTCTCAATACACCTGCAATATATCTTATACATACATATTTTAACTCACGTGAACATCAAATTTGTGTCCAAGTAGGACACATTTGAGAGTGATAGGAGATTATTAGTACTAATGCTAAGGCAACAGGTATAAACTGTTACCATCCCAGGTCAACTAGCATGGATATTTCCCTTCATGACAACACTTACCAGTTTATATGATAATTTGCTTGTTCACATGTCTGCTGTGTATCCAACAGACTACAAGTTCCTCAAGGAAAGGAACCTTTCCCCATTGGGCATACTGCTTAGCACACCTTAGATTCTTAATAAGTAATGTTTCTTGGATGAAGAAGCTGAATGAAGATACCAAAAGAAAGAGTGTTCTAGAAAGAAGACAGTTAATGATAACAGCAGTTCCCTTAGCAGGAACAAATTAGTAAGACCAGATGTGAAGAGGTATGTCATAATATTTCAACAAAATTAGCATGACATCTGGTGAAGTGTTTCTGAACCTCAGCGTATTTCCTGGTTACCCTTGAAACAGACTAAAAAACAAGGGAATGGCTTGTAACCTAGCTCCCTTTTCCTACTTTTTTTTTTTTAATCACCAGAAAATCTCTTACTTACTGTTTTAAAATCTACCTTTAATGTCACTTTCTGACATTTGAACAATGAGATATTGCTTAAATTGTCTAAGTAGTTAATTGCCTCCTCTTCCTAGGGAGGCAATCATCTAAGTCATGTAATAACCCTGTGATAAACAATTATCATCCCCATTTTAGAGATAAAGAAGTGGATAGGATTAAAAAAAAAACAAAACTCGAGGTAAACCTTGGAAGATATATTGAACCTTAGGGATCTGGTTTAAGCCCCACGCCCCTCCCGATACAGCGCTGAGCACATTTTGTGTCGTGACTACCTAAGCGTCTCTTTTCCCCACAAACCTGTTTGAGATCTGTGAGCGAGGGATCTGTTCCCCAAAGGTTTCCAGCGCAGCTCCGGGCACATTAGCAGACACTCACAAATGGTTGGGGATAGAGTATGTTTGACCTCTTGATAGCCTTGTTTTTGTTTTCGTTTTTAAGCATCATACAAACCAGAGAATACTTAATATTGTGACTGACAGGAAGTAGCTTTCAATGTGGAATGAACTCCATGCAGATAACATTGCCAAGAGTTTAGATTTATTCAACCTAAGAGTCAGCAATGGGTGATGATTCCTTAAACACAATAAGAGTCTTCAACCATAAAACTCAAACATAAAACCATTTTCAAGATCTCCTTGGTTTATTTGTTAATATTTAATGCCCATGTGGCTGGGCTCTATCTCCCCGAGTCTGTTTGCGTCACCCTTGACATGTGTTTATAAAATAATGAGCAAATTTCACAAAGCTCAGAGGAAAACAAGACCCACTACTTTATAATCCCATCTTCTTAATTAGCCTCATCTATCCTTATCCTAGGTCCTATTCATAGCAGATTCATTCCATCACCCTTTATGCTTGTATCTCAAAAATAGTAGAATTACTAATAATGGGTTCAGCCCCATTCTCTCATACGTATTTCTCAAGCCACTCAGTAGGCTTCCCACCCAGAGTCAAGCCATAGTAGTCCTCTCAGAGGGAAGTGGGAATGTCTGGGTCCAACATGAGGGAAAAGATGGGAAGTATTAAGTAGGAAGAAGGAAAACATGCTAACTTTTCCTAAACCATGAGCACACAAACATTCCTCCTGAGCACTGTACCTCACCCTTCCTGCTCCAGGTCATCTCCAGTCTAGGTTGGCAGAGATGGCGCCCAAGGGAAGGGCAGTGAGAGCAGTATCAGAGCTCAGACTTTGAAACCTCACAGGGCTGGGTGTGGAGCATGGTTCTACCACAAACTAGTCAGGGAATCTTGGGCAAGTTACTATTCCTGAGTCTTGGAGTTCCCAAGTATAAAATGGAGATAAGTGCTGAACCTCACAGAGTTCAGGTAAATTTTATTAAAATAGCATAGGCTGAAGCACTTTGCGTTAATGAAATCCTATGTGGTTTATTTTATTACTATTGGCATTTTTCCTTCTCCCATGCCCACAGTCTCTCCATCTTCATTGTTACTTCCATTTCCTTAGCATCTTCTTTTAAAGAGATAAAGAGAAAAGGAGAGAGAAGGAAAGGCACTCCCTTCCTGCTCACTGTGCAAAGCTATGTAGTATGCCTGAGAGAGCATATGCTTTGGAATGAGAAAGACATGCCTTTAAATGCTGCCTCACCCGTTACTAGTTGTGAAACTGTAAGCTGCTTATTTAACCTCCTGGAGGCTCATTTTCAAGTTCTGTAAAAGGGATCTGTTCATCCCCCCAACATATAGGGGCTTGGATTAGGATTAATTCTATTCGTGCCCTCTCTCAGTCTTCCCTGGGAGGTCCTCTTACAGTGCATCCCAAAGTTTTCAATAAACTGAGAGAGAATGGGATTGTGAGAGGATGGTAAAATACAGAAAGAAGATAGAAGGCATGGACAGCCTGTGCTCACTACCTACCCCTCCCTCCAGCCCCCTTTATCCAAATCCCCCTCTTTGTCACCCCTCCCACTCTCTCAAAATCCCTGCCCCAGAACAGGGAGGCCTTGAAGCTGTGACAATGCAAGTCTTATTTCCAGGGCTCCCCCACCAAAGAGAGAGCAAATGACAGTCTCCTCTCCTGTCACCGGAGCTACAGTGTAGAAGGAGGCCACGTTCCCTCCTTGCTAATTGCTAATTTGAAACTGGGAACACATATAATTCATGATTGATGGCAAAGTCTCTTTACCATAATTCAGGTAAACAAGCAAACCAACATTTTTAGACTGGACAGGAACCCTAACCATAACGAGAACTATTATTTCTGTTGGAATCCTGCATTTTACCTTTCAATCATTTGCAAATAAACTTTTGGAACATGCTAAATTTTCACAACAGAGTCTAACAATACTGAGGAATTAAAATGGTGTTAAATATTTTAAGTTCCTGTTGGCATGAAGGATGCTTTTTAAGGGCACTTAAAAATAAAGTTTTCTTGTTTTATCAGAGAAGAAACCAAATACACTGGAGGCAATTTGGTTCATTTTTGTCTCTGTGGTGGAGGCAGTCTGATGTTGACAAAGTAATGGAGAGTTTCCCTGGAGCCCTGGGGAGGAGAAGGCAGGCGCTCCAGAGGTCAGGCAGCCTGTCCCCTGCCCCCAAGCGAAGTACCTAAATTCACCACAAAGAACCCTTCAGGAATAAATGCGTTACAGCACCATCCATACAGAACTTAACAACAGCTACGCAACGGAAAATTTTAAATTAAAGAGCTTTGTGGACACGAATTTCACAAAGCACAAATCAAGAAAGAAGACACTGGGAAAAGTATGAAGAAATAGTTTTGACAGATATTTTCAGTTTTACCAAATTAAAAGGAACTTTTAAAAACCAAACAAAACCAAAATGCCATTTATACTGATTTTTCTTAAAAAGAAAGATATGCCAAGTATGTACACATTGAGAACCACAGTTATATAATTCCCCTTGAAAAGTATGTGATCCAAACATCAAAAATTGTCAAGCAAGCAAAATAATACAATTTTAGTTCACTGTCTTTTCAAAGACAGGGCATTCTGAGTGGACTGGCCTCAACACGTGTTCACATGAATGTAGTTTCTTACATTGTTCTGCATATGTTTTACCTTTAGAAAAAAAAGTAGCAAAATTCTTTTTTTTTTCCTTTAGTGGTCTATATTCTCTGGGGATAGGGAATAGAAAATTCTATTCAGGAAGAAAATTAAGATTCAATGGACAGTTTTTGCATTAGTTTAAGAAAGGAAACTTAACAGAGTCTCTGGTGCATTTTTGAATAGCACAGCTATTGCCAAATAGCTGTACATTAATGTTTTTAGTACATCTGATACCTTTAGTATACCAGAGATACCTGATGTTCAGGAGACTATATGAAAAGTTATAAAATGAATGAATGACTTATAATATAACTACACTTTGTCATCTACTTTAAAGTTGGTTTAGGTACACTGAACTTTCAAGTGTGGAGGGTGAATTCACCTACTTGTAGGGACATGCTATTTTTGGGTATTACCCCCTTTGACTGTATGAAATCAAACAAAGGGTAAGGAAGGAGAAAAATAGGAGTTATAAAAGAAAATAAATAAACCAAGGCACTGGGCTCCACGTAGTTTCTATGAACTTTAAAACCAGACCTCCAGGGTTTGAAACTGATTCTAAAGCACAGAGAAGCCATCGTTCCTTATGTTCTCATTCGGTAATAGATATGTACCCAGTAAACCACTGATACGGTTTTAATTGTAAATTTGGGAGAACCCTTTTTGTTCTTTTTGAAACAAAATACAGGAAATAATTCCACCAAATTCACAGGAGGGAGGCAGACTTTCCCATCTGACAAAAAAGAGGGAAGCTGTTGGAATCATTTGGAAGGCTGTGAAAGGTGCAGATTTGGAAGCCTGTGAATAATGAGGTCTTTGAGCAGTTTCCCTTGAAGAAGAGAAAGGAGCAAGGGGGGGTGTTGGGGCAGGGCTCTGAAATTTAGTTTACTGGGATGACAAGAAGCAGAGTTTATGGCAGAGTGGCCACGATGAGAACCCAGAAGAGTCTAGAAGCTCTAGTTTCAGGACATAATCAGCCTAGATGAGAGGATGAAATCCAGAATTGAAAGACTGGGTTACAGCAATGCCATAAATATGGTACATTGTAGGAGTGGTGATGAGTATATTCACAGAGAATGCAGAAAGGGAACTTTGGCTGAAGTTAGAAGCAATGAAGGCAATTGGAAGAGGAAAATGGAATGGTGTGGTATGTGAGGATGTTCCATTTGAAGGCAAGAAATACTTCTGAGTCTGGGATTGCACTTTGCAAAAGCAAAGAAATAGAGAGTCTAAAACTGCTGATGGCTTTTCCTCTGATAGTTCTGTCTTCTCACTAAAGTATGACCCAAAACAACATGTACTCATTATCACTAATTAATATTGTGCTCTAATAAAGTATTCTGCACTCTCTAGGTGCTTAGTAAATTATATATATAGCACAACCAATTCATATTTGTGAAACACTGACTAGATACACAACCCTTCACTGGGTGCTTTATTTAGTCACTTTCTGAACACTTCCTTGTCATATAGTTACTAGGGGAATATATAGCTAAATATAGATGTATGTGCACTTAAGAAAATAATTTATTTTTACATTGCTTATATCACCAATAAATTGCAAGCTTAGTGTGATGGTTAAAAATGTCCCTATTGAGTCAGTATCTCAGAGCTCAAGTCCACATTCTACCACTTTATTGTATGACCCACAGTGAGTCTCCCAACCTCAGATTTATCTTCTGTAAAATGTGAGTTAAAGCATTTATACTGTTTACCTCTCAGCATTGTGAATGAAAAGGAAGTCATGGATACAAAGTATTTTATAAATTATTAACAGCTACCCAAAAGTAAGATAGTATTATTATCATCACAGTTACTCAAAAAAACAGGTGCTGATTCAAGAGACACAAGAGAGCACAGACACAGAGAGCAACTACCAGACATGAATGACTGGTGCAGCTGGATGCTAAGAGTGCGAAGATACCTACACACCAGAGCACTTGCCTATGATTCCCTGGAAACCAAAGCACTACAAGGGAAGTGACTGCAGAATTTAGAAGCGTTAGCCCACAGGTTCCCAGCAGACTGACAAGTGGAGTGTGGGGGCCCCTGTGACGCTGAAGAAGGGAAGGCAGCCAAACGAAGAATACTTCTCAATTCCCACTAGAACAGCAACACTAACCAACATTTCCCTGTCTTAATTACTGCTACTAATGCCCACATTTTCATCAGTTTCTTCAACAACTTTAGCCAATTCAGTTCTCTCTTTCCTGTGTGACTTTTTAAAGATGAGTCCCACACGATTCAGTGTGTGATTGAAAGAGTTCAGAACCTTTGAGTATAAACATAGTCTATCAAAAGTGGCATAAAAATTTCAAATGTTGGGACTGCGTCATTCAGATTTTGTAACCTCATCCCCAATCCCTATATTTAACATTAGTTCCAGAAATAGAGAGTAGTACTTACTAACATATCTAAACATGGAACCAATCCTGTCCACTCAGTCATGAATATCTCCTAACACAAATCTAATATATCTGATCCAAAAAAGCCTTTAAAAAACGATTTTCAGTGAAAACGTGTGAAATTAGCAGAGGCAGGTGCAGCAGGAAACTTCAGGGATCTCTGCTAGCACTGGCCCTGTCCAACACGCGTGCCTACTTCTGTATTTTTAATTTGTACTTTTGAGTTGGACAAAAAGTTTGTTTGTTTTTTTTTTCCATAAGAGAGCTATACTAGCTCTTAGTTGTCTTTAACTTCATTGGAAACAATTTTGTTAGATTGTCTTTTGACAGCTGTTATATCAGCATGCATTTAAAAAAAATCAGAATTGGTGAATTTTTGTGTAGTCGTTTTAATACTAAAGATGGAAGAAAATAAGCAACATTTTTGGTAACACTTTATTATTTCAAAAAAGGTAAAACGGCAACTGTAACAATGCAGGAGAAGACCTGTGCAGTACGTGGAGAAGGTGCTGTGACTGACCAAACGTGTTGAACGTGGTTTGTGAAGTTTCCTGCTGCAGATTCCTTGTTGGATGATGCCCCATGGATTGGATAGACCAGTTGAAGTTGGTAGCGATCAAGTAGACACATTAACTGAGAAAAATCAGCGTTCTACCACGTGGGAAATAGCCAAATCAAAATATGCAAATCCATACAGTTATTGGTGAAAATGAAAAATGTGTCTTATTTTATGGAAAAAACTAAAGGGACTTTTTGGCCGACCCCATACTATTCTCAAAATAGGGTCGCATGTTATATAAGCTTCAGGTCTTACTAAACCAGGATATACTCCGGATAATCAATATATAAAGAACAAGAGAGCACACATCATTCTGTTCAGACACACCCTTCAGCATCACCTTCACGTACTAAAGGACAAAGGCAGTAAAGGGGGTAAGTTTCCAAAGCACTGCAGAACCAGTATCAGGGCCACATTTCATATCTCCACCATTTGTAACATTGTGAATCGGTCTATTGCCTTCTCCTTCAAGGCCCTTGCATGTGATGGTACCATTACTGAAATTTCCATTTTGGAAAGAAAGTTTATGGTTGTAGCTTCAAACCAAAAGCTACTCTGAAAGACAGGAAAAAAAAAAGAAAAGAAAAAGGCACCTATAATGTACTTGTCAGAAACAAAGCAAGTATGAACAACATATGATTAAAAAGAAAAAAATCATTTAAATAATGAACTTTAATTTGGCTATTTAGCAATTCACTATTTGGCCATTTGCTATTTTTATTACATTTTAAATCAATCTGACTAATACAAATTCTTTCAACCTCACATAGTACTATTTCATTGCTATAAACCTATATTTCATGGCAAGACAATATCTTTCTATAATAAAATGGTAATAAAAAGAGTACCAATTATCCCAGGATTTTCTCAAAATAGGTAGACTTTCTTTCATGACTTAGTTTTATGTTTTCCTTTGCCCCGTACTAAAAGCTCGGCATAATTATCCCTGAACAGGTTGAGCAAGGTCTCCACAAAATCTGCTCAGGGTGATTATTTATCTTTTTTTTTTGTTGTTGTTATTTGCAGAATTTAGCTGAGACTGTTACAAGCGGTTTATCAAAATAAATGCTTGATTGGCTTTAGCAGTTTTTTGTAATTGAAAAAATAAAGAAAAAAGAGTTTTCTAATAAATGGAGGGAGAAAGAGGTTAAATACTTTAATTACTAACTTGCAAGAAGATTTCCATTTGAATATGGAAACAATGTAAAGGGGTCCCTAATTTTTATGAGACTGGAATCACTCCAGAGGATTTAATGATACTGCTGGGCAACTGAAACTCTGCAACTGAATAATGTGATTTCTAAGCATACTTCCTTACAATGTAATAGTGCTACGGAATATTGAAAATGGAAGGTTGAATGTGCACATTTGTATGGGGGCAAAGTTAAGGAAACTGGTGTTTTTAATGGTACATTTTTTACCTTCTATATTAAAGTGAAAACCAGTTATTTTTTAGTTCAAAGGCATGTGACAACGAGAGTTATAGAAGGATTTTCCCATCAAATATTGCTAGATATTAACTGAAGAGCTCAGGTAAATACATCTCCCTCTATTAAAGCATGCTTGATATTTCTGATCTTTGAACTCGGGTTTCCAGTATTCGTATGGGCTCCTGAGTAATGTTTTAAGAAGTAAAGGTCTTCTCAAGCTCCAATGACCCTTGTTGCTTCTTGCCCCTAGTCATATTTGGGCACTGTATTGTGGGAAAATCATATTAACTAGATGTGAAGGATTCAGCCACTTCAGCTATACACTGTAACCCAACAGGACATTATTTCATAAACAAAGGAATCCCCATCCTTCTAAATATCAGTTAATTCCACCTAATCAGATCTATTATCAGCGCTAATCCTAACACATAGATTACCAGCATTACAAAGCAGCCATTACTAATTAGCCCTCCTTCCTAATACCACTAGCCCAGGAAAGCCTACCCATATTACTATATTAAAAGAGAGTTGATTCTGAATTGCTGTTTTGTTTGGAAAAAGGAAAAAAAAATCTGTGTTCCTTTCCAGCTGGCAGTTTTCCTAAATTAGATTAACTTTTAATTTAAATTAAAAAATTTAAAAGCCTTACACAAAGAGACAGTAATTGCCCATTTGAAACATCCAAAAAAGGTGATTGAAGGGTACAGTAATATGCTTACATGAATAATAAATAATACTTAGCATTTAGATAGAGCTTTCTCCTCATCAAATCACTTCTTTATGAGCATTAACTAATTCACACATTATCCTAGCAAGCAAAGTAAAATTAAATGATCAAATGTTTCTCTACTTCAAAGTTGGGTAAACTGAGGAACAAACAAGCAATTCTGGCATGATGGTGACAGGGAGTTTCAGATGCGGGCTGATTGTCAGGAGTTTTCTTGTGGGATCTGTATGTGCCAGTCTGAAGTAAATTACCACCATGGGCACCGTGCAGGCACTGATGATGTCACATAGGCCCATTTTGATTCCCACCTCTGCCGATGGCTATGATGAGTTGGACAAAATACCTAAAATCTTTCACCTTCATATCTTAATCTATGAAAAATTATTTACATACTATCTATACACACACACAGTACCTAGTAAACACTCAACACATGGCACTCATTGTTCACCTGTAAGGAGAGGTATGAGACTGCTACCAACAGTAAGATAATGCACTATTTCAGGTACTCTGACAGGAAAAGCAGCAATAACCCCAACTAGGTGATCAAATGGAATAAAATATTCCAAAACTCATATTGATGGCACTTTGAAGGCAATGCTTAGTAGTCCATATTATATGGAATTAATGCACTCCCAATGAGTACACATTCATTTCAAATTACTTGTTTCCACTCTTTTAAATGTTAAAAAAATGTCATAGACTTAAGGTGCTGATTTTACTTGTAGCACCCACTGATGGGGAAAATAACTAAGAACTACAGTGAATTTTGTGAAAATCATGTAACACTTCTAAGCATATGTATGTTTTTATTCTAATCACAAGAGACTCAAATATACAAAAAAAAAAGCTGCAGAACATGTGTGTCACATGTATGTTTGCTGCACATGTGAATTCAAGAAACCTTTTCAGTAAGTCCAAGCTTCACAGTATGGGAACCTTTCTTAGAGGCATAAACACTAACACACTCTTCAGCATTCTGTGTTGCACAGCTGATATCCACCAGAAAACTGAGTGGTGCAGTTTCCACATTCTTAAAATTTTTCAAATGGAACTTGGTAGAATGTTCCTCTTCATGTTTTAGAGCTAGAAGATAATTTAGACATCCTCCAATGCAAGTCATCCATTTTAAGATAAACAACTGTGAGATCCAGAGAGGCTATGTTTTTACCTCTCTGACTACCGGATAATGGCACAACTCGGTTCTTAAAGCTAATGGCAGAACTTAGTTCTTAAAGCTTTAATTACAGCCTGCTGTGTGGGTATGTGTTTGTAAACTCTTTGATTTTTTTCCAGTCCCAACAGATGTGATGCAAGATTGGTCCCCACAACTCTGAAGCAGCACTCAAAATCCTTCATTATAATGGTTTTCTTTTTCTCTTCTTTATCTCTTCAACCTTTTTTCCATTAACAGAGTGACAAGATAGGGGCACTATGAACATGTCTGGTTTTTAACATAGCTGGTTTAACATAAAATCCAGTGAAGATATGCCAACCACTACAGAGAAAATAGAAACTTTAAATCTATTTTCATCACACTTAAAAATGTGTGCATTTTTAAACTGCTGGAATTTTAAGAAGTATTTTCATCTCTCCTCACCTGGGGAATTTGCATGGTTGTAAGAAAACCCTGTTGAAACCGTATTTTGGTGTGCATGCAACATAATCTCAACATCTCAGGCAGCCCGAAGCATCCTGAATTACATTTGCAGCTTTCTCTGGGGCTCTGTGAAGCTCTATTCGTATTGCATAAGTTACTTTAATGCTCTTCAAAGGCGTGTAAAATGCTGCACAAACTTTACACTTCATGGCTCTCATGCTTAACTTACTTACCAGTAAATCTGAACCCACAATTCATCTAGGCATCCATGTTGGTGATTTCCACCCATTGTAATTTCTAAATAAGTTTTTTAAAAGAAGTTGATTTTGATTAATCCAGTTACTGATTACATACGTAAAAAGAAATTCCTTGCACCTTTGCTCCATTCAAGAAAGTAAAATTAAGGATGTGAAGGTAGTAGCTTAAAAGTTTCATCAATAGGAACAAATAATCTCTTCAAAAATCATGTATTAAATGTGACTGCTGTACTTATTAGAAAATTTAAGTAGCATCTAGTAAAACAAACCTAAACATGGTGATTTGAACAGGTGAAAATGTTCACATTTCACGTTTAGATTATGGTAATTTTTCTTTTTGCTTTTTGTTTTATGATGCTTTATTTACAAAATGAACTAACAAACTAAAATGCATTATTTAAAATACAAAATTCACAACACTACTCTTTACATAATAACATCCCCCAAAATTAAATTTGTAAAGCAATTTTTTTTTATTGATAGAGTGTCCTGAGCTACTTACAACCTAAAAATCATGGTTTTTGAGGAAGAGCAATGTTGAAATATCAGTTATTGTACATCACAGAGAAAATCTTTTGTTGGCTGAAATTCCGACAAAATTTTATTTTCAAGCAGTTTTTTTATTAGGACCTTTTTCCTAGAACAACAGTCTCATTTAAAACCCAAAATATATATGTAACAAATACACCCAAAGAAATAAGCAAACTGATGAAACCTTCATATTCTTGGCTACCACAGCAGTGGGGTAAGAGCCCTGGTAGGAGAAATCTGAACACTTCTTTCCTGTTTTCATTATCTAATATCAGTTGTAAAACTGTACAATTATTATACAATTACTCTTAATTTTTATTTAGGAATAAAATTTTAATCATTTTTATTTCAGGGCATTCAGAATATTATGAAAACAACCAGGCTCACCATGTTTATCCATCAGAAGTATTCTCTTCAACAATTTAAGACTCATTCAATTTTAGTAGGTTATATTATTTTAGTATCAGGTTATTTCAAAGATACAGAGAAAAATAAAAAACAAAGTAGATTAAAAGCCCCCAAAAGATAGAATTTGGAATTTAAGTGTTTTTAGTAAATTAAAATGATCTTTTTGCAAAATTATTCAGCCACAACTAAGTGTATGTCAAACAACATTTGGAAAATAACAGTGATATTTTGTTATCATTATAAAATACTAGCCTTTTATTTTACCTTAATTTTCAGGCAAATAAACAGTGACCTACTCATGGCGAAAACTTTGTTAAAGAGATAAAAGAGCCAAACTATTTGTGAAAAGAAGTGAGTAGTGGACATATTTTTTCTTTTCATGTAAATTTTATAGTAAAGAAATGTATATATTTGTAGTTAAGAAAGCTGTATATTTAAAAAGATATATCTTGTCTTGATATGATCATAAATTTCTAAGTACTCTCAAATACACTGTTTTCTACATTTGTTTAAAAGAAAATTAGACTATTTTAACAATTATTTAAAAAAAGGCCACATTTTGGTATTGAATCCTATGTGTTTGTATATTATTATAGCACACATTTCTCACTATTTAAAAAGAGCTTTCCGTGAGGAGATGACATAGTCATTGGGAATTCTCAAAAAGAAAATTAATATGATGTCATCAGAATAATCAAACCTTGAGCACTTCATATACTGTTATCTTGACAGCACAGTCAGAAAATTAAAGGAGGCAAAATACAAAAAAAAAAAAAAAAAAAAGAGAGAGAAACCCATACTTGACATACAGACACCCCATACTACCTCATATTCAGTGTTCCCACTACCAATAAGAATGATGTATGTGACAGCTGACCCTCACTGGTGCCTTAGTTAACTGGCATTAAGTGGTAATTAAGACTATTCCAATTAAGTTTTAATTTAAAAAAATTTAGTACAAACTCAGTCATTCAATAAAGAGTTGTAGTCATTCGGTGTGTTTCTAGGCACGGAATATAGCAATTTACTATTGACAAGCACTAACGGACGAGGTCATTTCACAAGTGTAGTGTGGACAAAGGTGAACCGGGCACCTGATGAAATCTGTGGCTAAGGCGAAATAGCAATCTCTGAGCCAAATGGTAATAAAGTTACTGAAACGAAGCAATGTAGTTTCTAAACTGAACTGTCATAAAGGAGGATATGAGCTTCCAACTGACATGTCAGTAGTAATTAAAATATTATTTCTCATTTTTAAAAAAGTTCTGAATGGCTTTAATAGTCTTGCTGTTTGTTTCTTTTTATTCCAACAGCTAATGTGAGGTTGGGAGGAGGTGACAGGGGAGGACTGCAGGGAAGGAGTGGGTGGTGTGGGGATCTGGAGGGAGAGCAGGAAAAGTCTCTGTAAGGGCGAGAGAAGTACACGTACTAACAGACTGGAGTCCAGGATGGCTTCCACAAACAAAACACTCTATTACCCCAGAGTAAAGTAGTTAAAGGACTCAGTAAAAAAGAAGCATACGGTATAAATGCTTTAAAAGCAACAGCTGCATGTAGACTATACTTACTGTTCACAAGGATATCGGAAGTTTCTTTAAGGGAGGACAAAATAAAGTTCTCGAAATAGATTTCTCTTAGAGATGCCAAAATATTCTCTCTACACATGGCTCTCCGATTGAGCCCCTAGTTGAAATGACTAGCTTGCCCAAACACTTGGTCAGTTTCTTCAGAAAGGATATGACTGACATGTTAGGTGACAACATAAACAGAACGGTAAGAAAAAGCATTTGTTTTGTGTGCCAAGATTTCCCCCACAAGGAGAGACCGAGTTCTCTGCTAACAAGAGAATAAAACCTGTTACATCTACTATTGGTATCATTTTTGCTTTTCTCATATTGAAAATAGAAGCAAATCATGTATTTGTGTGTGAGAGTGATTTAACAAGACATTATGGAATCACTGATCTTATGGCTGGTAATAATCAAAGTATTATCAGACCCACGATACTACCTTACCTGAAGTCAGAGTGAGAGGGCTCTAACAGCAATGAAAAACATGTTTGAGAAAAGGACTGTGAAAATGGAGATGGGTGTTCCTAGAACATATATGAGAGTAAATTGTCATACAAACTGAACATCATCCTGGGGACTCTGCTTCCTCATCAAGCCAAGTTTCCATCTGTACCACATACCTTGGACCTCGGCAAACACAGAGAAGGAATGCATCCACCTTGCAGTAAATGAGCTGTGTGCCCAAATCCAAATCAGGACACTCTTTAGCGGGCAACACTCTCCTCTTTGCTGTGAAAGCCTTCAGCCTTCGTAAAAGGTAACATTCAGCCTTAAAACAGCCTCCATACCATTCTTCATGGAATCTACTTTACAACTAGCTAATTGCATGTGATCATCTTTCACTGAATTGAAACTACTCTCACATTATTAAATGAATAAATGATTTACCTAAGCAGAAATAGAAAGCGCAAAGGAATTACCTGGGACCTAGGACCAGGTCAGAAAATCAAGGGGACCTTAGTTTCACTACGTATGAAAAAGGAAAAAAGTTTGGAAATTTCTGTGATTCTTTTCTGTTCCCTCTGAAGCGTGATCCCACTTTACAAACTAAAGCATTCCCTACCAAGCTGTTAGAAGCCCAAAAGAGTGATCTGCTGTGTTACCAAGGACCTATCTGCTCAGGATTTTGCATTACCTTAGATCCCATTATCTGGGATCTACCCTTAGATCCCATTACCTGAGAAGCCCCCTCCTGCCAGTACCCACCCAGCCCCTGTAAAACAAAATAAATACAGATCACGCATTTCTGGAATGAACGTTGGCTTTTCATATCTAAAAGCAAAAAATAGAATGGTATTTTCAAATGGGCAGGCTGATCAATTTGTTTTTTTCTCTTACTCTTGGAAGCTCCAGGGGAGATAAATATACATCAGAGATATTATATAATACAGATTGGCCAGATGTAAATTGTTATTTATATTTATTTTCTTATTGCTGTACAAGTGTTAGCATAGTCTGTCATATGACAGCCTATAAGGAAAATGACAGTACAAGTATTAACTGAGTAAGAAATGTTCCATCAAAACTGTATTCTGTGACCATTTCTGTACTATGAAGCAACTGCCAAGTGTTTATAAATACTCTCTGAAATTGTATGCCCTCTACACAAATTTTAAAATTTCTATGCCAAAGTAAGATTACCAATTAATGTCCCAGTAGTAATCACAAGAGTTCTGGCAAATAAAATACCATCCTGATGCAGAAGGCAATTGTGTCAATGGGCAACCACTGTTTCTTAGGGTAAGGGTAGCAGTCATCAGTACAGCTCTCCAAAACTGTGAAATTTCAGCCTGGAAGTCTACAGTCCTTAGAAAGAAATAGAAAATAAGATTTAGCAAGGATACAAGCTGCCCATTAGTGAAAAATATGAAGATTACGTAACCTCTGGTCTGTCCCTGGTTTATTTTGCTTTTTATTTTGGTAAGGCTAAATGACCTTCCTCCACAGGAAATAAATCTGTAAGGAGCTGAAAATCATAAGCAATTAGTGTACTGACCAACAAGAGAGTCCTCTCAAATTATGGTTGGGGATGCACCAAATGCAGGTGGAAATGTGTATGTGAGAAGCGAGGTAAAGCAAAGCGCAGACCGACTTGCACTACTGCTGGAACACGGAAGTGAGTTTAGTTCTGTGCAAGGTTTCGTGCTGCCTGGCTGTGACATAATAGTGTCAGCCCAATGAAAGATTTTATTTAGCACCAATTTTAACAAAATCCAATGTTTAACTTGTGACACAGTAGGGATTTGGAGGTCTTCCTTAAAACCTTAAAAGAAAGTAAATCAGAACCCAGCTTGAGATGAAGGTGCTATTTCATCTTGTACGGTTCCCACCCTCACCCTAGGTAATAACTTATTTATTGGCAGAATAAAGACCTATAGCATTAGCTAAAGAGAGCCAATTACAAGATTACACAGAGTCAGTGCTCATCTGTACACAATGGTTTGTGTGCCTACAAAGAA
Source organism: Glossophaga mutica (assembly GCA_039655065.1). Lineage (NCBI taxonomy): Eukaryota > Metazoa > Chordata > Mammalia > Chiroptera > Phyllostomidae > Glossophaga > Glossophaga mutica. The sequence continues at coordinate 58,861,979 of CM077306.1, read as the reverse complement.
CCATCCGTTTCAAATCTTTTCATTTTGTACAAACTCTTTATTGCTTCACTAAAACTAAAGCCTACAAACTGCACACACATGCACACCCATATACACCATGAGGGGGAAAGAAAGCATTTATTTTTAACCACAGAGCTGCAATGAAATCAAATATCCTTTTTACACCAAAGGCATCACCTGGATTAGGAGATGCTTGCCGCTTTTCAAAGCAAGTCCAGTTACCCTAACAAATGTACATTTTACCAGACACAGAATTCTAATTGTGTTTAATACAGTTTCATGTTGCATCAACGTACAAAATCAATACCATTTGTCCAGCACCCAGGAAAAATGGAATCTATAAACGGCTCTTATTGAGTAATTAAACACCTATTATTGTCATGGGCAGTGAAACAATGAATATGATAAGATAAATTTTTGCAAGAAAATGCTGCAGTGATTAATACCTCCCTGCGTATTAAATAAAAATGACTGCCTTTTGTGCAGTACTGCTGGCAGAAGAACGGGGATGCGAGAAGTAGTTGCCAGTGCCACAATAACAGGCTAACCTTGAACTGAACTCCTTTCCTCAAGAAATTAAATGCTGTAGCAGGACTTTAAATCCCCCCACTTAGAGCTCATTTGTGTGCCATGTAACCTGCAGTTCCTGAAAAGAACTCATTATCTTCAAAAGGAGAATCCTTTTATAATTTCTTTATGAATGTGTATATTGTTTCTACAAAAAAAGTATTTCAATGTCCAAAAAGGATAAGAATATTAACAGTGTAAGCAAGGCAAAGAGACTTGTACCAATCAGATACTATTTCTACTTCCAGGAATTCAAGTGCAGAATACAATCTGTTATGGAAAACTCAACATTAGATTGTGAATGAGGTTAGAGGAAATGCATACTTAGAAAAAGAGATTAGACTGATGCAAAAGCTTCTAAGTATTCTGTTGCTGGAGTTCCTGTATCTTTCTGGGTTTCTTGTCTCTCTCTGGTATAAGCATGAAACGCCTCATTTGAAAGCCCCCAGCCCCTGTACACACACACACACACACACACACACACACACACACACACACACACAGTTCCCTCTCTCTCCCCGCCATCCACCACATGGTCCCTCCATAACTTTGCATTTTTTAAAACTTAAGAATGATGCACCAAGAACAACTACAAAGTACAAAAGATGAATGTATGGATGTGACACTTGTAAAGGGTAACCCTATTTCACAAGTGAGATGGAACAAAAAAGAAAGAAAAAAGGCCACTGAAGCAATAACTGCTCATTGAATTACCATTAAATTGTAAGATTTACAATCCAATGTACAGAAGTGCATATCTAATGGAGTTTGTCCTCTAAGAGAATGTAAAGTGAATCTTTGTAGCATAAGATGTTTGTAGGTGATGTATGTATCTTTTAATATTTTTAAAAACTGAAAACCAAAAAAAGTTCCTAACACACAGAAAAGGACACAGTGATGCAACACCAGCAAAGCCCCAAGGCAACCTTAGAAGCTTGCTTAATTTTAAATGCACTTTATAGTAACTATTCTTATTTCCTATCAAATTAAATTCATTTATCCAAATACAAAAGGCATATAAGCAATAAGTGTAGTCATGCTATATCCTTCACACAGCATTAATATAGGAACAGGTAAACTTTTTGAATCGTTAGTCAAATTAAAAAAAAAAAAAGCTGACTCCAAATGATTGGTTATCTGAGAGATTTTTTTTGCTGAAGGCAAAAACAAGATTAAGAGGGTTTATTAGTGGTTTTGTGTCATATAATAACAGCAAATACATTCTTACGTGGACAAAGTGAAAAGAATTCAAATATGATACTGATGTAATCAAATGTCAACAACATTATGACTATGTTCAATTTTTAGTAACACAGCCCTAAGAAAGAAACTATTTTGGAGCAAAATTACATACAATACTCTAATTTCTGAACAATCATTAAAAGCAAATCATTTCTCTGTACTGCTTTCCAAACTAAACAATGTCACAAAATAATGCCTGTTTTCTACCTCATGACAAATATCTAAAAAAAAAATCTAGTCAAAGATTCATTCACATGGATAGTATTTTAGTAAATATTTAGCTGGTTTCTGAAAGAGGAAAATTGAAAAAAAAAAGGTAGATTAAGCAATATTAGTAGAAGATGTATTTATTTCATTGAGATAAATAGGTGTCATTTTTAAGTAGTATTTCATAAGTCACTGTCCTTGAATTAAGTAAAATGTAAAACTATTACACCGATTTTGCAAACCTATGCTTTGCTCTTCTCACCTCTCCCACACGATCTGAATTTTATTTTAAAGGATTAACAAGTAACACATCTGATCAGCAATGATATCCTTGTTCTTTTAAACCTTGGTGAATCAAGTTCACTAAAGGTGAAGTAGTGGAATTATCAGTACAAGTGGCTGTGTCATCACAGCCTTCAGAAAGGTGCTCTACAGAAATGCCTAAATAAACAGCAGCATAAAGAATTTTGCACATGAGATACATACACACAGATCTCTATCACACACACATGCACACACGCAGAGCCTGCCTCCGGTTATTAGAAATATAAAATAGATTCGTTACTGTATAGAAACTAAAAGGCATTTGTAATCTCCTTTCACATTAATTTAAACGTCAATGCAAGTTTAAATGATGTATCATTTTCTGCCTCCCCCCTGCCTTTGCCAAGATATTTGAAAGATATCTTTAAAAATCAGTTGGTTAAAGCTCCTCTCTATGCTACAGTGAGCCGGAGAATTTCCAGCATCTGATGAAGACCAGTGGACCACCTGATACTTTTTCAGCAGGGTGATAAAATTAAAGGATGGCTTTGATTTGCTTGAAGGATTACTTCCTTTACTTAATTGTCTAAAGTGCACAGTATTAACACAAAGAGGGGGGACGAAGAAAATTAAGAAGGTGACTATAGAGCCTGAGCTAATTGCAAGCTGATTAGATTGTGCCATGCAAGAGCTCTCCCTCCGTTACATACCATCACAAGCTCTGGTCTTTTCCACCCCGCTGCTGCAGCAAACAAGCTGATTTGCTAACAAAGTGGTCAGCCTGGGCACTTGCACAGCGGCTCACGGGGTCCACAGACGGCTGCTCTCCATGCAGAGAATCTCAAGCTCCATTTTCCAATCTGATTACATGGCTCCTTGTTCCAGCAGCCTTAAACCTTCATGGCAGTTTACCAACATTTTCATCACTTTTTTCTTTTACAAAGCAAAAGAACTGATAAGCTCTCAGGTACCCAGGATTTCATAGTCAATGGCTGGCCAGCAGCCAGCATTCCCTGACCACACAACTGTTTCGGGCCACACTGCATAAAGCAGACAGGATTTAGCAGACAGCACAGAACTATTAGAATTTTGCCGTGTGTACAAGTAAGCAGCATGTTTCTGTCCTTACAGATGTCGACTATTGTATCTAATCACATCTGGGAAGTACAGAGCCCTAGTAAGTGCCCTGCCTGCCCCCACCCCCACAGACAAGAGGCAACGGACAGCAAACCAATGAGCAAATGCCCATGAATTCACTGTTACCCTATGTAATGTGCTCAGGAACTCTGCCTGGTAAATGCAAAGCACTAACAACTGTTTTTAAAAGTCCTGCTCCAATGACCTCGATCATTACCTCGATTTCCATGAAAATGATCCCAGTGACGTTTTATTAAAATCTTAAATTTTGTGGACAACAGAAAATAACTAATTAGCATCTTGAAAGTTTGTCAATTGCCTAGAACTTTAAAAAAGACAAACCAAATGAAGCACAAAATTTATCATCTGAAGCAACCTCATGAGAATTAATCTTACTACCTTTAATTCCCAGAAATCACATCACACAGTTAGCAAGTATCAATGTAATAACAATCACAATTCGAAAGTTTAAAACAATGACTGCAGTAGTATTTCATGTACAACGCCTGTGTAACCTCTTCTCCTAAGTAATAGTTTTAAAATTCATTTTTCCCTATAGCCCATGAGTCTAAAATGCAAAATAAACATGAGCCTAAAATATGGACTGTACAGTGAAATCATGTAAATGTTCACTCACTGTATGCTCCCTTCAACCTAAAACCAAAAGATAAATACAGAGCCTCCTTCTGCCATGGCCAATAACTTTCCAACAAAGATAACAAAAAGAAAAAAAATGGCTTTTAATGGCTGTGGCTATTCCTGGTTCATTTTTGCATCATACTGATCTATAATAAAGGGTTTGGGAGGGGAGGGGAGGAGAGGGGAAGAAGAGGAGTCTCCAGTTATGGGAAAAATGTACAACTCAGCTCGCACAATGCCTCAGTCCTCCAGCTCACCAGCGCGCTGACCCTCTGCATCTCGGAGTCATTAGCTGGAGTCTTGGCCCTGTCTCCAGGAGGGGGGATTTGAACTCACACACCAAAGTGGGGAGATTTGGGATTTTGAGCATGCCAGACAGAAGGGTCATTCCTCCTCGCTGATGAGGAGGATGCTTGTCCCCTGGGGAGGGAAGAGCTGGATGAGTGACTGTCGTAAGACTCAGGCAATGGACATGCTGCTGACTCAAGAATGGACTCTGACAGCAACCCTGCTTCAGTCCAGCCGCTCTGAGTGCGAGCAGTTTTGGGGCAGCAGCATTGACAGGTACATGCAAAAGTTAGGGGAGAACTGCGGGGAGAGTAGGAGGGAATGAATGGACACGTGCCACTGCAGCTCCTTCTGAGACGTATGCATACAAGAAATAAGCATTTTTCCTACTGCAAGTTGATACTGCCCCACAGAAAAAAGATGTGTTTGTGGATATGCATATTTAGAGCACCCACAACATTTCTGAATGGACTTTAAACAGGGACATGCATTTTAAAAACAGATAACCTAGGCATGGTAAATATCCACATTCACAATACTGCAAAACCCCATAAACTCCCAGAAGTATACACATACACCCATGTATGTATATACATGTGGGTGGTATTCAGCATAAATGACTGTCAACTTAAAATGCCATTCTCTAATTTATATGCAAATTCTACCTCTGGTAAAATAAAAACATATTTTAAGCAGCTTAGAGTGCCAACACATTATTCCCATGAATGATTCCTAGTAAACTATTTATGCCAACTGTGGGTTGGTGTGTTTTTTTTTATGATTTATTGGATGGTGAACGAAACCACTTAAACTATAGTTGTCTGTATGAATCAGTAATTTTCATGTTTCTAATTAAAATGTAAACAGCGTAATGAAGACATCAAGTTTTTAGGCAAATGTCTCTTTCAGTGCCACTTGGGGTATGGTAATTACTGGAGCAGATCTATGGATGCTCCAGAATCCTCTACAAGTCCAGATTAAAAGCATTACTGCTAAACCTGGCTTTTTACACAAGGGAATAGTGTACTCTAACCCATTCACAGTTTGCTTACAAATGCACATTGGCACTACCTTTAAAACCTGGTCGTTAAAAAGGAAAATCAAAATGGAAAATAACAAATGAAGTAATTTATATTTAAAATGTTGATTATAAAATATTTACTGGCAATCAAAATGCTGAAACTAGATCTATTTGGATTTGATTCCCTGCCATTAGCTTCTTGAAAAAAAAAAAAAAAGAAAGAAAGAAAGAAAAGAAATGAAAACAACAACTAGTGTCTACCCTAAATTTCCAGAACCTAAATCTGGGTCGAGGGGTAAAGGGATAAACTAATTTCAGATTCAAGGACAATGTTAATTTTCAGGGTTTATTTTGTTTAAATGAACAGTTTAAATGAAATAAGTTCACATCATACAAATCAGCAAAATTTAAAATACATAATCCCTGGAATAAAAAAATGTCATTTTCTCCTTTCATATTCAAGAATGTGAAAGTGCCTTTGATATGAAGCTGTAATCTGTTTTCATTTTTATTTCGGCATCTATTTCTCTGTGAAATTCGTCAAAATTTATCCTAAAGCAAATGACCTCTTGCACGTGCTGAAGAAAGGCATCACCTCTTCTGCCTACAACTGTTAATTGAACTTCTCTCCGAAGCCAATTTTTCTAAGTTAACCAGCAAGCTTGCTTTACATATTTACTACCCAGCACTTTAACAGTGCTTTTTAAAAATATTACAATTCTGTAACACCTCCCTGCACACCCCTTGGAACTGTTGCAGCCACACTTGCAGTTGAGTGGTTATAGCTGAAATCTGCAGTGGTATGAGAAGTCTAAAATGCATGCTAAAAGGAGGATTCTCCTTCCCCCATCCCACCCCGACCTCTGGACTCAAAGTCCACAGACAGACTGATATGGCCCATTTTCATATTATTTTTACATAAATGCTAGACAAGCATGTTGCTAAGGTTGGCTGTGGAATCGAAAATGGATAAGAAATGTGAGTGTGTGTGGGGTGACGAGAGGCAGAGAAAGAGAGCAATTTTTGCACTGTTATGTTTTATTACTAAAGTAATGCGGACAAATAAATGTATATCCACCATCCTAGGGTCAGAGGGAATGTTTAATCTAAAAGCGTTTTCTACCACTTTTCTATCTGAAACACGTATCAGCTCCCCCCCCCCTTGGACATAGAGACAGTATTTTGGGGTGGGGGAGGGGTGGGACATGGAGAAAGGGAGGATTTGAAAGAGGCATATTTTGGTGATGTTTAATTTTTTTAACACCTCTGGGGGTTTTCCATGGGAAAGAAAGCTGATTAAACAAGGCCAAGTGTTTTGCCGGCTTAAGGGTGATATCATAGTTGTGTTCAGTATCAGGAGTGTTGCCAGTACAGGCATCATTTCTATTCGCTTTGTGGCAGAAAGGTAAACACTGGATTGCACTGTGGATTAAAACAATAAGAAATCCTTTTCCTCTCAGGCTTTCAAGGCCGTGTTAATCGGGTGTAATTTTTAATGAACAGTAGCTGCTTGGTACTCATTCAAGACATTTCATTAGAAGGTTATTCATTTAAAAATCAACGTTTCAACCATATCAAACTGTAACCTTTCTTGAAATGTAAATGGATGGTTTAAATGAGAAGATTAATAAAGAAGGGATGTTCCAATTCCAAGCATGGCATGCTATGTATTTTTAAATTTGTCTATGCCAGATGCTGTCAGTCAGAACAAAAAACTGTCCAAGCAGACAATCTGTGCGTCTGAATGTTGATCATGTTGGAAAGTACGGGGGGAGGGGGGGAGTGTGTCAAGGATTCATGGTCCTTCATCTTTGCAGTAGAGCAAACACGTCTCTCAGTATAGCGACAGACAGCTGCTTCCACTTTCTAATGTGCCCTAACTTAGATCACTGAAAGAATTGTCAGCACTCAGAGAAACACACAAAGATAACACAGCCAGCTGCCATGGAGGGGAAAAACAGCACAGCTCAGAAGAAATGGGATTTGTTCCATTTGCATGATGCTGCCTCCCTTGGGCCCCTTTCTTTCAAATCTAAAGCACAAAAGACAACACTTAACATATTTGCTTAAAGATGACAACCTCATGTTGATTTCATTTGGATGTAACAGTGTCAGGATTACAGATATAAGAATATATTATATCTGTAACAGAGACTGACAAATGTACCCATCAGTGGAACTGTCTGATTCATCTGCTTATACAGCCATTTGACCATCCCAAGGGTGCCATCTAAGTAGTAACTTTAGAAGACTGAAGGTCTAATTTTATTACACCACATTTCAACCTACTAAACAATATTATTTCTAAAATAGATCATTTTTATTGGAAGTCTCCCTGATGAAAAATCCAGTAGACACCAGAGAATTTATGAACTGTATGGGTCCTTTGAACTCAATATACTGCCCATTTTAAACAACTCTCATGTTGTCCAGCAAAATCCCAGTATCGAATAAGTAAAAGTTAGAATATGTATGTTTTAAGTGTCTAAGTATATTGATATAGTAAACAGATGGGGGAGGGAGAGAGAGAGAGAGAGAGATTGACTGATTATATGGACAACTATAAAATCAGGCCTTACCTGGTCTGTTTGAATAAATTCTTTGTAACCACTTACTTCTGTCTATTCCATTATGTCTTCCCTCAATACAGCATCCATACTTCAATAGCAACTCTATGAATAATCATTGCCTGTCAATATCTTTTAGACATATACTCAATCTGATTTCCAAGTAAGGTGTGCTTTAGCCGGAGGATACTGTGAGAGAAGACTTAGAGTGGCATTGGCTAGTTGCCGGTCATTATAATACGTAACACTTCAGAAGTCATGATTCTGATCTGAAGCTTATATACTTTTACAAATCTGCATGCTGTGTGACTATGGATTTTGACTTTATTTTTTAAGCAAATAAATGGATACAAGATGATGTGATTGGTTTATTTGAATCTACATTACTCTGATTTACTAGAATGGAATTATGGGGTCAAGAATAGAGTCACAAGGAGCAGGTAGAGAGGACACAGCCATTCTCTTCACATACGCAGGACAGACACATGAACACATGCGCTATCACACACATAAATGCCTGGGCACATTCAGCCCCACAGCCCAGCAAACTGACTTCCCCTAATGAAATGCTGGCTCCCTGCGCTCCTGCTTTGTCCAAAGGCAGCTCTACTGCATGTTGCTATTTACTGGCAACAGTAAAATTCACTCATTTGGTCTTGTTTTATAAAATAGAGTTAACTGCTATATGTGAAATTTCTGCACAGCAGATGGTTACCAATCATTATTTTCCATTTGTTTAGTTTCTAGTAAGAGCAAGAAAAACCAGAGTAGTGAGGCGAAGAAAACTAGCAGCCTGCGTGATAACCCAACCAGTGCCAGAAGATACATTTAAAAATCACCTTTATCTCTAAATATAATTTTGAGGGATGAGGGAGGTTGTTCTCCCCATTCCCATCCATAAAGGAAAATGCCATTTGAATAATTTATTTTATTTCTTAGTAAAAAATCCTCTCAGGTTTAGCCACTATATATATTGTTAAGCGATCAAAGTTTCTAGGAGCAACTTATTATAACCATTAATGTTTGTCATCGCCCAAGCCGAAATCACTTTCTTTACCTCTAAGTGGCCCAGTTGTCCAACAGAAAATGGGAAATAAGAGCCATTTGAGGACAAGTACACATGCACAGAAAATTAAGCTGTAAATATCTGGACCAGGTTATTACTGGAATCTCGAAACATCTGGGGCTACAGAACAAGCCGAGCCCCATTTCCACAGTGTCCAGGTAATTGCTTAAATGATTTATACCTTACTGTTTCTATTAAAAAAATGTCTTTAAAGAGAAACATTTGTAAGCTTGGTTCTGCAATAAAAACTAGTATCTGATTTCACTTGTACAAAATGTTGTGAAAGATGCTCCCCTCTTTCAAGGACGTGTGCATGGCTGAACTAAGCCTTGGACAAAGACGGAGTGCTAAAAGGAGGCATGGCCCGTCACTCTGAGAGAACCACCTTATCAGAAAAGCAAATTTTCAGGGGCTTATTTGTGATTACTTTTTTATACCAATCCAAAGAATCCATTTAAAAATTTCCCTTCATGCACATATATGACAAATATATTCAAGCCATTGTAGAGTGAACAATACCTTAATATCCATTTTTAATTTTAGTTTTAACTAACTTCTTATAAGCGAGGTTTACTGATCTCAAACTAAAGACTATGCCAAAACTATCTCTAAAGAACAAATAAGCTCCAGCTCCTGGCCCACCTCCTGGGCCACTTAGTTAAGAATCTGGAGCGAGATTTAAATTGGCTCACTTCTATGGCACCTGATTAGAGCTGCCACTGGTCCATTCCCAAGGAAAGCACGGTCCATGCTGTCCCCTGTTTCACGGGTTGCTCTACTGAACACACACCAGTGCACACACACAGCTGTATTCCCTTGAAATAATTTTAAGTTTCACTTCAGATTTTAAGGCAAGAGGACAAATAAACATCCTATTCTTTACGAATTGCCACATCTAGACCTAACAAGAATTTCAATTACTAAAAGCTGTTGACTATGCTTATGAGGGCAAGAAAATAAAAGAGGGGGCAAGAAAATAAACCTTTGACCAATGGCTTTTAACCAGGGCTCCTACTGAGTGGGCACCAACTTACATCGCTATTGTCTCTAGGCAATCACTCCTCTTCCTCTTAGAGAGGACTAAAGGAAAAATGGCTGATATTTTAGGTGTGAAGAATCTGCATACAGACCTTCAACTGAGTTTAAAACCCCACAAATGTCTCATTATGAACTGGGTAAAATTTTAAGCCCATGTCTTTTAAATCTTTCCTCGCTTTAGTTTGGTTGTTGGCAAGTCACCATCATAAGGTTTTACAATTCACAGTCATTACTTCCAACTTCATGGATTTTAATTTATGTTTAAGCAAGTTTAACTTGCTTGAAGTTTATTAATGGTTTCCAGGAAACCACCAGAAGAGTGATTTAACAAAGGAACTAAATAGATTGTTGTAGTCAAACTGTAAAAATGCTTTTGTTACTTTTAACATAAAGTTTCACAACCTTTATTATTGTACCTACAATGTACTATCCTTCTTTACTACTGAAACTCTTTGATGAAGATACCATGTTTGCATGTAATTAACTAAGCAACATCTGTCCACTGTAGCTTACTTAGTGGCATATCTTTGTAATAGTCCAGGTTCAACAGTCTGCGCTGTAGATATTTTCTTCTATGTAATGTGAGATGAATCTAGATGTCAAAATAAAATGGTAAGAGAGTATCTAGAAGTTTTCAAATCTGAATAACCCAAACTGGAAGAAAACTACTGAGTTTTCAGTAATGGTTATCAGTTTCCTTCGCAAAACTGTGTTTTTAAAAGAATGACAACAGTGCGTTTTTGTTTTTTTTTTGTTTTTGTTTTTTTTAGTTCTGTCATGCAGCCTTATGAACAAATGCTGTTCTCTGGTATATCTATCATTATGTTCAAATACACAAATATAACATAGAAACCTTGGAAAACTGTTGACTAACTTATTACAATTTCAACATTTGGTCAAACTGAATTTCCCTTGGAAAATTTTGTAACGCTATTTGTTGTAACATTAGTGACAGGTTTGAAAAAGAAACTGACCCTTCCACAAGCACACAAACCAAACTGGTAATGCAATTGAACCATTAGAAGACAGGGTCATTGGGTATAACCCCAACTAAATTGTTTACTGCCCAGTATTTAGTACAAAATAAATTAATAGTGTCATACACCAAATATAGAACAAACATATGCCAGTTAAAATGTAACCAAAAATATTTGCAAACTAGAGTAAACAAAGGTTATCATATCAACTGCAGATCAGCTAGTTTGCATCTCACATCTTATTACTATAAGCACCATCACGTTGCCAGGGAAATCTGTTTTGAGTACTGCCCAGCACACATTTGCACACTACCTACTTACTGAAGAACAAAACAGGAAGGCATGCCTTATGAGGTACTGATTTCCTACGTTCAACCAAAAGCTAAATAAGCAACTGTCAATCAACCCTATGTTGGTAAGAAGTTGATTTCGACTTCTCATCCAATATTTTATGATTCTAAACCTTCAAATGTTTCTGGCAGAAAACTCAAAAAGGAAAAAATTTAAATATGGAGAGCTTGGTGATTTTAAGCCATTTGTTATTGCGTATAATCAAAATAGACTATAGATTTTTATTTTTTATTTTTTAAAGATATCATTATAATATTCTGTCTTTATAAAATAGTTTAAATGTTCTCCTACCCAGAGGTATAAAAAATAGAATAAGTGACCATAAACTCTTTTTTTTTTCAGGTACATAATCATAGAACTATTTTTCAAGGTTATAAAGTCTTTTGGTAATTAAATTACATGAAGAATATAGAAATTTCATTTTTAAATGAAACATGCAATTTTAATATAATCATTCCTTAAATATTTTTAAAAGCATCTTCCCAGTCTTTAAAATGACGATTAATAAAAATATTAACCAAGTGAACGTCTCTACATTTTTATCAATTCAACTCACCAAACATTTATTGAACACCTATTACAGGTCCTGCACTGTATAGGAAAGGAGATTAAAAATTTTAAAAAGTAAATACAATGTAATCTGCTCTCAGAGAGTTTATAATTTCATACATGAGAGGTGAAAATTCCCAGCAATCTATAGTAAGAGAAAAATTATGGCAAAGTATTAAATGGAGATTTTTTACGTGCTCAGGAAATATCAAGAAATGGATCCTAATTGGGGGTGCTCAGGGAAGTTTACATAGATGATGCAACATTCGAGGTAGCTATCAAAATTATGGGGGCGTTTCCACAGGTGGAGAAGAGCATTCCAGAGTGTAAGAAGAAGATGAACAAAGACTAGTGACGGATAGGTTCCATAAAGATCCAACTTTCATATTAACCTATACAGATAGATATAGATAAAGATAGATGATAGATAGATAGAGATAGAGATATGAATTTGAAGTTCCTAACTCCACTACCACTTAAGTTAATGTGCTTGTCAGTCAATTTATATCACTTACCAGGAAAATGCACTGGCTGAGTAATACTCATCAACTCTCAAGATACAAGAATTGCTGACACGCCCTGGCTGGTGTAGCTCAGTGGATTGAGTGCAGGCCTGGTAACCAAAGGATTGCGGTTCAGTTCCCAGTCAGGGCACATGCCTGGGTTGCAGGCCAGTTCCCAGCAGGGAACACATGAGAGGCAACCATACATTGATATTTCTCTTCCTCTCCCCTATCCTTCCCCTCTAAAGATAAATAAAAATTAAAAAAAAAAAAAAAAAAGAATTGCTGACACATTGCTTAGAACCAATTAGTAAGCATATTTAATCAATGGTTACCATCCCTGTGAAGGGCTTAACAAAGTGACAAATCATCCTTGAGCTTCCTTCATTGTTACCAAGACAAATTCTGGAATTTCTTAAGCAGACACAAAAGATCTTTTCCATCAGCCCCTGGTCACTAGCAAGGTTCCAAGTTACTCAGGCTCACTAGTGCATGACCAAGCAGTCAAGAATTATATAGAACTGGGGGGGGAAAAAAAAATCTTAATGGTCACGTGATCAACTTGCCTTGTATAAAAAAGTAAACTGAAGCTCAGAGAGGTTGAGTGACTTACCAAAAGTCACAAACATGATAGACTGTTGACTTCTTCTGACACTTTTGTCACCACTCAGTTTCCTGAGTTACTCCTCCAGCATGGTGGCAATGCTCTCAAGATTCTTCAAAAACTGTTGTTGAATTTTAGCCAGATAATGAACTATCTCTAGTTCATATCATTAGTACATTCCATTCTGAATAGATATCTGTACTTTTTATGGTTTCAAACCAGGAAGAATGATTTTTTTAAAAGAGCCAAAATGTTTAAGATTTCAAGTATAAATTTTTAGTTCAGAGAAGTGGTTCTCAATCTCAACATGCATCAGAATCACTGGGGGAGTTTGAGAGAAGCTGTTCGCCTCCTAAACTGCCATTTAATTGGTCTGAGATAGGGCTAGACAAGATGTGTTGTTTGGCTGTTTAGACACAAGCTAGCATTTACAGAGCAGATACGTAAAATTTACCTTTGCTCGAATCAAATCATACATCTATCTACTTTAATGACTTGAACTCCTTGTAATTTTCCAAAAGAAGCCTTAAAAATGGTATACCTCAAACCTCAAAGGATGTTCTTCTGTAACTTCATTTGTGGCCTAACCAAATCGAGTGTGCCGAGGGAGAAAAAGAGCCTGAGAAATATGAATCATCTTTAAAGACATGTATATTTTTATACTTTTTCAAATTATGAGTGGAAAAAGGGAGAATAATTGGTTTAACTGGTATAATCACAAATTCCATATATTCAAGATTTGATGTATAACCTACCACTTAAAAAATTGACAACATTTTGTTTACATTATAGTGCTATGTAATATAGTGCTATCTAATATGTATTAGTCACTGATCCCTAATAAATTACCAGTTTTCTCATATAATTATATTCAGATGTATTTATTTCCCCCCTTTGTTGAACTTACTGGGATGACACCGGTTAACAAAATTATACAGGTTTCAGGTGCACAATTCCACAGCACATCCTCTGTACATTGCATTGTGTCAGGCCCCTTCCATCGTCCTTCATGCGCCCCATACCCTCCTCCACTCTATTCCCCCCGCGCCCCAGCCAATCACCACACTGCAGTCTGTGTCCCCGAGATTTTTCTCTCTTTTTTGTTGCTCAATCTCTGCACACCCCCTCCCAGCCCCCAACCCCCCTCAACAGCTTTCAGCCTGTTCTTTATCTGTGAGTCTCTCTCTACTTTGCTTGCTCATTTTGTTCATGAGATTCCACATATGCATGAAATCATATGGCACTTGCTTTCTCTCACTGACTTATTTCACTCAGCATAATGTTCTCCAAGCCCACCCATGCTGTCACAAAGGGTAACATTTCCTTCTTTTTATGGTCAAGTAGTATTCCATTGTGTAAATGTACCACAGTTTTGTTTATTATTTTTTTAAACTACTCACTTGGGCTGCTTCCAAGTCTTGCTATTTTAAGTAATGCTGCAAACAAAGATAGGAGTACATATATTCTTAAATTGTCAACATCGTTTTTAGCAACAGTCACAGGCAAACAGTCCTTACCCTTAGCTTTCCTCACCAACTTCCCTAATTTCTTTTTCCTTTAGCTCTTCCCCCATTCCCACAAGTTGGCTTTCACCTTCTGTCCATGCCAGTAACTGTTGCTACACTTTCCTCCCACAACTCAATATCCTCTTAATTAATGCAAACTACCTCCTCCGGATCAAAATACATATTCCAGTGGCTCCAGTAAAATTTGATTTTCCAGATGATGAAATAATAAGCAGTCCTACAGATAAATACTAAAAAACAAAAACTCAACCCCTAAAAACAGTACACAGGTACGGGTGAGACTGGATCCCAGCAGTGGGAGGATAGATGAGGCAGCAAGGTTCTTGATGAGTTTGCAAATAGCAGACTAGGAAGAAAACCTTTTTCTCTCTGTCATGAAGAACACGGACAACTGCACACTTGGCTGGTAGAAATGGTTGATAAATATAAAAATAGATGTACTTTAGATGCACATGTGCATTAAATTACATATCAGCAACACCTCCCAGATGATACCTTAGTAATAGTGGCATTCGGTATAATAGGGTAGATTTCAAGGAAATAGAATCATATTGGGGTAAAATTGGGGATTTTTGCCCATCATTATGAACAAACCTATATCACATGTCATACAGTTCTCAGTGGTTATTTCTTAAAACAAACAGTACAAAATAGTTTCCTCTTAGGATCTTTTTAGTTTAGAGCTAAAACAAGACAAAAATAAAAATAAAACAAGCATTAATGCCTTGTATGCACTTATTAAGGAGCTTTTTTTTTAAAGAACAAAGCATGATAAAGAACTTTCAATACTATATTTTTTCCTGATACTTTGACTGCTTAAATGTTATTGGTAGAGATTTCATACCCCTGTTAAAAAAAAATCCCCAAAGGAATTGTGCATATACTGAATTTTTCTTTCTAGAAAGACACTAGCTCAGTCTAAACACCCATTTCTAACAAGATTCCTTAGTGCTATACTATTTTAACATTGATAAGTAAATTCATACTGATGAGTAGTTGATTACTACTCTTAAAACTTTATAAAGCATATTTTCCAATTATGAAACACATAATTTAAATGTACATTCTTAGTACGTTTAAAAATCTTCCCAGAGAAAGAACAAGCACTGTTCATGTAGAGATATAAAACTCCAAAGCTGGTGGTATTTTTTATCCTTCTAGTTGGTCAGACAAGGATACTAGCCATTTGGGGATCCTGTGGCTGTATTTGGGTCATATCAGTATTCCACTTAAAAATGTTGCTTAATCTCCTGAATAATGCAAATGAAAATCTCTCTTTAAAGGAGAACTTTGCATCAACACTACTGGCTAGGATAGCACAGAAGATGGGGGTGGGTGGGGAGGATTAGACCCACATCTTTTGTAAATTGGGCCTAAAATTGACTCCAGATTTGTGACTCATGAACAGAAAGTCACTTTTAATACAGATGTGCTTTAAAAAGTAAAAAAAAAAAAAAAAAAAAAAAAAAAAGGCTATTATTCTTAACATGTTACATATTGGGTATTATTCTTTAAAAATGACTCATAAAATATCTTTTTAAATACTTTTAAATACTTAAATTCATTAATATGTTCTACTCTTTTACTTCTGCTTGAATGTAATTTTTCATTTTCCAGAAAAGGATACATTTTCTAACTAACCTCTTTAACCTAATTACTAATAAAGAAAATACCAAAAGCGTTCCTGACATGGCTATCTTCACAAAGAAATGCATCTGTGCGCATGCACATAAGCTTATTCCATGTAGTTCATCAAAACTGTAATTTTTATTTAAAAGATTCCTTGAGATCCATGTAATTCCTAGCAGTAAAATTTATCAAAAGCATATAAAAGTTTACAAACAGCAAGAATACCCTACCCATATTATTTCTTCATCTATATGCTTAAACTCAAAAGTATTGACTTATTAAGCTTAAAAGAGTAATAATACTCTGTTTATTTAGTTGTCTTTGATCTAAAATGCGGGTGGTAATGAAAATGTCTTCTACCTTAAAGGGAACCTTTTACACTACTTAGAATAATTATCTTGTAAGATTAAAATCAGTGAATCATACCTAATTCAAGATTTATAATGTAGCGTCATTCCGGTATACAATGTAAGAGAAAGAATTCATATTCGTAACTTCAGTTTGAAATGGAAAGGGAGAAGAAGTGAATAGGAAGAAACAAAACAGCTATTTTGGGCACACCAATGCACTATATTGCCATATATTTACCCAGATTACAGGTTTAATCCTTTTTTAAAGCCAAACACTTACCAAGAAAATACAACATACTAAAGCACAGAAGGTGGAAGTAGAAGGATCCCAATTTAAATTATATTAAAGAATTTGTAGATAGGTTATATAACATAAAACCATTAGCAACTATGTACTGTGGCCCTGGTTGGGGACTCAGTTTGTTATTACATTGTCCTGATATGCCACGGTTGTGAGTTCAATCCCCAGTCCAGGCATATACACGAATCAACCAATGAATCCATAAATAAATGGAACAAGGAATTGATGTTTCTCTCTTTAAAAATCAATATTTTTTAAAAAAGGTTCAATTAAAAAATTGTACTGAGACTAACTACTTATTAAAATATTTCAAGTTTACAGTGTCTTTCATGCATATGGCTCCTAACAGTGGGGTGAATTTATAATTAAATGGGATACCAGTGTAATATTTATTTCCAAGCTTTCTTTCATTAAAGTACATATCAACTGAGAATGCAACGCCTTGTTCTTACAAAGGGCAAAGAATTTTTTCTTCTTAGGAGGTCTCATATATAGTATTTTTCTTCATGAAGTCTAACAAGTCATTCAAAATAAGTTCCAGTTTTTCTTCTTCAGAAATATATCTTTAAAGCCCCCCATCCTCACCCCAGTCTTGGATTACATAAATGGACAGTTGCTTTTCTGAGGTCTTTGATATTTCCCTTCCTGGCAGAGTCATCTGATGTGAGAAATATCTTTTGAAAATAAATGGTGCAACTTCAAGTGCACTCAGATCCATTACTTGCTGGACATTCCATCGTATCTCAGTTTTGATTTGAAAAAGCTGTTTGACTTCAAAACTTAGTTTTAGGTATCTCAATATGAAGCTTGATCTCATTGAGAAGTATCTTGGGAAGCAACAACATAATCATTTTGTCCATCCATCAACACCAAACGTTCACAGCGAAGGGGAAAGAAGTCACAGAGGGTGACTGCATGGCTCAGGGGAACCGGGGCTATTCCCATCCAAGTTCAGAAACCAAGTTCACAATTTGAATATAACCTACCACAAACTTACATTATATTTGTATGCAAAGAGTTACTTTTCATCTGCACTGCATCTGTCACCACGTTTGCACAACTACACCGCCACTACTGTTGTAACAAGACACTGATTTCTGTGTGTGCCCCTTTCCCCTGACTAGTGCTCAGAGTAGTGCTTTCTTTTTTAGTAGTCAAGATTTTCTGTTTTGAGATGATTTAGGATTCTGCATTAAGAATACTTATTTTACTCGTGCTTGAAAACAGGCGTGGCAGTGTTAGTGTATGCCAACTGAGAAACTCTCAGGTTCTTATCACAAATCTTACTAAAATGCTCCCCCTTCCCAATCATCCTTCGCCTGAGGAACACATACATACGTGATACTGTGTGCAAACAACGACAAGATACAGAGTTTCTTTGCAGAATCTTTGCAAAATTCATGTGATATATGGCAACCCGTATCAAACAAAAAGCAACATGAAATAAAGGAAAATGTTTAAGTCACCACTTCATGTATATAAAAAGCAGAAGATACCTAAAAGTCCATTTTCCCATTAATTCTCCTACTCAACGACCCTTAGAGTCTCTTTAGGCAGAGGCACATGGAATCACTGCAGAACAGTCTGCCTCTAAGTAGGCAACCCAGTGACTTCCGTAAAGCAGGCCCTAGATAGAAGTTTGTGGGTCACGAAGGCAGGGCTAGCTGCACTGCCCCGAGTCCTCTGCAGGCCCACAGGTCCCCCCACAGAAGGGCCCTTGCACTTGGTTTCATGCTCCACTGATGCTGTCTCGAATTCTTGATACTTTTTGAACAAGGTGCCCCACATTTTAATTTTGCATCAAGCACCAGAATTGCACAGCCAGTTCTAGATGAAAGTGACAATATGTGTTGACGGTAAAAAAAAAGAACAGCAAAAAGTTTACAGCAACATCAAGAAATCAGTGGCTTTACATTATACTATTTTTAAAATTTTATTTTGAACGTTATTGGTTCCACAAAATGTATTTCCTCATGAAACAAAGCACGCAAGTAGAGGTCACTCATTCTCAGATGAGTTGACTGTCATATGTGTATGGCATTTAATCAATTTTTAGTTGCTTAAAAAGCATCCAATTGACATACAGCAAACATTAGTTGAACTGGGAAAAATAAGATTTTTTTTTCTGGTGGGTGAAGTAAAATTCAGTTTCTGTTCTCTTGTCAGAAACATATCCACAAGTGGAATAGAATAACTATATGTAAAGGATGTGAATAAAGCTACTTTCTACATTAAGATACTGGGGAAAAGAAAACATTTTATACGTACTATACACGATATATTCTGTAGTAAAAATTTTTTTCTTTTTAAGTTATATATCACTCAGTGGATTGAGCGCGGGCCTGCGAACCAAAGGATCGCAGTTCGATTCCCAGTCAGGGCACATGCCTGGGTTGCAGGCCAGTTCCCAGCATGGGACACACAAGAGGCAACCGTACATTGATATTTCTCTCCCTCTTCCTCTCTCCTACTCTTCCCCTCTAAAGATAAATAAATAAAAATCTTAAAAAAAAAAGTTAAAAAAAAAAGGAACAAAATCCTAAAAGGCTGAAAATTTTCCAAACTTAAAAAAAAAAAAAAACTTTCTAAAAGAGATTTCCTAATATAAAAACATACATACTAGAGCAACAAGTATAAAGGACTCATGGACAAAAACTACGGGGGGTGGAAATGGGAGGAAGGTGGGGAGGGTTGGGGTCGTGGGCTGGGGGCAGGATAAAAGACAGAAAACTGTACAATATCAACAATTAAAAAATACTGATAAAAAACATACATACTTAAGTTGGGTTGTGGTGTTTAAAAAAGTTTAACTTTGGGCTTTCATATAATAAATCATCATTCTACTTTCAAAATGTATCAGTTTTAAAATGATTGGAGGTGGTGATATTATCTATGCTTTGTGAAAATCATGGGAGCTCAAATATAAATAAACATATTATATTTATATTTAACATAAATATGTCTGATTAAAATTCTCCTTTGAATTTACTGCTTCTAATATGCCCTGAAATGACAGCCTACCATATGCAATGCTAAGCAAAGTGTCAATATTCAAGTAACAAGACAACAAGCAGATTTGTTGCATGAAATACGTAAATATTATTAAAAGGAAGGGCCATATGAAATCTCATGTTTCCAGGGTTTCTGATCACCTATCTTTCTGTGCTGCCTCAGTCTCTCAGCTGCAACTATCCTCAACAGGTCCCGTAGGCATGTGCTGTGCTGAGGCAGAGCTTCCTGAGCAGGCATCTGTGGTGCTGCCCCAAGGAAACTCAGCATACCCACCTGCTCTTGATTTGTTTCAAACTCATCAGTTCAATTTACTCTTACCCTATCCTTGCCTTAATTCCACTATATGCATTATATCCTCCACTATACCCTTATTTCCACTATATGCATTTCTTATAGCAAGCATCCCTCAGGTACAATTGCTATTTAAATGAT
This sequence comes from Glossophaga mutica, assembly GCA_039655065.1. NCBI lineage: Eukaryota > Metazoa > Chordata > Mammalia > Chiroptera > Phyllostomidae > Glossophaga > Glossophaga mutica. The sequence continues at coordinate 58,841,709 of CM077306.1, read as the reverse complement.
ACCATCAAAAACATCAAAAGGACCACTAATCGACAATCATGCCAGAGCACCTATGCCTGCAATTTCTACCATAAGCTAAATGAAAATTTAATAATAAAGAGGCAAGTTTAGGGGAAAAAGTAATAAAATTATAAATTCCAAACCATGAAAAGTACTTGATAAACAGGAATTTGTTTTCAGTCTTTGAAAAAAAAAAAAAAAGTCTTTTATTTTTAATTGACAAAAACTTTACATAGAATCCACGGGTGTGAGACAGGGAGGGGGAGATAAGAGATAATTCAAAGGTGGAAAAAATTTTGGATCTGCAGTCTTCCAGGTAGTTCCTAAAAATATCTTCTAAGTTTAATTGTTTTTAATAAAATACTAGCTTTTGTATACCTCAAAAGAAAGTGACAATTATATTATTTTTTTCATTAAAAACAAATTGTGGATTGTTTACTGTGCCATTTATTGTGCTTTATCAATGACTCAACATATAAAAGCATATACGCTGATTAATCAAGTCTTATTGATCAGTAGCATTCGTCAATATTTCACACAAATGTCTGCAGAACAATTTTTCTCAATCAAAAATTCATAAATCAATTTAAATTCCGGGTAATTAAATTTATTAGCTCTACAACAATAAATGTGGTACTTTATAAAAGTAGTACGTGACATCTGTACTCAAAAACATATTGATCAGTAGCAAAACAACAAACATTCCCATTAAACCAGGTTCTAGGAACAAACTAGAAAGTACAAAACATGAGAGCCTGCGATTGTTTCAAGTGTATGTAGCAATTCTGCTGATTTGGGACCAATGAAACTGATTACTTAATGAGGCAATCATTCAAGGCATTTAAACAGACAAAAATAGGGAATCATTCGCATAGCCGCCTTCACCTTAAGGTAAAATTTTGAAAAACGTTGCAGACACTATAAACTTTTGGGATGTCTCATAGATGGAGAGCAGGATGACAGCTGGTGGGGGATGAGGGGGTGGAAGGAGTGAGCAAAAAAGGACCTGTGGACATGAACAACAGTGTGGTGATAGCTGAGGGGCAGGGGTAGAAGGGGACTAAATGGAAAAAATACAATAAAGATGAAATTAAAAGGACAATAAAATCTTAAATTCTAAAAGGTAACAGTCCAAAATTCAATAGAAAAAGAAAGAATTTACCTATGATGATATTATTAATTTATCTTCTCAGGGCTAATATATTAAACTCTTTTAGAAATCTCAAGTTTTCTAAAGATTTTCCCTACAGATTCTTGGAAATCCTACTTTTTTCGCCCCTCTGGCCACACTCCCGTGCTATTGAAAAGTAATTAATGAAATTTCTGCTCTCCTGTATGTCTGTCATAAGTACCTTGCCTACAAAAAGATTTTCAAAATTCCTGCCTAACATGAATAAAAACAGAAAAAAAAGGATTTTCTATTTATGGAAAAAAAAATGGTACTGGAAACTTAGCAGCTGGAGTCTTTAGTATAACCAAAGAAAAACACTATGTTTTCACTCAGAAGATATCAGAGACAATTTTAAGAATCTTACTGATTTGGTATAGCCAGGAGAAAGAAAACTATTCTGTTTTCAAAAAATAAAAAAAGATGGTTCCTGAAATAAATCCAAAGAGACCCTATAAACCATCTTTTTAAGAAAAGAGAAAAAGCAAGTCAACTCACACACACAGCTTCCAAACAGAAGTCTTAGCCTCTTCCAGGAAAACAACAATGAGACTTTATTACCCTGCTATGATTCTTTCATTTCAGACATGATTAATTAGCAAGTATTACACTTCCCAAAACTCCCACCACACTCTTTGTGGTCTCTCAGCCTAGTTGTGGATAGACCCGTATGAACTAGGAAGCAGCCACCAACAGTAGAAGACAAGTATCCAAAAACTCTATTTCAAAGAAGAAACACTTCTCTCATGTCTTTGCCTTCCAAAATGAAGCAGGCTGCTTTTAACAGCTCGCTCTCTCTCTCTCTCTCTCTCTCTCTCTCTCTCTCTCTCTCTCTCTCTCTCTCTCTCACACACACACACACACACACACACACAGGAAGAAACCACATTTTTTAAACTTGGTCATTTTCTTAATAATACCTTTTAGCACTTGAATAACACATGCAACATATTCAGTATTCAAGAATATATAGCATATTTAATCTGCTACCTACCTATATTTTTAAGCTGAAGTTCTGAAAGCCTTGTGAGTCCATGTAGTTTATACTGATAACCATCCACAGGCACAATTAATAAACAATAGACATGATGTGAGCAAGCATGTTTTGGGGAGATGGTTTTTATAGAAAAATGTTTATGTTCCAAATAAAAGCTAATATGTCACACATGGAATGAAGACAGGAAATAGAAATGAAGCATTAAAAGATCAGGAGGAAAGAAGAGAGCAACTCTAAAATTTGAATGAATGAAAACTCTGATCTCTGCAAATTGCTCCGAAACACATTTTCAAGATAATTTTTCCTTTAATGCAATCTATTTTCAAAATGTCCATGTGAACCAAGAAACCAGCCATAGCTGAATGCACTATAAATATATATTTTAACAACCAGCCATTTATAAAGGCTGGGGTTTCCCCTTCAACCTTTCAACTGTTGTGTCCAAAAAACTTCACACATAGTACAATACTAATAAATAGATCTTGGTTCCAGGAAACATTTTTAAAAAATCTATTCTGGTCCAAATATCCTTGCTTTTTTTCTGTTGTATTAAATTTAGGATCAAAAACATCAAAGCAGCTTCCACCTCGGACCTAACTTTTAGAGGATCAATGTGACAAGGCAGTCCCTGATAGATGTTTCTCTTGATAAACGACTTGTTCAAAAGAGACATTGTAGCTTTCATTTCCTGACCACAACACACTTTTAATTTGCAACAGCAGAGCTGCCAGAGTGTCAGCACTTGCCCACTTTCCAGCCTTTTAGGTTTGTAGCTCTGGTTCCTTTAGGCCACACATTTGAGACACAAATCTAAAAATAATCAGAGTAACAGAATTACAAAATAGGAGCCATTAATGGCACTTTATACATATACATAAGTATCTACTTTATAGACATATATATAAACTTTTCCTCCCAGAATTCTTGTGTATGATAACAAGGCTCCTGAGTGAACATCATTTGCACAACAGGCATTTAAACACTCAGGGAAATAAATTATGTGACTATTATTTAATAGCAAGTAGAGTCTGGGTGGGGGGCAATTTACACACACAAATCTGCTCTTAAATGTCATGAATTATTTGATTGCCTAAACCAATGTGTTTTTTATGTATTATTGCAATTATTATTATTATTACTACTACCCAGAAATCACATTTAAAGTATCAATGAGGTAAACAGTTAAACCATCCAATTTCTGCTCTCAGCACATTGTCTGAGCTCCGATTTAAAATTTATAAATGTAATATCCTCCTCATCACAGGCAGCAGCCCAATCTGCTCTGAATATATATTACAGCTTTAACATCACAGAGGGAAATCGCCCATCTGGCAATCCCATTCGCTCCAACAGCTCCGGGGGAAGAAAAGCTGTGCTCTCTCCTCCTTAAAACATTTCTCAGGGCAAATTATGTGCATCTAAAATAAACAGTCTTCTTATTGATCGCTTCAAAGTCAACAAGTTCCAAATGCAAAATTCAATCAAATCCTTCCTATCATGTAAGAGCGGTGTGTGTTTAGCTCGATAGTCACCAGAGTCCACCCAGAAGTGTATGTCTCGGATCGGCTCCTGTAGTCTCTTTCCTTGTATTCACATTTGTGTTATGAGAGAGCAGTAACCACGGCCACATTACAGACCCCTGGCAGCTTTGCCCCACTGCTATTTGTTTCTTTCATATTCTCCCTTTCCTTCTTTCTCTCTTTTCATGGTGAATGCATGGTGGTAGGGTAGATGTAACAAAAAAGAAACAGTTTAAAGTGGACGGTATCCTTTGATTATGCAAAATACTTTCAGCATCTTTTTGTTGTTGTTGTTCCCTCTTAGTCTTAATTGAATATCACAAAGTATACACACGGCATGGTCACAAGAGCTATTGAAAACCCCCTCTCACTCCATTTATCTGACCTTTTTTTTTTAAAAGAAAGAGGAAAGAGCGATTTCAAACAAAGTAAATTTCAGTGCCTGATTATTTAATTCTGTCACAGGTTAAAAGTAAAAAGCGCTGACAGACAAGTGAATGGCAAGCAAAGAAAAAAAAAAACTACCACTGTTCCTTAAAAGGTATTAAGGACTTTAAGTAATCAAGATATATTTTTATTTTCATGTAAAAGGTATCCCTTCATAACTCACTCTCCCCCCCAAAAGAAAACCACACACACTTAGAAGAACTGATTACTCCATAAAGTGCAATCATTGAGAGAGCTGATAGTCCAATTGCATTAATAGATTGAGAAAAAAAATTCACCCAGTTCTGTGTGTGTACATATATATACTTTCATTAGTAAGCAGTCTTTCCCCACACTCCCGCCCTCTCCCCTCTCCACCCAGCCCCCTCCCCAAAAAAACCCCACACTGAGTTTAACTAATTTACATACCATTTGACTTCAGCGATTATATAGTGCATTACTAGTAACATGCAACTTTGGGATTACAGCTAAAACCGATAAAAGTGGATTCCAGTAATCTAGTAATCAAAACTGAAATATATAAACAAGTGATAGCAAAAATAAACAAGCATTTGGACAGGTTAAAATATACATATTTTTAAAAGGATTTATATACTATGAGCATTTGCTTCCCAAGCAGAATTTTCAATGGTTTGATCATGCTATTTAATTTCTCTTTCCTATTTAGATGCAAAGGAAGTAAATTCCAAAACTGACATACCATAAACACTGGTGCTACTGATCATTTCTTGCTGGCAGCACAAAAAGCTGAATTGGATTTCTCACAAGCAGGAATTCCAAAGGTTGCTTTTCATTAAAGCCACTTTTCCTCTCAGCTATCAAATGTCACTGCCTTGAAACGTGGGCCCTTTCGTCAGGTATTCATTTAACCTACATGCATATAATTAAGGGGGAAAGCAACATCAACAAAAAGGGGATCTCAGATCACAGGAGAAGAAAGAAAGGAAAAAAAGCACAGGACCAGGAATGCAAGTCCATGTCAATTTCACTCACTCCCATTGAAACTAACAAGAGCTCCGGGGAGGATGGTAATAGGATCAGTGGATTGTATATACCATTAAATTATACATCTTTCTCTCCCGTTCTTTGCCAACAATACGCCCACCACGCTGTACCCCCTCCAAGATGATGTGCTTACATTTTTCTGCAACCGATCTGCTGACATTTTCACGTCCCTCCAGCCACGAGATTGTAATTTAACCTCAACTTTTTGTGTGTGCAAGATCCTTATTTACACTTCTTATTTACTTAGAAGTTAGTTCCCGAAGAAAGTCTAGCCCCACCCTATGGCTCCGCTTTCTTATTTTTTTTTCATTTATTTTTGAAGTAAAAAGATAGTAGTAAGTAAGCCCAATATAGCGGAAAACGAGATTCTTGCCATCGCGAACTCTTAATCCCACACTATTGTTTCAATGATTAAGCAGCAAAAATATGCATTATAATGTTTCATTGCTACTTTGTACTGAGAAATTAGACAGCAGGTTGGCGTACAGAATATAAACGAGTGCAAATTAAATTTAATGGTTACGACACAACTCGAAGATCTCTTTTTATTACAGGTCTTGGATTTATTTATATTCTTTTAAAATAAAACAAACATAAACAAAAACAAATTTAAACAGATGGTAGGAAACTACGAAGCTCCTCTTACCTGAACGCGCGGAGCGAAAAGCCGATAGGTTAGCGTAGCATCGATCCGATGTGTTTGCTGATGAATGGAAGCTTGGGTTAAGTGAAGGTGCCTATGATTTGAAATCATTCCAAGTTTTTGAAGGGAAGACGGACTGCAGCCTCTGCCATGTTGGAATTTCAAACCCAAAACAGCTGCTTGGAAGGAGCCAGCATGCCAGAGGCTGGGCGCAGGCGCAGAGCGCCACCGAGCCAAATTCAAATCACTTTCACACTAAGAGCCAAAGATCAGTTTTCAAAGGAGAGAGGGAGAAAGCGACGGAGGCTGCCGTGAGGGAAAGAAGACGGGAGGCAGTGGAGAGAGGCGGGCAGTGGAGAGAGACGGGCAGCGGGAGGACCGCGAGGGAGAGGCGCACGGAGCCGGCGGAGCTGGAGGGGGAGAGAGGGAAGCGGGAGGCGAGCGGGCGGGCGAGCTAGAGACGCGCCAGAGATTCATGGGCAGGGAGGGCTCAATGGCCGCGCCGCGGTGGCCGGCCGGCCGCTCGGGTCATGTTACACGGCCCGGGCCGCGGCGGCCGCCCAGCCTCACCGACGCGCTCACGCGGCCCGGAGGGGGCCCCGAGGTCATGATTACGAGCGCGGGGACCCGCAGCTCTCTCCGCCCGCACTCTCCGGCGGCCCAGCCTGGGGAAAAGAGAGTAATGCCTTACAGGGAAGGGGCCTTTCTTTCCCACGCGTGACCAGCGGGCCTTTGCGCTCCCCAGCCAGCGGTGGAGGGCCCAGGACAGGGTCGCGCGGCTCTCCGGACAGTGGACCCCTCCCTGCCACCTTCTGGCCCTCTCAACAGCTGCGGCCGGTCCACCCTTAGTGGATTCCGCGCACAGGACAAGATCTGCCCCTGAGAGCCGGGACCTCACCCACTCTCTCCCCTGGGCCCCCAGCACCAGCCAGAAAATGACTTTATCGGCCAAGAATGGGCAACTTCGGGGGGGAAATCCGAATGAACCCCGTTCTCCTCCCCCGCCTCTCTGAATAAATAAAATCCAAAGTGTCTAGGTGTGCGGTCCATTCTCGCGCTCCCTGGTTCCCCTCCCTACCTCCCCCAGGCGGCTTGAGCAGGGGACGCAGCGCCTGGGGGCCCCGGGTGCGGGCCGCTAGTGCGCAGGCAGAGATGTTAGGCTGCTTTCCCAGCCCCCTTCTAGGAAGCAATCTGGGACTCAGGAGTGGGAAGTGAGTAGGGGCTTTGTAGTGCTGGGAGCTGAGGAAGAATGAAATGTGCAGTTGAGTGTGTTGCTCGCATCCCAGGGAGCAATGCAGTGCTGATTGTCTGTTGCTGAGATAGCCTTTTGTTCGGAACATAAGGTTTAAGAAACACACACGTTTTGTGGGTTCTCTTGTTAGATGTAAATGTGCTGCATCCAGATGCTTACTATGCAGTGTAAGCTCAGTTGGTTTACTAATCACCCCGCCCCACCCCATACAACCAGGATCATTTAAATGGGAACCTCATTCAGACTTCTAGGCTTCGAGTATTGCCTTCAACCTATTTCATTCTAGACTAGCCAACCATCCAACTTAGATAATAAAGCAAACAATAACATTTGATCATGATGTCTACGAGATAATATGCCCGGCGAAGTTCTTTAGGAATTGTAATGAGAAAGAGTGAGTGTGGTAATAATTTCTCTTCGTTTTCATTAACTATGACTTTAATACATAAATGGTAAGTTTATACTTTGGCCTAGTGGACATCCAGTCCTCTCTGTATTTCAACCAAGCTAACAATAAAAGAGGCAAATTATACATTCGTCCAGGAGTTCATCAAGCTGAAAATATTACCTTTGAAGGTTAGGAAAGAAAATGTACTTGTTTAGGACTGACTCTCCTCACATTTTCCCTGCTTCTCTGCTGTAGATTTAATAGACTAAATTGTGTCTCTCTATGCTGAAATAAAGCATTTTAAAAACACCAAATATATACTTTGAAATTAATTTCCTTCTCCTGTTGTGATTTTCTTACCGTTGAAAAACTAGCCATTGAACAGGCGCATTTAGCTAACAAGATGAAAAAGAAAAATTATTTTAGTTAAATGCAGGCAGATGACAGGATTTAAAAGACAAAAGAAAAGTGATTCAAAATCTTACCAAATATTTCTAAGGAATGAGATTTCTCTTTGGAATGGATTTGACCTTTCTGTGCATTTTTTTTGCACTAGACTTCAAGATAAAACAGAGGAACTTTATTCTGATGTAACAGAGAACACTGAAGCCTCTTTAGTTATATTTTACAAGATAGCTTTGAAAATGATATTATGAAAAGTTATCCACTGGCTTTCACCACAAAGATGTAAGTGTAGGAAAATATCTATGGGTCACTGTTGGACTGAGTACAGATGAATTAAACAGCAGCAACAACCATGAAGATCTTACAATTTCAATTATTGCCCATTTCGAGAATGACAACAAGAAGTCCTGTAGACGCAGCAGATGTTCTGTGCAATTCAAGAAAACCTGCTCTGTCCTTCTTCGTTAAAAAAAAAAATAGACAAAGCTCATCAACCTTTAGCAATAAATTTATAGTATTGAATTTACAGTTCTTCACGTAAACCAAAATACTGAATAAAATACATATAATGGAATATCCACTGAGTAAAAAACAATGTATTTTGATGATCGACTTAAAACAATCCATTTTCAATAACTAAAACAAAATAAGCTCTACTTTTAAAGGGGGGCAGGAAGAAGTGTGATTAACAGGGATTTATTAATAAATAAGTACTATTTTTTCAATTCCTACATATTCATTAGAAATGCAGGTTATAAAATCTATCATTCAACATACAAATAAATATCATTAATTTTGGGATCAAAGAAAGGACAACTATTTAAAAGAGTACTGTATATATTTATGTAGAGCTTAAAATTGCCCCAAATTGCATAAACTCCCAGGAAACAAGGTACATAACAGCATACCCATTATGAAGTTTGCATAACTAATAAGATCCACAGTGGAGTTTGTCATCCCACTATTTCTAACTTTTTTTGGGGGGGAAGGTATACATAAAGTATACATAAAGTTTGCATTTCTCCAATTACTTTTTCCCAAAGGAAGATGAAGCTTAACTTTGTTTTTCAAAAAGATTCATTCTCTGTTTTCAAAATTAGCACACTCTTTATGGGTCTTATTGTTTTAATAAAACTATATTTACTACAGTTGTATGAATAAACAGCCTTTTAAAAGGCATGATATTTATCTACACTTAGTTTTAAAGTGTAGATAAATATCAACACTACTCAAAAGTATTTTAGTCAAAAGTGTTTTAGCTTTTACTCAAAAGAAATGTCTCTGATTGTAATTGATATCTATCTCTAAGTGTATTTTATGAAATTTGTGGTAATGTGAGAATAAAAAATTGAGTCTTTAAAGAAAGTTGATTGGCTAGTCAAGGAAACAGTTAATTCCATGAAAAACTTATTGGACTTACTTTTTCCTACTGCATTAATCATATTGCTTACTTCTTTTATTTTTTAGTGTGGAAAAGACAAATACAATGAATTTCTAATACACAATATATTCTGATTTTTTAAAAAGTGTGTGTGTGTGTGTATTCTTCTCAAGCTAATTCAGAGAGGAAGAGTTCTTCTACTCTTTCCTGTCCTTATTCTATGCATATGAGCAAAAACAACTAAAGTGAAGGGTAAGGAAATAAGCAAGGTGATATCGAATACAATTTTGCAGATGACCATATGCTTGTCTGCATTGAGCTAAAGATAATGTAACCCGGGTTAGACACAGAGATGTGCTTTACCTATATAAAAGGAGAAGAAAAGCAAAGCAAAAAGATTAAGGTTCTTTCTAAGCAAAGAACATAGATGAGGGTGACAAGATGCTGTAAGAAAAAAACAAGATTTGGGGAGCCTTAATGTTTGATTTTTCATGAAATGCTAAACAGTACAATTTAACTTTTAAATTGTACTGCTTTATAGTTTCACACTCAAATATTAACTATTTTAATAAAACATTAAACTATTAATATCTTTTTCTAATCTACAGTGTTTCAAAAAATCTTCCAGAATTGAGTCGCTATTTATTAGACCTAGATATTTTTGTCATATTGTTCACATAAAGTAGGTATTACATAATGGAAATTACTGGCACAATATTTTTAAGTGTTTCCATAAAAGTGAAGTTTATTTTAACACTCTTCATTTGCACTTCAACTAAGACTACTGAGAAGTCCTTATTTCCCTTCCCCCAAACAAAACTAGCAGAGATCTTGACCTCATTTTAGTAAAATTACTCAATTTGTTAGAATTACACTTGAATACAGATACTGTCAAATGGTATTAGGGTTGTCTATATATCTCCTTCATGATGTAATCCTACAGTGGAAAGAAAACTGTAAGATCCCATAATAGGTTCACTTGAGATTTTTGTTGTTGTTATTGTTGTTGTTTATGCAAATGTGTTTTCTTCTAACAACCTGAGAACTATGGGTTTTTTTCATTTATTTTTCTTTAAATGGTGATAGTGTTCAGATATTTGCTGCAACCTCTGCCTGATTTTGCATGATTCTCGATTTCATTTAGAAAGTACATACTGAACATACCATGGTTAAAAGCATTGCCAAAAGAAACTGCAGAGGATTTGAAGAAAATCAACATTAACCACTATTAAATGAGAGAAGATAAATATGGTTCAAAGTGAGTGTTGTAAGTGACTCATAAAAGGGTTCAGTCCCGAACAAAATATGGGTTCTTCATGAAGAGAGCAGTTTCCCCAGCCTTGGTAGTCTCAATCTTTATGCTCCAATACAATAAGCCACTTGCAGTTTGCATATACCATGCTGTTTGTCCCATGCTTGCCTTACTTTTCGTTCTACCCTCTGGCTTCCCCTCCTCTTCTGTGGCCTTTCTCTCATAAACACTGACCTCCTCCAGGGAGACTTCCCAGACTTTCTAGGGGCACTTCAGTATCTTTCTCCTAAGCTTTCACCAGAGTCTCTGTCTCTCTTCTTCTCCCCCTATCTCCACTTTTGCAACACTTTAATAGTACCTTAATAAGTGTTTGACTCCTGTTAGATTGTAAACTTCCTGAGAGCAGTCAATTATTGTAACTTCCATATTTACCCCTCTCCCCCAACCATGCTTGAAACAGTGACAATGCGGAATAAGTATTTACTGAGTTCATTAATGAGTTGATGTGTAGATGAAATACGCATGTGCAAAGGCAGCAATAAAGGAAATTTTGAGAGCCTTTGCAAGAGGCAGCATATAATCTAATCTGGTTGAGCCTATGCTGTACATAGGCAGGAAAGGGAAATAGGGTGGAAATGAGAACTGGGGGTGTGTTGCTCAGGAACTTTATTCAGTCCTTAGATGAGAAGTTTGGATTCCATTTGGTAGGTAACAGGACTCTCTAGAAGTTTTTCTACTTCTTTTACTGTGGTAAAAACACTTCACATAATATCTACTTTCTGAACAGATGTTTAACTATACAATACAGTGTTGTCATCTGTAGTTATAATGTTGTTGAACAGATGTCTAGAATTTATTCATCTGGCATAACTGAACTTTTATTTTTTAATTTTTTATTGTATTTTTCCATTACCATTTAGCCCTCTTATACCCCCCACCTCAAAGGTTTTTGAGCAACAGATTTATGTGATCTGAGCCCTGCTTTAAGAAGATAGAGCTAATAGAACTGGAAATGGGGCCACTAGCGGGGAAGTTATTGCAAGGGTCTATCATTTTCTGTTCCCTCAACCTGTCAATCCTTCTTTTAGGGTTTGGTGATATGCTTCCTTGACTTTTTACAGATGGTATATTTGTATTGATTGCTCAAAACTGCATGTTCATTTTGTAATATTACAAAATGTCAGTGTGTTTAAAGGCATTCATTTAATGTCAAAGATATAAAAAGGGACAATACCTTAAAATTGAAATTTTTTTCCCTTCAAATTGAACACAGTCTTTCTTCTCATTATTCTGCCTCCCTCTCCCCACCAGCACCACCACTTCACAATTAGTTCCACTCAGACTGTGCTTTTGGTTTAGCAGGTATTTCATTTTCAAGAGAAGAAATGCCTAAAGATCTGAAAAGTTCCTCCCTGGAGTTATGTTTGAGCAAGTAAAATAAGCAAAGTGAATTTAGTTTTTATATACTGAATAAAAATACAGACACACATTCCCTTCATTTCAAGTATATTAAAGTTTCCTAAACAGGATTTTTAATTCATTTAAAACAGCATTAGGTGAGGTAGGCTGTTGGTGCTTTGAATTAATGTGCAAGCTGTTAATCTCCATAGACCTGGATTTAAAATTAGACAAAGCAATAATTAGTTTGGCACCATCATTTCACTACCCAGAGGGTAATAATGTAGGTCATAAAATACTACGGTCTGGCACAAGTTTTTTTTTTTTTTTTACAAAACAAGGATCTAGTATTAGGTAGTATGAAAATTAAAAATTAAAAAAGAAAGATTGTCACTGGGAAGTATAATAGCTAAGCTTTTAGATGTGCCCCACTATTCTTGAAGAGACCTAAATTCAGAAATTCTGATCAGGTTTTCCTGGTTTAAGGTGAGCATTCCTTATACGGAGGAATCTTCATAGCTTCTTCTCTCAGAAGCTGGATATTTTTTCTGTAATATTTTTTCGCACAGCATTTAGTTAGTCACAAAATTAAGCTTTTAATTTGCACTATGTTTTCATTTTGCTGTAGTTACTTTTTCCATCAATTTGCCATTTTATTAAGTTATAAAAATGGCACACTGGGAACATTTTTTTTTTTTAAATAAAAAGTGTTGCATTCAAGGAAATACTTACCATACCTATCTTGATTTGTTTTCATGGCAAATGACTACTGGCAATATCAATAATTCAAAAAGAGAAACAATGAGAATACCGAGAAATTGCATTTGGATACTTTTTCCTGTCAATCATCTTTGCCAGATTCCTATTTGAACAACTGCAAATGAGGAAACTTCAGATCTAGCCTTAAGTGTGAGTAATAGTTTTCTATTTCTTACACTGCTCACCCCAACTGAGCTTTTAAAGCAGAGGTATCTTGGGTGTCACTATGCACCTTAATATTTTAAGCTATGAAAATGTTTTAATATTGCATTGAAAATATATTTCATGCAATATACATGTACAAACTTTCTATTTTACATAAAGCAATATGCAAGCACCTGTGTGTATCTATAGAGAGTGTTCAATGTATTAGATGAGTACATTCACAAATCATTTAAGTTGAGCTTTTCAAGTGATGTATGTGAGCTACTGATACAAACTTGCTAATGATAATTATAGAACTGATGCTGATTTAGTCATTTCAAAAAAGCCACGGTGGCATAATTAGTGTCTGAATGGCCTCAATATTGCATTATTAGGAGGCTAGGGTGAAACTTGAAATGAGAACATCAAGGCTGATAACAGAAAAGAAAACATGAAATACATACATAATTCATTCTGAGATATTATAAAGGTTTATAACCAGAAACAATAATTTGCAGAAAGCATCTTGTACTGGAGCCAACTGCAATCATTTGGTCAACCTGTTAAAGATCAAATAGTATATATTCTTAGCTATTCTCAGTGGTGTCTTTGTAATAAAGTAGCAGCAAACAGACACTGTTTGCTTCTGGTCACTTTTAAAGAATGTTCAGTTTATCAGTAGGGACTTTAATCTCAACCTTAATAGAGTACAAAAGCCGCTTTGTTCCTGAGCTTCTCTCCTTAAGGCCACAAGCCATGTGCGTTTTTAAAATTCAAAAGAGGAAGAATAAAATTCTCCTTCTGTGAACACTAAATATTGTGGATTTTCCCCCAAAGAGTAATTTTCATTCACCTTTCTTCTCCTGACGGGTTTCTTCTCCTTTCCCTTCTTGCTGATAACACAAATGCTCCACCATACTTCACAGTCATCACCAGAGTGAAGACATGCAGAGTATCTATGAAGTATTCCCTGCCTTGGACTCCTGCCAGGCCAACCATTATCAAGTGGCCTGTGTGCTGATTGACCAGAGCATTATAACTCAGAAAGTCCCCCTTTTTGGTGCTCTTTCCTATTAGGGGTGACAAATATAAAGAATGACTTCTAAACCATGTAAAACATAGAAATAGACTGCAGTCTTGGGATCATTCTTTTCTCCTTCGCATACAGATGCTCAAACAAAGGCATCTTTATTTTATTGATTTTTTATTGATTTCTAGAGAGAGAGAGAAAAGGAGAGAGAGAAAAACATCGATTTGTTGTTCCACTTATTTGTGCATTCAGTGGTTGATTCTTGTATGTGCCCTGATTGGAATCACACCTACAACCTTGGGCTATTGTGACACACTCTAGCTGACTGAGCTACCCAGCCAGGGCAATTTTCTTAAAGGCAGTTTTAAATATAATCTGTCTGCTATGTAAAATGTTTGCTTCTAATGTGATTTTTATTATTATTATTAGAGTTTCCAAAATGATAAGCTTGGGTTGTATTGCATAGGAAAAATCTGGGCTGCAGTTTAAGGTTTATCATGAATAAGTATAAATATTGTCTGTCCTGCTCTGGCGAGGTGTCATATTCAAGGAACAAATAGTCAACTCTCTGGGTGAAGAGAGAGTGAAGGAAACCTTAGGTAACCAAGATGGTAGTTACGGAAGAGTGAAAAGAACGAACCCTCAGGAGCAGGTAGGTGTATTCCAGGGATTAAACATGGTTTAAGACCAGACTTTACTCTGCTCTCCCAAGTATCACAACTAATTAACTTAACAAAAGCAATGAGCCATATATTATATATGTGTGTGCATGTGTGTGCACACACACACAAACAGGGTGGGGCAAACTAAGTTTACAGTTATGAGTGCACAAATCACAGAGTTTATCTTACATTATTTATTAATTATTATATTATTGTCCATACAATGATTGTAAAACTACCTTTGCATATACTTGTAGAGATGCACACACACAGGGTACGGCAAAAATAATGCCCCTTTTATTACAAAATTTTTTATTATGAAATCATAAGCATGTAATTCTGTAACACAACAATATCACACTCAAGCACACCATATGACATTTTAGGTGAAATATACAAATTGCTGTCCATCCCATGTGAGACACTCATGTACCCCACCAACCACTTTCAAGCAGGTGTTACTCTTACTTCTGCTGGAGATGATATATATTTATATATGGTTATTAACTTTCTCTCTCTCTCTCTCTCTCTCTATATATATATATATATATATATATATATTTAGATTTTATTTATTTATTTTTAGAGAGGGGGAAGGGAGGAAGAAAGAGATGCAGAGAAATATCAGTGTGTGGTTACCTCTCATGTGGCCCCACTGGGGACCTGGCCCACAACCCAGGCATGCGCCCTGACTGGGAATTGAACCTGTGACACTTTGGTCCCCATCCTGTGCTCATTCCACTGAGCTACACCAACCAAGGCTCAATATATATATTTCTGGTTACTAACTTAAAAAGTTACAGTCTTTCTATTCTTTTATTCCCATACTGATGAATGAAGTAACTAAATTCCTGGCTTTCATTAAGGGATGCGTTGGCTGCAAATAAGAGAAGTAACAACAAATAGTAGCTTAACATAATGATAAATTTATTATTTCTCAACAGAAATTTGTAAGATTTGTAAGTAGGGTAGTTCTTTGGCTTCAGTTCTAGATAGTAATCTGGAGCATTTTAGTGCTATTTCCTCTGTACTGTGAGTTCAGCTGCTTCAGACATCTCTGGAGACAAGACTATACCCAGTGGAAGAAGATGAGTGTCGTTCTACATGTCTCTTTTCATTTCTAAGGAAAATCCTTTCGCAGATGCCAGCAAGGGATTTACTCAATATTACTGGGTCACTATTCTGTGTTTAAACTGTGACTGGCAAGGGAGTGAAGCCATTAAGACTGGTTTCCACCAATCATAAATCAGTTTCTATGTTGAGAAATGGGTCACTTATTGATGAATACACAAATAAATTTGAAGTTCTCTCATCAAGAACGAAGGAGCAGAGATGGTGGTGGTGGTAGAGTTTGCAGAGTGCTTGTGAAGGGTTATCATTCCAATGGCACCAGGAATCTCACTTCTCCACAGTGGCTGTGAATGATGGCCCCCGGGGCTGTTGCACTGGGCAACCATCGTGTTTGCATGTTACGACCTGGATCTGAGCAGAAAATAGAGTCTATTCTACTGTTCATACCTCTGGCCCAGCTGTATGAATCTGAGTCAGTATTTTTAATCTAATTTAGATCTTTATTTTAAGAATCTACTTTTTCTAAGCTTCAAAGGTGCATAATGCAGGTATGAGGCTATCATTTCAGAAATGATCCAGAGCCTGGGATGAGGAAACTATTATTCTTAACATCAATTAAAACATTTAAATGGTTTTCAACTTAAGCAAATAATAGAGTGCTGATTGGCTACATATAATAGGAAAATGAATGAAAGCATTCAAATATTGACTTTCTCAAAGAATTCAAAGTAATGAAGCATTTGATCAGGCAGATGATGGACATTCAATAAGAACTTGAATGAGTGAATGAATGAATGAAGTTAAATGTACCCAGAGATGCAACAGCAAAATAGGTAAAATTACGGTACTCTCGCTTTGGCCTGTGGGGCTCAGTTGGTTGAAGCACCGTCTTTTAAACAAGAAGTTCACGGGTATGATACCTGGTCAGGGCACATGCCTGGGTTGTGGGTTTGGGGCAACTGATCAATGTTTTTCTCTTACGTTGTTGTTTCTCTTCCTGTCTCTTTCCCTCCCTCCTCCCCTCTCTCTGAAATCAAAATGCATGTCCTTGGGTGAGGCAAAAAACATTAAGGGACTCCCTAATAGTCCAACGAGCCAGCCATTCTTTGTATCTTGAAGACAAGAAAGATTTATAAGCACAACAGAAAATATTTGAAATAGATGCTTTTGCACCAGAAAAGAAGTAAAACATTGGAACATTAACAAGTACAGGTACTGAATCCGGGGATTCTGAAGAAAGACTTAATTTTTACCTGTGATGACTTAAAGTATAGATAGTGAATTTAAACTTATAAAATGTCATTTTATTGTATTGACAGACAGTAAGAAAAATAATGGTGGCTTTCATTTCAAGTGATTTTCCATGGGGTCATTGTCAATGTTTACCTTTCAGAGGGCGCCAGGTGGGGAGAGGGAACAGAGCACTATAAACACTGAATTTAAAATGTGTAGCAACATGACTTCAACTTGGAGAAATACCTACCTGTAAATATTGTGTCAGAAATAAAAAATATTTTTAAACTCATTTTAAAGCTAAATGATCTTGATTTTTTTCTGTTTCCATGATTAACCAGAATTAGATCTACTTCGATAGTAATAATTTTCCACAAGAGTGGTGTTGGCTGGTGTCAGTCACAGTGAATGTAGTATTGGAGAACAATTCAACACAGACACAAACTCTATGAGGAAGTAATGGAAATTTATCTGTGATTTCTGTGTAGTCAAAATAGTCACCTTGCCAGGTCAAGGCAACCTTAGTCTTTTAATATCTCTAAGTCTCTTTTAGGAAGGTACTCAATTAATTCAGGAATCTTCCTCCTCCCTTCTTGTAGGGGGCACTCTAGGGTCTATTTTTGACACAGAAGACTTGGACCACAGCCATACCCTGTCTTCGCTGAGGTTTAATTCATTGTTCTCAATCTGGATATCAGATAAATCTGCAGCAGGTTATCTATGATCCTATCCTACGGCCTTCAGTTTGGATGATCCAAGTTACGCCTGATCAGGGCGTCCAGTCAATACATGTGCAGGTTTTCTTCGTCCACTGAAACTCTCTCTGATTTTCTGCACCCCTCTTGGAGGCCCCAGAATCTTTTTGGATATTTTCCCACACCATGCTTGGTATTTGTCCTCTGAGAGTCTGTCCCCAGACCTGATCCTGCAGTATCTTATTGTCTTACTCATTGTTCCTATTTCATAAGACACCACGAGTATCACAAACATTTTTTTTTTTCCAGGAGAGAGAATAGGAAGGGCCAGACCCCATACCTATAGCTTGATCCTATTCTTCTACTCTCCCTTTATGACCAAATCCTCTCCTTCTACCACTCTCTTCTTCTATTTCTTCCTCCTTCAATCCAGATGGAGTTTTTAATCTTCCTCTGTACTGGGAAAACCATCTTTTACTTCACCTTTCAGTCTTGCCAACTCTGTTATTTTTGTTATGCAGTAGTCCCCCCTTCCTTATCTGTAAGGAATGCATTCCAAACCCCCCAGTGGATGCCTGAAACCTCAGATAGTACCAAATCTGATACATAGTATTTTTTTCTATATATATACATACCGATGATAAAAGTTTAATTTATAAATTAGGCTGAGTAAGAGATTAACAATAATAACTAATAACACGATAAAACAATTATGATAATATACTATAATAAAGTTGTGTGAATGTGACTTCTTTCTCCTATAATTTGTCTTATAACTGAGAGGGCTTCTAAGTGACTAAAAGGCAGGTGTGTCCAGAAAGTATCCAGCCACGCACTATGAAAAATAGAGACGTTTACTGAAGGAGATACGAGATACAAGAAACATTGTACATAAGACAATGATGCCCTAGTCCCCTTCAAAGTAGGCATCTTAGGACCTCACACAGTTTTCCAGTGTCTCTTCCCCTGTTCAAAACACTCTACAAAATCCTTTGTTAGAATTGCCCTCAACTGCTCCGTCGTATTTTCCTGAATCTCATTGATGGTCTAAATCTTTTCCATTTCAAAGGTGATTTCAGTTTTGGGAAAAGCCAGAAGTCACTGGGCTTCAAATCTGGGCTGTAGGGAGGCTGAGTCACCTGGGTGATTTGATGTTTCTCCAAAAAACCTTTGCATGAGACGCACCTCGTGAGTTGGGTGGGACAGAGTGGAAAGGTATGTGATTCTTTTTCAGAATGGCACACAATGTAAAACTTTTGAATTGTTCATTTCTGGAATTTTGCACTTACTACTTTGTTGGGAACCACCCTGCCTGGTTTCAGAAGCTGTAACGCCCCCATGGCTAAGGCTGAGTGCGTGACCTTTGGACCGTAAGCCACTAAGGAAACAAAGCTTATCTCCCTGGCAGGGGCACTGCTTCTGCTCCTTTGTCTTCACCCTGCCTGACCCCCATGCTTGATTCATTAGCCAATGACGGGTAAGATTCCTCAAGGGAGGAACGACCTAAAACAGGCATAATCATGGGAGGCCCCAGGGAAAGACTTGGGGGGCTATAGTAAAAAGGGGTGATAAACCCTCACCCCTCGGCTTTGACATAGCCTGAGTCCTTATTCAGTCTGCAAAAAGTCTCCTAATCTCTTAGCTGCCTTACTTCCCCTGCCTGACTTAAGCCTGAGACAATGCCTTAAGCCTGAAACAATGCTAGTGGTGGGTGCAACCCTGTGCTGGAAAGGGCAAGTTCCCTAGGGTGATCAGGCCTAAGAAAGAATGTGTAAAATCCTGTGAAATCTGCTTGGTTTAGAATGCTCTCAATTAAATGATAAGGGTCCAAGCAAGAAGTGAGTTTAGTTCCTCAAAGTTTTATGGCTCTTTAGCTATCTGACCCTGACTCAAAATAGGCCCTCAGAGTTCTTTGTATGTTATCTATTGTTTGATTCTTACTGCCTGACAATGATTAATGAGCTTTACCTGTATTCCTGTATAAAATGAACCTAATAAAAGTCCACTGAGGAAAAGGCTTGAGGCCCTTCTGAGAGATCTGCTACCATTCCTCCCCAAGCAGATGTGTCTTGGTAGACTTATTTTTATCCATGGCGGCTGTGAGGGGGGCCTGCAGGTAGAGCGCCACCCCCCCCCGACTACTTGTGGGTGTCAGCTGACCACAGGTGACTGGGACTGCGGGAAGTGAGACTGTGGATGAGGAAAGGCTACTAAACTCTCCTCCTCTATATCCGTAAGACTTTTTATTTGTGATTTTCAAAAAAAGTTCTCTCTGAAAATTTTGTCATTTCCTTCCTGATTACTTAGCTCTATGATTGGATTTTAAAACTGAGATTTTGACTCTTTCTTCCTTAACTCTATAAACACTCACCTGGAGGATGATGAATGGTATGGTAAAGGTAATAGATCTAATGAAGCTGATGTCCAGGGGAAGAAAGGCCATTAATACCTCAAAATGCTATCCTACTAATTCCATTATATTAGAATTCTAGAGTGGAAGAAATCTGTAAAAACATCTTAATCCTCTCAGAAAAATAGCAAAATATCAATTGCTTCCACACATTTTGCCAGCATAGCATATAGAACTAATTTTGTATGAAATTTCAGTTATAGAGAAATAACCGGACATAACAACAAACATCTCCATTATATATTCTTTCCATTTTCTGCTCATTATTTGGGTGTTTACATCACCAACATTGTAAAAGTAATTTCCATGGATGCACAAACTTGAATATGTTGTGAATCATCCACTGAGCTAGGCTTTTTACCTATTTTTAGGTAAAAATTAGGTTTTTAACATATTTAACATAATTTGGGGGAAGAAGTTCCTCTTATCTATGTTTTCGAGTAAGAAACTAAGTTTCAAAAAGGGTAAATAATTTGTCTCAAGGGCAGAAATCTGGTGTGTGGCAGAACTAGAAATTATGCCCAGTTTTATCTCATTCCAAAGTCCTTATACTTTTTAATTACCCTTTGCTCTTGTCCTCACTTTTCGTGGTGTTTTAGGCCTCTGTGCCTTTCTGAACTTCAGCCTAGTATGTTCCTACACAGAATCAATGTCATGACTGCTAAGAAATTGCCCAATACTTTTCAGGCTTGTTCAGGCAAAATTTCCCATCCTAATTAGATTTGAAGTTACTCATGTTGTAAAGCAGAGATGAAACACTGCAATAGAGTCATTCTTGTTTATTACTCAGTTAAACTGGTAGATCTTGACTACAGTGTTGTTCTTTGAAATGACACCCCCTTATGAAATCCATGGGGGTGAGGAGACACTAAATCAGATCAAATGTGTTTTAATTTTTTATGTGCAAATTTCTTTTGTTTGAGAAATGTTCATGATTTAAAATACATAATTTCTTTAATGATTAAGTTTTCACTCTGCCTAAACTAAAAATGATACACATTGAGGGTGAACTTCAACTTCTTTCATAGATAGCTTTCCTGTTCCCTCTTCTACTTTTCTTCTTTTCCGGTTTTTCTTCCTCTAATTGACATTTTTCTCCTAAATTATAGTCATGCTTTTCAGAAAATAAAGATATGCATTATGGAATTCATTTAGGTCTGAGGTTAAAATTGAAACAGAATTATAATACATATACACAAATTCAGAGCCTGTTTCTAAGATTTTTGGTGACTTTAGTATGCTTAGAAAAGTGGGCATTTCTTCTTATCTACCAAGACAAATGTGAAACTGTAGACCTAAATCTCTATCTGTAGATAACTCATAAGACTAAAAGGAATATTTAATAATCCTGAAGGTATCATTTATCTAAGTATGGTCTAAACCCCCACTGTTAAATTCATCTAGGGGAGGTTATTGAACCCTTTTTCAGACCAAATGTATCAGAATCTTTTGGGAGGAATCATGAAATCTACTTTCAATATGCCCCTGTGAAGATTCCTTAGCATACTTAAATTGGAGGACTTCTCCCCTGTGGTTTCAGTCTAGGCCATTTCCACCCTGAAGTGATAATCACATTAATAAAATGCCAAGGAGCTTGAATTCATTTATACTGTCTTTTCCTTCCTTCCTTCCTTCATTCCTTCCTTCCTTCCTTCCTTCCTTCCTTCCATTTTTCCTCCTTCCTTCCTCCTTTCTGTTTTTCCATATAGGTATATTGATAGACATGTAGATTATGGAGAAAGAGAATATTTATTATCTGCTAGGAAATAAAACAAATATAGCCCTCATTTCTGAAACTTAATGATTTCTCTTGCCCTGCTTTGAGTAGAGAAGAATCCTCGGTACCCTTATACCTAGCAACATATTTAGATTCAACTAAGCCTTTCTTTCTTTATAGTGTTATTTCTTCTCTTTGTGGCTCTTCTCTTAATCTCCTCTCAAGATCTTTTAGCTCCTCATTTAACAAATATAATTATTATTTACAGTGCTATAAAATGTGTGCAACTACTATGAAGAAACATATTGGTACCAACATTACATCTTTTATCAAGACATTTCTTAACTGGCTTTAATATTACATTCTCTAATTATTATCTGTTTTGATACCCACTTTCTTTTACCCCACTTCATATTGAGCTTGACATGGGTGTCATAGGTGGTGGGTACAGAGATCACTGTGCTATGTCCTTCAGTTTCCATAGAGGTAAGGCTTATTTACTACTACATGTACATGTGCACACCCAGTTTTGGCGAAATACCTGTGAGCCTCCAGGAAACAACTTAGGCATTATTTAACCCATAATCACCAAATCTGAAGGAGCTGTATGTTCCTTTTATGTTTTGTGCCCCACTGTTGCCATTAAACACGCTCTGTTGATAACCTTTCCTTTCCAGTCTTTATCTTACCTCACACTTCAAACACTTTGAGACAGAAATTGTTCTTATGGTGTCTTCAGAGCCCAGAATAATTCTTAACACACTCTAGGTAGTCATTAAAGTCTCAGAAATCAATGAAAAAATCAAATTATTTGAAATAAAAACACTTATATTGCTAAAATTATAATTATTATTCCTTGAGGATAGGGAATTATTTGTGAACATTGTAGGTATTCAACAAATATCTGCTGAAAAAATATTAAACCAATAAATAAATTTTTCAGAAACATAACTAGCTTATCATGACAGTAATCGCATTCTATTATGCGCA
This sequence comes from Glossophaga mutica, assembly GCA_039655065.1. Lineage (NCBI taxonomy): Eukaryota > Metazoa > Chordata > Mammalia > Chiroptera > Phyllostomidae > Glossophaga > Glossophaga mutica. The sequence continues at coordinate 58,819,142 of CM077306.1, read as the reverse complement.
CAAATGTTATTAAACACACATACTTACACACATCCAAATCTATATATTTTCTGATAATACCTTATTATGAAATATTTTACTCTTATTTTTCTCCTTTTTAAACTGAGAAAAGAGAAAATATCATATATAAAAAGCTACCTACTAAAAACCATTCAGGACAATAATTCTACTGCAGTATAGAATCTGATTTTTGGTGTGTGTGTGCATGTGTAGGTATGTGTAGTTTTTAATAATATATTTGTGTGTGCATATTTACATATAAACATCAATGTATATATATTTATGAATATATATGTATATCTCCATATAGTTTTCCAGAATAAATATGTGTACAAATAGAGAAAGGAGAGGAAATAGCTATGTAGTTTTCAGGAACAACAGGATATTTAAGCAAATTGACATATCTCTTTGTAATATCCAAATGATGTTTTCTTTAGAAATACTGTAGAATGAACCACAAGAATTAATGTTGTAGGATAATTATAATAGGTTTATACTGTCATAAATTTTTCTTCCTTTTCCTTTTTTCTAATTTCTTCTGTCTTTTTTCTTTTCACTAAGCTACACCTTTTGCTCTTTAAATAATTCTTCACCTCAAATATATACACAAAAAGCATATTGACAAGATACAATGACTGTGTTATCTGTCTTCCATGAGGCTCCGTACAACAGCTCTAGTCCAAGGATGCTCACTGGAATCCAGAAAGGAACTTATATTTACCTTGCCTTTCTTATTATTATATTCCCAGGCAGATGAGTCAATAGAGGTGTCATATCTACATCTACAGAAAATGAAACACCATCACAACACTTGAACCTACACATTGAGCTGAGCCACTTGATATTTGATTGGCCACGAGTAACAAAGGCCCAAAGCTTCTTGACATTGGAATTTCTATTCAACTCTCATTCTCTCCATGGCAGACATTTGTCTTGAACTGAGTTGAAGGTGGCAGGATTTTATTCACTACCATTGTACCTTAATTCTCCTTTGTAACCTACAAAAAAAAATGAGTCAAGGTTTTGAACTAGTAACAACAGTCTTCACTGTGTGTTCTACTCTATGTCAGCTAATGTGATCTTACTTAATGGAATAGATGCAGAGGTATGATTGGGTGCTTCTGACTTAGGGGGATCTGCTCATTGTAGAAAAAGAAAAGCTGCCTGCTTCATTTTGCAGGTTATCACTCTCAGCCTTGATATGCTTGGCATCTGTGTCCTCCTGAAATTGTCTTATTACCTTGTGAATGGGCACCATGCCATGCTAGCAGATGGGCATAAAGGATGCCAGAAACCCAGGCTGTGTATCATTTTTGAGTATTAGTGTCCAGAAATCGATGACATTTTAAATGTAGCTTTTGAGCTTGAAACACATTCAGAGAGAATGTTAGCACACTCAGGCTTGTCAGATAACAGACAGTATTCTATTATTATGAAGGTGGGGATATTATGATAAGGGCAGGTATAGATCCTGTGCATCTCTCTCTTTTGATCTTTCTATCACCATAAGGATGTCGTATTTAATTACTGGGAATTTGTTCTAAAAAACACCTAGGGTCATATCTCAGGTGGCAAGGCATAGGAGAAATATCATGGGCTTCGTTGACCATGTAGAAATTACTTAACCTCTCTGAACCTAAATTTTATCATTTATGAGATATGAATTGAGATAACAAATTATATAGTTTTAGGTATCATGTATGTACCTCACAGAGTTACTGTGCAAATGAAATGTGACATTGCTTAAGAAAGTACTCTGTGACTTGTACAGTACCTTTCAAAAGATAGTTGTGAACTATTTTTTCTTTGACCTGTTAGTAGCCCAGCAAACTGCCCCACTGCTGATTGCAATTCTGAGGAAGAGAATGTCACAATTAAAATTGGGCATCAAAGATCTTGCCACTGAGTTGCTGATGAGAGGTTAATGGTGACCTCTATTAGGCAGAAATTATCTTTCCTAGGTTGGAAAGGGCTAGATCTTCATGGTACCTTCTTTGGGCAGAAAAGCAACAGGGTGATTTGTAGACCACATTTGTGCTGTCCAAGGAAAGAGGAGAGCTGAGAAATTTCCTGGTGATTTTAGGCACTATAGACAGCTGGTCTAGATGACTTGGGTCTCAAAGTGAAATTCTGAACATAAATTATTCAACATGGCTCCCTATGCAGGTCAGTGCCAGTTGACCACGAATTTGCTCAGCCCATTGCTTCATATTGGTTTTGACCTTTTGTGCCTGGAAGATTTCTGACATTTTCCGATTTGACTTGTACTCAAATGAAGTTAAAACACACACACACACACACACGAAAAATAAAAAGCAGCAATCTGAGAGTATTTTTACAATTTTTATGTTAAATATAACTTGACTTGAATAGACACTTCTCCAAAGAGGACATACAAATGGACAATAGATTATATGGAAGGATGCTAAATATCACTAATCATCAGAGAAATGCAAATTTAAAACAACAACAAGATATCAATAAAGCAACAAATAAAATGTTGGCAAGGATGTGGAAAAAGGGGAATACTTTAGCACTGTTGGTGGGAATGCATATTGGTGCAGCCACTGTGGAAAAGAGTATGGACATAACTCAAAAAATTAAAATGGATTGTCTTATAACCAAGTGATTGCACTTCTAGGAATTTATCCAAAGAAACCTAAAACAGTAATTCAAAAGAACATAAGCATTCCTATGTTCATCACAGCATTATTTACAATCACCAAGATATGGAAGCAACCCAAGTGTCTGTCAGTAGATGAACAACTATCGGATATTTACACAGTGGAATATTACCTGACTGTAAAAAAGAAGAAACTTTTACCCTTCGTGACTGCATGGATGGACCTGGAGAACACTATGTTAAGTGAAATAAGCCAGTCTGGGAAAAACAAGTACCATATGAGTTCACTCATATGTGGAATCTAATGAACAAACTGAACTAACAAGCAAAATATAAACAGATGCAAAGATAAAGACCAAGCTGACAGCTCTGGGTCGGGGGGATTTAGAGGGTGAAGGGAATTAAGCAAAAAGGAAAAAGGACTCCTGGGCATGAACAACAGCATGCTGACTGCAGGTGAGAGAGGGCTGTATGGGGGATAAATGGTGGTGGAAAATATAATAAAAATAGAAAAGAAAAAGCTATGGTGATTAAGGAAAATGTATTCTTCCCTAGGTTTTTTTGCCAGTGATCAAGCTGTATGCTTGTTGAGTGAGTGGGAGAAGAAAAACACAGTGAAGAACCTCCCCCACAAAGTTCTATGTGATGACATAATGTGAGAAAGTGATTTCTTATTAGTGTAGCTCATTTCAATGTGAAGTCCAATATGTGACCAAAAACAATGAGAAACTTACAAGTATTTTAAACAAATCTCTTAACATATCTGAATCTTACATTTCTCATTGTTTTCCTTCCTCAGATTTTTGTTGTATTTCACATACCACTTTAACTCTATGTTGGTTTATTTCAGCTTTATGAAGTGCCCATATCTAAGGCAGAGAAGAGTGGGAAAAACTGTCTTTTAAGTTCACTTCTATTTAACATTAGCAAATTTTCAGTTCACAAACTACCACTGGCTAACAAGAGACCAGAGAATGTGAATGGTGATTATGTGGTAATAAAATTATTTCTCAAATTCATTATCTTTCTTAAAAAATTTTCCAACAATATTTTTGGAAAAATACATTCATTGGGGTAATAGGTTGAACTTCATTGAAATAATACAGCTCCCCTTTTAGGGAACACATTAGATTGGAGAATAAAAATGATATTAGTTATTGAATTAATGTTAATTTTTTAAGTTCAAGAAAATGTTAAATATGCTTAAAGTAAAACAACAATGAGTAATATTTTAGAAGTATAATTGTGATGAGAATGGAAGTAAGTGAGATTAAAACTATACTAGCAGAGGATAGTTTCAATGAAACTGACATCACATATCAATTTATTGTCTGTTTTGATTTATTAACTTTTTTTACTGCTAAAGAGTTCCTCCAGGAAAGCATAGCAACAATAACAAAAAGAATTTAAATATGCCCAACTTGTTTGTACAATCTGAGCAATGAGGGTTTTGTTTTTGTTTTTGTTTTTGTTTTTTAATATATATCAGTACTTAGGAAACACTAGAAAATTGAAAATCGGGAGGAGAAGGCATTAGCATTTGTTGCTTTCTAGAAGCCTCCTGCCCTCCTATTTAACTACATATTGTTATAACCATTATGAGTACCTTTCTAACAGCTCTATTAACACATTCTTTTTATTTCAATTTGTCTCTGCTGGTGGCTTAGTGCTTGCGATTAGAATAGCATAAATGTATGTAGACATAGTAATGGTGTGTTACAGTTTTACTGTAGATATTGAGTAGTAGATTTCCATATAGACAATGAGATGCCGGCTGTACTGTTCTCCACAGTAAATGAACTTTGACACTTCTCCATCAGCTCTTATCTAGTAAATTGTTATGATTCCAAAATGAAACATCTTATTGTGGGGGGAGAAATCTATTTTTATTAATATAATACAGTGCATGGCATTTCTTCACTATGTATACACAGTTTGAATTGAAAATATTAGCAACTGATGTTTGCAGAGTCTCTTAGGGCTTACAAAGCCTCTTCATCTACTCCATTCTATTTAAAAAAAGAACTTGAGACTCCAGGGAGTTAAGTGATTTGTCTAAGACCTTACAGCTTGGTGAGTGGCACAGAGTGGACTTGACATCTTCTGACCCTAAATCCCAGGCTTTTCTTAAAGTTAAGCCACTTTCGCTGAGAGAGATCAAGGGTAAAGGCTTGGGGGTCAGAAGACCTGGGTTTGAATCCTGACACTTGAATTAACCTTGGGCAAGACATTTAACATCTTAGTCCCTGTAAACTGGGGAAAATTTTATTAACAACCTGATAGAGGTGTGAAAGTGAAACAAAATAACGTATTATTCTATTGCTACTAGTATGGTGCCAGGCGCATCGTAATCAATCAATCGATATTTATTGTTAACATGTATAATATGTGCTTACTTATGTTTATCACTCATATCTGTATATTTGTGTGTTTTGACATCCTTCAAATCTTAACTTGTCTCTCAAGTTTCTCAAGGGAAATAACTTTCAATTCATTTATATTCTCTGTAGATGCTAAAAAAAAAAGTTTTGTAATGAATGTTAAAATAAATGAACACAAAGTGTTTCAATATAATACAATTGAACTATTGGAATTCATTGGAACCCACTATAAGCATTTATTCTAGAAAATATGAATAACTAAAGATTTAAATGTTTTCACTTATAGCCCTGGCTGGTGTAGCTCAGTGGATTGAGCGCGGGCCTGCGAACCAGAGGATCGCGGTTCGATTCCCAGTCAGGGGACATGCCTGGGTTGCAGGCCAGTTCCCAGCAGGGGACACACGAGAGACAACCCTACATTGATATTTCTCTCCCTCTCCCTTTCTCCTACCCTTCCCCTCTAAAGATAAATAAATAAAAATCTTAAAAAAAAAAAAAGTTTTCACTTATAGTCCAGTCAGGAGTGTCCTCTGAGGTGTGACACCATTACTTTAGTTTATTCACTGATACAGTCACTCTCTGCTTTCACATAGTCTTTTTAATTTTTGAATATTTAGTTTTCATTGTCGCCAGTTCTCTCAGACAAATATTCTTATGTACCATTGGAACTACCATTTTAATAGTTAATTGAATTTACCAAATAGCCAGATCTGGTGATTTGTAGATCTTTCATGTTCGGTACCATATTAAGTCATTAGTATATAACCAGCCCCCATGTGTAAGAATCTTGCACTTGCTTCTTTTTTTAAACACTATGTCATATTAAATAAGCAAAAACAAAAATAGCTTCTCTAAACATAGGAAACCATCACATCTGGAGAAAGAAGAGGGAAGGACAACACAATAAGAATTTGTAGCAAGTAGAAAAAGTGTAAAATGCTAAATTCCCTTTGGTTAAATTTCAAATTAATTCTGAAAAGAATGACTGTGTATATAATTTCTGGGACAGTTATTGCACTTGTCTTCCTTTTTTATTGTAAAATATGAGAAAATTTTTTCTCTCTTAAGAGTTCATCAACCTCTCTGTTTCTTCTATGCCTGAGGTCACATTCCCTTGCTGTTGGGAGGGTTGTGATGTCATGGAGAATAATGACTTTAGCTCAGGTAGAAACAGCAGGAGCTGACCACTCGTAAGCAACCAAGGGCTTGTTAGCAGGCAAATGTTCTTGGCAACAAAACAAAGAACATATAATAAAGGACTGTCTATACTCTTCTAAGACTTCCTACACTTTAAAAATGGTTTTGGAAAAAGGAGCATTAACATTAATACCAAGTATGAATTAAAATTAAAGCGCCAGGGATTTGCAACCTCTCCAAGAGGTTACTCTCCTCCTGGCCTCCAGAATCACCAGGAATCATTCTAAGATCTATTGCCTTTCCGAGTATCAAAACCATTAAGACAGCTGAAGAGACCAACGTGAGCAAGATCCATCAGACTAGAATGGCACAAGAGTCTGCGGAGTCCTGAGGTCCATACCAGGCTAGCCCTGAGGCTCTTGGCAATGGGAAAGCTAGTTCTGAAGCTCCAATGATAAAGTGAAGCGTAGTTTCTTATTCACTCCTAAAGGTGGGGAGCTCCAGGGCATCGTAGTGTACCACAAACCACATTCGTGGATCTAAGGGAGTACTAGATTTCCAGAGGATTAAGCTTAGTTGTCTCCTGACCAAAATAGTCCCTAATTTACTACACCTCGGGGGAAATTTTGCATATGCATGGTTCTCCTTGATTCACAGATGAAGGTTTCTTACACACTCAGGCATATATGCAGATATAACAAGTATACACACATATGCATTTTAAAGTACGATTTCTAGTTTGTTTATATAATGCATGTGAGGTACCAGATGTGAGGGTGATTGTAAAAGAATGTAAGCTTTGCCTTCAATGAGATTACATGTAATCATGAAATGTTCTGAGAATTTAAAAGGTAGGCTTGTCTAGTCTACTATCTCATTTTACAGATGAAGAACCTGAGGCTCAGAAAGGTTGAATATTTATGTCACACAAATTAGTAATAGATGCAGCCCAGGTCTTCAATAACTGTAACAGTAATACCTCTGGCGACTTGGATTATGACCACCATTGCAATGGCTCTAATACCTACTGTGCACCAGCCCAATGCTAAGCACATTGCATGCATTGTTTCATTTAATAACCCAACAAGGTCAAAACTACCACTGCCTCCATTTTATGGGTCACGCTGGTAGCATTGGCAGAGACAGAGTTTCGGTTTAGTGCTGTCCGACTTGGTATCCTATGAACTTAACCAAGGAGCTTTCCACAACTTCTCTTTACTTGCTTGGAAGGAAAGAAAAAAAAATCAGAGTCAGAATATACTAATATGCTACATGTGATATAATGAAGTGTTAAAGGTAGAAAATAATGGATTCTGAGTGGTCAGAAAGAAGTCACCCCTCGTCCCTCCATGGAGGATGCATGAATAAAGTTACAGAAGGGGTACTGAACATAGGTGGGGGGTGGCTAGCCTTACTGAAGGATATGTGTGGTTGGAGGGCTAGCTTGCAGGTATTAATGAGAACCTTTGGCACTCTCAAGATGAACAACCACTTTTTATAGTTATTGCTATTACTTCATCTTTCCTGGCTTTTAAAAATTAAGGCAGGTGTCTTTTCACCTGGTGTTCCGACTGATCAAAACTTATATATTAATTAGCAAAGTCAGAGAAGGAGGACACTCTGAAGGGTTATTCCAGAACTAATTACATTATGTGACTGTGAATAACGGCATTTGTATTTTTTCATCCTAAAAATAACAACCTGAGAAATGAAGTGTCCAGTGAATGACCCCTCCCTCAGCTCTGCCTTCACAGACTGCTTTGGATAGTTCTGCATTTGCTTTTGAGAGCTAGAAAATTTTCAACTGATCATGGAAAGGACATTTTAAGAAGCTAAGTGTGGTGTTTAGACAGTTTTGGAGGAGGAAAAGAAGAAAGGGGAAATAATAGTACAGGGTAATTAAGATCCATTTTTCCATTTATCTTAAAAGTTCGGGCCTATTTAATTGACCTACTCTACCCTACTGCAGAGGAGACATTAATAGGAGTGGAGGCATAAATATTACATCGTGCTGCTATGCTTGCATTAAAAAATAAAATTAAAGGAAAACAAAAACCTTGTAGTCTCTGAAAACACTGGCACATTTGCTGTACTGGACTTGAGCCCAAACTCGTAGCTCTGTAGCACACTTTTAAAATAACACCTAAGTGGGGGAAGCTTCCCTTGCCTTTTCTCAAGCTAATCGATTGAGCTTTAGCATGGTCAATAAAATCACAACACTGGGAAAACAGTTTTTGGAAGTCTGTGCCTCTTTTCTAACAGGTTGGACATGGAGAACTTTGATGACCTTGTCACCCTAATGGGCATTTCTGTGTGCTTCAGCCAGTCAGCTTCTTCCGGCTTAGCCTGTTGGTCCCATTACCCCTCAGTGAAGACGATATAAGCTGAGGTAAGGCAGAGCGACTTACCTCCTAGATTTCCTGTGAGAACTAAAATAGGAGGCTTAGGGTTGATTTTAATAGGGAAGCTAACCTTGCAGTTGACCACTTGACCATCCAACTATATGTAATATGGTTCTGGTTTCAGTATTAAATTGCATACTTAGTGGTGCATGCATGACAGGAAGCTCGTTCAATTAATTTCTTTTCCTTTTTATCATGGAAGGCATTTTTCTTTCTTCACAGAAACAGCCTTTGTTATGTGGGGGAAGGTGCATTTGATGCTCTTCCCTGTCAGGATGTTCAAATGATGAAAATATCATTTTTGATATGCTCCACTGAAAACGTCTTGTATGTAGAGTGGAGATGCAGATCCCTGGAGAAGGTCGTCCTGTATTTTAGGGCAGGTAAACAGACGGGGATGGAGGCATGTCACTGACAGTCTCAAACAGCCCCACATTAACATGCTTGGACTCGAGGCTGATGCTTCCCACACAGGCTAGACAGTGCCCCTTGCTTAGATTCTGCGACTGACAGGCCACAGGCTAGAGGGTGATTCTTGCTGGACTCTGCAGTTTTCCAGCTTTTCTTGTTTGACAGAGTCCTATTCTCTTGACCTTCAGGACATGGAGCAGAACTCATTGCTTCCACCTGGCCTACCGAAGTAAGTAAAGTTATGCTCCTAGAATACCACTGCTGTAGTTAGTTTAATTTTAATTTATTGCAGAGATGGTTTTATGCATATGACTTTATAACTGTGCACGTATCCCGAGACCTCTGAAGGTCAAATAAATAATAAATGCTCATTAAGAGCTTGGTGGTTTTGCTGAAACTGGCCAACAAAGGTGTCATTGGTGATACTTGCATGTGGACAAATAAAATCTAAGTCAAGTAGGAGCTAGTATTTAACTATTAGAGTGTTCGACTTCATTGCTCTAGAAAATTATATGCCAACAATGCCTTTTTGCCCATTAAAATAGTAGAATGGTTTAAAACTGAGTTTTACTTGCTTTTTAATATGTTTTTGCTTTACAATATTGGAATTTTTCTGAATTATTCTTTTTTACCATGTGTTTATCTCTGTGTGTGTGTGTCCATTTACGCTGGTGAAAGGAAGTGGATGTGGTAAAGGGGCAGAGAAAAAATATTAGGTTCTCACACTTCCTAAACAAATCTCTTCTAGATGTCACAGGCTGCAGAAGGAAAACCTGATTTTACCTGTGCATGAGATACAGAACAGGGTATGAAGATGACCCAAGGCTCACAGCTTCTGCCATGAAAATTCTGGCATCCAAAGGTTGTATGTTCAGACTTCTTCAGAACAGAAGTGCTGTGACATGCTTTCTCTGTCCGTATCCCTTAAGCTACCTGTGTAGGCTCACCTCCCCTTACTGAGGCCTAGATGTGAAGTAAGGAGACAGTGTTTAATATGCCCAATCCCTCCTACCTGAAAAATGCTGAATCACTGCACTTTTGATTGTGATTAAAATTTAACTCTTAAAAAACAACAACAACAACAACAACAACAACATAGAAATCGGATGATCTTGGTTGAAAGCATTTATATCATTTTATCAAACAACATAACCTATTAACGTGGTAGGAAATATTACGTTATAAACTTCAGTGGTAGCTCATCTTCCAAACATGACTTTCTTGTCATTAATGTGTTAAGTATATTTATGACCTCATTATGTGCATACATTCTATTCTTTATCCTAAGCATATTTAAAGCTAAGAAAGGAAACCTAAAATTTAAGCTGATTCTGTTTGTTTCATTGGCTTAAGAGCAACCCTAATGTTTTGGAACCTCAGTTTTTCTTAAAAAATAAGAGAAAAGAAGGAGATTGTAGCTTTTGAGTTTAATAATGCAGGGTTATTCTTAAGTGGAAATAGGTATCATCATGAATTATTATATTCTGTATTTTTTAGATATGTGTAATTCTTACCTTTCTGTTTAAAGAAACTTTCATGTCAACAACTACATTGAAACAGATACCCTGGTAATTGAAATCTCTCTCCAATTCCTAAATTAAACCTTTGGTCTTCATTCTTCTTCAGAGCCAGTTTTGGATTGGGTCTGGCATGGTGGAGAAGTGTAGAGAGAGTAAGAGGATACATTCCCAAGGTAATTCTTTTCCTAGCTCCTTTCCGGCAAGTATTTCCAGGGAATGCAGCTACAAATTTGATTATGCCCCTCCCCAAAATTGCTGGGATTAGTTTTTATCCATCACAAATTCTTATATTGTTTTTGGTGTCTTACATTTTTTTTCCTTAATGTGGACAAATTTGATTATGTTTTCTATGGACCAAAAGACCACCATTATCATGATTTGCATTATTGACTTTCCTTACTAAGTTCTGTAGGCTAAACATAAAAGTAGAAGATAAATTATTCTAATTCTGTCAATTCTACATGGCCCCACTGCCTTTAAACTAGCTGTAACAATGTATAGAATTCTTAGTAATTGCTATATAATTGCTAACAAGGTGATTTTTTTCAGTCACATTTTGAGATTTTGTTTTAGGCTCATAGGTTTCCCAATGTCTAGACAAGCTTATCCAGGCTCAGAAAATGTGAATTGAAAAATAGTTGCAAGCTACCATTCACTAAGGATATTCAGAGTTCTAGACACTCTGCTGAGTTTTTGATGTCCATTATCTCATTTACTCCTCATGACCACTACACAAGGGAAGTATTAATATTTACCCAGTTGACCGATGAGGAGACTGAGGCAGAAAGATTAACAGACAAGGAGGGTAGAAGGGCCAGGTAGAAGGACTGAGATATCATCCAGTCTGTTTGACTTCCAAGTCTGTGCTTTGAACTACGGAGCTTCAATATCTGTAAATCACTTTAATTGATAGTGAAAAGAGGTGGTATGCATTAAAAACATTTTTTCCCCGAAAGAAAATCAGTAGTTAGAAAAGTACAGTGTAAAAGGGTAGGGGGCCACATATTTCTGCCAGGCAGTCCCTCTCCTGTGAATTTAGATCCAATTAACTATCAATATCTTCTGGCAATATTTCTTTCCTTTTACCGCTATATCATTCATAAGGTTCAGGATTTCCAGAACTATAACACACCAATCGTCACCATGCTTTCTCAGCACTATTTGTATTTTAAATTACTGGAACCACTGCAGCCAATCACATGAGAAAACAGAGGACACTGTTGTTAATTCCAGGCAGTATGTGAAAGGGGTAAAAACCTTGAGCATGCTACACAACCGTACGTCAGGCTTGCCTATTCCTCTAACACGCTGCAACACAGACACCCAGAAAAAATTCACCTTTTCCCTTTTGTGTTGACAAAACTCTAAGAAAAAAACGTTTTTCTGAACAAAAACATCAAAATATTATTGAGTACTTGTAGTTCAATCTATAATATATTTTTTGTAGCTTCTCCAAAATGTGCCCCTTTTGTGTAGGATTTTTGACTTGATTGCTTTTTTCTTAAGCAACATTGCTCAGTATTGTTCCTGAGATCCACAATCTTTAAAAAAAAAAATAACCTAAAATGAAAAAAAAAGTCAACGAAAAATTTTGCATTAGAAAGCACAATGAGAACAGCAGAAATTCTCCTTTAGAAGAGCTCTGATTTATTTAAATCTCTAATTCAGCTTCCTATAGATAATATTCCTTTAAAATAAACCCACTTCTTTCTAAACATTAATTTTGTCATTTATAAAACTGTGATATTTTTTCCAGACTTATATCACAAGCTTCTGATGGTGAATGGGTAAGGTAATCAGCAGTTTATTAAAGTTAGAAAGTTCAAATTTTACTAGTAAAAAAAAGTATAAATGCAATTCTATATAGACAGGGAAAAGAAATTTGCCATATGAGCTACTGCTCCTACAATCAAACTTTTGGACAAATTGGGCTTTGGGCGGGAAACTTAGAAGTCAAATTAAGAAAAAAAAAAGTTTGAGGAAGAAGGGTTGACAAAGAACACAGTAAACACACATAAAAGTATTCAATGCTTTTGACAATTAGGTAGATTTTACATATATTAGGGAAAGTGTTTTATGACTATTATTTTGACACCAGAAGAATAGTCAAATATTTCCCTGAATCCTTGTAAGTTACAGCACATTGCCTGGACTATTGCAAGTACTCAATAAATCTCCACTAAATTGACAAATCCTTTCTCTTTTTGTAGTAATCCATCCCTTTTAAAAAAAGCAATGGAATATGCGTTTCTGGAGCCAACCGTTAGTGAGTTAGCAGCATAGCCCTACAGTGCCCTAATAGCATGGATTTTGAGTTTGACAGACTTGGGCTTCAGTGCAGTTCCTATGGAGCCGTGTGATGGGGGTAAAGCACAAACTATTTTTGATCCTCAGTCTTTTCGTCTGTAAAATGGGGAAATGATAACTATATCACAGTGTTTTTGTGTGAATTAAACATTTTAAACTGTTCAGTGCAGGCACATAATGATTGCCCACTAGAGTATAACTATTATTATTCATGGTGGTGGTGGCCATTTTCTTACGGTATGTCTTTCATTCCTCTCCCTCTCTTTGTGTCTCTTTTTCTCCCTTCTTACTTGCTTCTTTACTTCTTCCCTTCCTTTTCACTTTCTTCTTTCTTTCTTACTCATAAATAGAAAAGGGGTGCCCTAGAGAATTATCATTATGAAATGCCTCAATTACTGTAATGTTCTTATAAGGTCATTCCCCGATAATATTCAGTACTGTCACTGATAATGATCTTGGAGACTTTTAAAGGTAAAGTCTTAGAGATTTTTGGATTATTATATCACCCAGCCAACTCCTCCCACCTAGTAACCATATATTTTCTCCCAATCCACTTGTAGCACAATAGGGTACCCTAACTTTTTACTTGAATGTATCTCTATCAGCAGAAATTTCATTGCTGCTGTTACAATAGCTGGAGTAGATTCTTGCCTAGTGAAAAACTATCATCTGGATCTCTGCTCATTCCCAAGGAAAAGTCAGACACAGCTAGTCTCACTTTTTCTCTTCTTAAAGCTAAGAAAATATTAAAATTAAAATAGACTGTTTTAGTTTCCTTGGGTGACTGTAACACAATGTAGTCAACTTGATGGCTTAAAACAACAGAAATTCATCGTCTCACAGTTCTGAAAGCGGGAAGTCCAAAATCAAGGTGTTGACGAGACCTTGGTTCCTCCAAAACCTGTAGGAGAGAATCCTTCCTTGCCTCTTAGAGCTTCTGGTTTGTGAGCAATTGTTTGTGTTCCCTGGCTTATAGATTCATCGCTCCATCTCTGCCTTTGTCATCACATGCCCATCTTCTTCCTGCATGGTCCTTCTTTTCTGTATAAGGACACTAGTCATATTAGACTAAGGGCCCTCCATGCTCCAGCATCTCCAGCTGAACTGATGACGTCTGCCACAAACCCATTTCTAAATGAGATCACATTCTGAGGTATGGGTCTGGATTCAACTTATCTTTTAGGGGGGCACAATTAATCCCATAACATACTACAGTGCTTATTCTAAGTAAAATACATTTGAAATCATTCTAGTGAAAGTCAGAATGAATCTGACAGTGTTGTTTAGCATAGATAAGGAGATAAAGGATCACTTGGCCAACAGATATTTACTGAACATTTAACATGTGCTACCCCGTAGAATATTTTTTAAGTCTCAAGTATTCCATTTATTTGCAAGAAGCTCACGGTTGAATTGAAGGATTTTGGATATGTGTTTAGAAGCAAGGAGAGAAATATTTTTTTCACCTTAAAACACAATCAACAATCAAGAAATGAACAAAAATAACTCCAGCCAGCCCAAAGTGAGGTTTCAAAGTTTTTACACTATATGCAGTTTCCTTACAGAAAAGTAGTTCAGTAATAAATAGTCTATTAACTTCTGTGTAACATATAATTGTAGCAATCATATTCACTTGATTTTCCAGTCTATCACAGATTAGTCAGCCATATTGATGATAGTAAGAGTAACAACTAAAAATCTAAGAAAAAAATATGAACAGTGCAAAAAAAAGAAACTAATAGGAAAAATAAAAATGTGTTACTTTTTCTTATCACTTAGTGTAGAGACAATCCCATATACATTGTCAGGTTTTGTGAATCTTACTAATTACATTATGATATAATAATTGATGTTCAATGTAATGACCTCAAGGCATTGAAAAACATTTGAATTCTGGTAAAGATATCCCATTATTAAAGCAGATAGATTTTTAACATATTCAGAGTTTACCCCAACAAAATTAAAACATTAAATGATAAAAACCAAACTGTTACAAAACATAATCTGCAATGATACAATCCATGAGCAGTTTTAGCAGGTTTTACCTAAAAAGTAGAAATGAGTGGCAGACAGATATTTAGAATTTCAGCACAGAGATTGTTGGAATGGCCAACTGTTGTAGATCAGCAATTTTCAACTGGTGTGCCACAAAAATTTTAAAACATTCAATTCCTTACTATTTAGTCAAGGGCACTGAGCTTTTTACCCTTAGATTGTCAAATAAAAAGATGACAACAGCCAACACCACAATGGCCCTCCTGTGTAAATGCTCATTCTTGAACCATAAATATACAGGTCATATAACAGACATACGAAAGTTGCATCTGATTGGTTAATTCTTGGTACCAGAAATCCTATACAATTATAGGATTGATTTTTAAAAAGTCACCTGATTTTTTAAAAAGTCACTTTGAAGGAAAAAGGTAATTACTATTATTTTTTGCAAATCAATAAAATTATATCTATTTTCTTGTCTGATTGGCAAAAACTATGATATATTTTTGATGTGCCACAGAATTTTAGTAATTAGTTTATGTGTGCTATGGAAAAGGTTGAAAATTACTGCCATACATAAAGTGAAAACACTAATGTCCAGGAGAACTTGGCCCCTCAGCAGAAACAGAATTGGCTTTGACTATGCTCCAGAGTTTTGTAAGTCTACTGAAACAGGCTGGGGCACTTTTCCCATCAAGAGTGGTCCACATGGCAAGCCTACAGTCATAGTGCATCCTGTAGACTTCAGAGCCTTGGATGGTTCAGGAACTGACTAGGTAGTTCAGCTTTCCTCTGGGTCAGATTGTAGAATCTAAGAGAGGAATTACTGACTCAAATACCTTCAGGGATCTATCAGGCAATAAAAATGAATTGTGTGCCAGGTATGAGGTATTTTTTGGACAAATTTGGAAAGAAGGTGCTGCTCTCAAAGCATTATCATTTACATTTTCTTTATAATCTGTGCTTTTTAAAATTATCCAGCCTGGACCTGAATGCTGAACTAGAGGCTCCAAATGACAGCCTTCACATCTAGCATCAACCCATACAGTTCCAGACTCAGTATGACCTTGGTTCCTTATGGCTCAGACTTGCTATCATTCTCTTTGATCTATTTTTACCCAATGGCCTTGGTATTCTGGGAGTAAAAAGCGAATATACACTGGTCTAACTGTTTCCAAAATGACATTTTTAAGGACACTGGTCCTGTGAGATACTCCTAAAAAATAGAATCTGGTTATCAAATAATTTTGGGAAACAATATTTACTATACCTCTTTGCAGATTATCATAATGTCCTGGGAAACCTGAAGGTAGAGGCATTACCTCCTATGAAACTCTGTGTTAAACTGTACATGTGAGTAAAAATAATTAATTCTTGAACACACAAAGAGTTTATATCCAGGGTAGGGCAAAAGTTGGTTTAAAGTTGTTTTTAGGGAAAATAATACAATAAATAAATAATGATACAAGAATAAACTCTGTTTCATATACTCACAACTGTAAAACTACTTTTGCCTTACCCTTAAAGTTTTTTGTATTAAAAAAGTGATGCTTAAGTATAAAGGACACATGGACAAAAACTAGGGGGATTGGAAATGGGAGGGAGGTGGGGAGGGCTGGGGCAGTAGGCTGGGATGGGAGTAAAAGACAGAAAACTGTACAAGAACAACAATTAAAATAAAGTTAAAAAAAAAAAAGGACACATGGACAAAACCAAAAGGGGAGAGGGAAGCAAGTGAGGTAGGTGGTTTTGGCTGTGTGAGTGGGAGTGGTGGGGAGAAAATGTAGACAACTGTAACTGAACAATAATAAAGTAATTAAAATTTAAAAAAAGTAATGCTTGTTTACTCTAGAGTTTCCATACAGGGAAGGAACACATGAATGGTGTCTCACGTTTTCCCTCCAATAAGTGCTAAGGGAAAAGCTTTAGCCCCTTTCTCCACCTAAGTATTTTCTTTACCCCAAAGGCAAGAGTGACTTTGTTGATTTGGACATGTCGTGGTTACTGATGTGTGAGTTTACTCTTATCCCCATAGCTGGAAACAGGCTCTGTTTTCTTCCTTTCCCTTGGACCATTAGCTTATAAGAGACAGGGTATCTGTCTGTCTTTCCTCTGTCTATGTTGGATCTTTCAAAGGTCAGGGCCTCTGCTTTTAGCAAGAGGGAAGTTCTGCCTCCTTCTCTAGACCAGCTTTATTAACAACTTTCTGCATTAGACAGATCTGCATCTTGCCTAATGTGGCTCAAATCTCAATTCTCTATA
This sequence comes from Glossophaga mutica, assembly GCA_039655065.1. NCBI lineage: Eukaryota > Metazoa > Chordata > Mammalia > Chiroptera > Phyllostomidae > Glossophaga > Glossophaga mutica. Next base: position 58,802,104 of record CM077306.1, on the reverse strand, counting down.
TACGTACTCAATTGACAATTAGTTGGAGGTGAAGAGGGACCAGTGACAGGATTCAGAGAGCAACCATCAACGTTACGTGCAGAATAAAAAATTAATCCTGCTAACTCATTGGCCAGGTCATTCACATGAACAGCAGAACCTCTGTGTGCTCTTCTGACCATTTTGGACCAAGAGAGACAATGCTATTTATCAGAGAAAAATGATGCAATAGGCTGTTCTATCTCTAATCTTGAGAATGTTTGGTTTTGGGTGTATTTCAAATGTTGATGTTAGACTGATATGAAAATGCCTGTTAGTGCTCAAAATCCAGGACAAAGGTTATTTCCACCAAGCTCAATAGAAAGTAATAAATAATTCTGAAATATTATCTTAAAATAAGAATATAAAATGTTATGACTTGTCAAGCCTTCCAGTTTATGTTGGCTTATTATCACCAACCCAGCAGGTATAACAAAAGCTCCTGCCTCTGGTCTGACATTTCAGCTGCCTGGGGAGACCCACTGCTCCTCACCAAGCCTTGCTTAGCAGAGTTTCAGCCTCACTCTTTTAAGAACTCTTGTTCCATGCCAGATGTATCTTGATTGTGCTAATTCTCTCTGTTACATCAATATGTCAATAAAGATTCTCCATCTTGCCCACTGTATTTGCAATATCTGAAACTGTGGTAAATAATGCATTTCTGATGATGCATTGAGGCTATTTGCATGATGGCAGGACTAAAACTAATATAGCTACAAGAAAAGGCCATCATTAATCTGAATTCATAGGACCTTTTGTGAGGGGCTATTTCTGTAAAAATAATAGTATCTTTGGTTTTGGTCTAGAAAGCAGGGAAAATATAAACTGTTTGCATTTGACTCACTCCTTTACATACAATCTTACAGAAGTGAAGTGCAAAACTGTTTCTTATGAACTTGGTAGTGACTTTAAATATCATCACTGCATTCTTTTACTTGGCAGAATAAAGCATTGGCTGTATGTGCTGAATTGTTCTATAGCCACATATTCTATACATAACTAAAACCGTTAACTCAACTATACAGTCTAATAACAACCAGTATCACACACTGCTGTTGCAACAAATGACATTATAGATTTTTATCTTTTCTTTTGAGTTTCCATGGTTAGAACAACAGACATAAAATCAAGATAACCGAGCCAGTTTTTATTGTTGTAAAGGAAAGGATGTACAGTAAGATTCTGGATGCATAGTTATTTTTTATCCTTTGTGTACATAATGGAGGTTTATGCTCTCCGCGTTTCTATCATCAAGTCCTATGTCATCTGCAGAAAGGTCTGAGATGTAGGGATCCTGTGCTTGGGAATATTTTTAGAAACTTCATTGTGTGCCTTTTTTTTTTTTTTTTTACGTGCTAAGATGTTTTATTGAACCAAAATGTGGTTAACAGTAACATGTAAACTTTCCCATTAAAATAGAAAGACAAAACAACTATACTATAAAAGCAGAGAGCATTGCCCTGACCAGGTAGCCTAGCTGGTTGGAGCATCATCTGGATGTGCCAAGGTTGCAGGTTTGGTCCCTGGTAGGGGTGCATGCATGGGCGGATGCAGCCAACACATCAATGTGTTTTTCTCTGTCTATCTCTTAAGTCAATACATAAATTAAAAAAAAAAAACTAAATCATATAAGTAAAAAACATTTTGAGCGTCTCATTTTAAATAACGTCTTGCTAAGGTTTGGACTGCTTAACCAGTGTGTATTGAGACTTACGCCTCTCAAGTGTGCTGACACTCTGAGCTCAGGAAATTTTGTTTTGATTCCCAGCATTGGCAGACAGGTTGTGGATCATAAACCCTGGTATGCAGCAGTGGTTTTCTAGATCAACAGGAGACACTCAATACAAAGAACAGGAACAGGAGAGGGGGTGGAGTCACCTCTCTGTAATCGACAAACCTTTTTGATGCCCTTACAAGGATTTTGAGTGCATTTCTGCCGGGATCAGCAATGGTGAAGTTCACCTTCACTAAAATCTAATTCCAGCACTAACTGGCAGGCCAGCACTAGTGAAAATAACATTCCGGTTTCCTCCATGACCTCAGTCCCGACATGATAACGGGAGCCCTCAACAACTCATTTCTAGCTTGGAATTCTTGATGGTTTATTTAGTTTGACTGACTGTTGGAGATTGCCATTATGAATACAGTTGCTAGGGAAGGCCTGCTGTAGTGCTGTTTGGCTTTTAAAGGGGTCAGGATTTTGCAACATCTCAAATAACACTTATGGCTTAATGTCTGCAAACAATGCAGCATTTAACATTTACTATGCATGAAAAGGATCATAGTTCATCATTTATTATTCAAAAATTATGTAAAATATTTTTATGATGGAATATGAAGAATGTGTTCAAAATATTCATGTATGTAAACAACACATAATAAATTTACCTTAAAACATCAATATGTAACCAAAGAGGTACTTGGCATTCTGTGACATGGAGCCAAATATTAAATATTTCCAAATTCAGACTTTTAATCCCATATCTTTTAAGCAGATTAGACCAAGCTCTGGTACTTTTCAACAAAGTGAACATTTAATTCTTCATCCAGGGAAGCTATTATTTTTAATGGTAGAGAAAAGCTAGGTGATTAGTTTGTTAGAATTTAACCATGCAACCTTTTCAATTCAAAAATCGATTGCTGGCACCACCCTCTCATCTTGCACGTTTCAATAATATGTTTTGGTTTCTTATGAAAGGCAGTTATGAATATCAATTCTCGGTGCCTGACAATACTGAAATCACTGTGGTGTGAAGATGGTGTCATTCAAGTCTTAAAACTTCTCTCAGACAGGAGAGTAGATTTGAGTAGAGTATGAAAACCAAATGATTTGGATGAGAATGAGAATGAGAATGGATCCAACAAGAATTTTTGATTAATATGGTAGACAAATAATACAAATGTGTAGCTGCTATTTTTGTAGTAAGACATCTATTTTTTTTTTTTAAGAGTGACCTCAATGAGTTTAAATGCTGCACATTTGAGGAGAAGCCTACGAAGAGCTAGCAAGAGTCTTGAATACTTTTATAGACTTCATCCATTTGTTTTGGAAATGAATCATTTCCAAATTATTGTATTAATTATGTATGACACTTAATAGTACATCCTACAAAAGTGATAAATTCTTCATAATATTTAAACTCATTATAACTCACATTAAATCTTTCCAGGAAGGGGTGACAATCCAGAATCGGGAGAATTACAAAAAAAATTGTGAGTTAATGAAGTAAGCTTCTTTCCCCTCCTTTATCTTCCTTTTTTCCTCTCCAGCTGTGTTCTGTCTTCATTTTGTATTATCCCTATTGTTTACTTCTAGTACTGTACATTGTTAAACACTCATGTGTTCAATAAATACAGGGTTTGGTAGAAGTATGGCCTGCTTGAGTATAGTTGGTAGGGTAACAATAGAGGTGTAATAATTTATGGTTTAAATTTGAATGTTTCACCTGAAATGTCATATGGTGTGCTTGAGTTTGATATTGTTATATTATAGAATTACATGCTTATGATTTTGTAATAAAAGATTTTGTAGTAAAAACAGGGGCATTATTTGTGCCAGACCCTGTATTTATTAAGTACAAATTATGCACAATCATGGTGCTAAGTGCTAAAAAAAGATCTCAATTAAAAATTTCACTTGCCCAAAATGACACAGTCAGCTAGAGTTAGATCCAGCAATGGAAATCAGATCTCTGTATGATATCATCCCATTATATACTTGGCAATTTTATTTTATAAATATGATTAAACTGCTACTTAAGTAGAATATTTCATATTTTGACCTAGGAGTTTTGTTTGTTCCCAAATTCTACTTATAAAGTTTGAATTATTGGCTGCCATTGACTTCATTTTTATTTTTTAATTTTTTTTTTGCCACAATTGACTTTAATTAAACTCATTATAGCCTCATATGTCTGGCACTTGTTAAAGAGGGAAAAAAGCAAGTATAAAAATGAGCCAAGTGACTGGATACAAGATCTCTCAGCAAATAGCCATAATAAGCCATACTGGTCCCCAGCTCAGCTAGCGATGTGCTACTTGACCCTTGGCAATGTATTTTTTTATGCTAGAAAAATGCATGCTCATCTTTCTTATTTCTCAGTAAAGGATGTACTCTGTTCAAGTGAATGCCTTCAGTGACTTGATTTGAATGAAAGTGAGAGCAAAATGATTCTCTTATTGTTTTCTTTATTCAGGAGGGGCTCTCAACTATGGTAAGCAGTATAGAGATAGTACTAGCTAATTGGGCCTGTCTTAGTCTGTGTTGCCAGAATATCCAAACATTCAGTTAGGAAAGGAAAGTATCAGCCATGCATGTGCTCCAATGGCAGCATGCCACACACCTCTATGTCTGGAGTCATCCAGATAGCTGACTGAATGTCTTGGATTTATGTGGCTATCTCCCATTGTATAAACAATGCTGCTGGGACAGTGAAAAAATTACCCATATTCAAACTTTCTAATGTTCTGAGTTGCAGAGCACAGTTGTATTTTTAATTAAAAATGTATGTATGTACTTATTTAGTATTCCATCATTTTGCATATGCTAGAGCAGAGGCTCAGAATGCTAAAATAATTATCCAAGGTCATCTGGATTAGGAAATGACAAAACATGGCCTTAAACTCAGATGACTTGCAGTTAAAGCCTTTATTCCCCATACCCCACCACCTCTATGACTACTGTGAGTATAAGAATAGCTAATTGTCTGTTATTACAAAAACCACACACTCCAACAATCCCAACCGTTGCCATTTGCCAAGCTAGACCAGGGAGATGTGGACTCAACTTACAATTGTATATTGCTTTATAGTTTTCAAAGCACATTTATTCAAGATCATTTCACTCATTTGCTTATTTTTGCATGCACTTACTCAACAAATAGTCACTGAGACCTTTTCTACCAGTGTTCTAAATCCTATTCCTCTTAGATATCTAGTTCTATTCCTTACTTCCTTTTCTATCCTTTTCATCAAATCTCAGCATCTGCAGTTATAGTTTAGATGCTTTTTTCTCAATGTTTTGTAGATATTTTTCTTCAGGTCCTGAATGAGGAAACTGATGAGGTCAAGGCATCATGTAGAAATAAATGTATAGGCTAGGATATTTATTTATCATTAGATTTCCATGAGTTTCCTGACTATAAACCTTAATTATCTCCTCTTCTTTCCCTCAGATCAAAAGGGTTATGTGTTTACTTTAGTGACTTCTGAGAAGTGAATGTAGGATCATACGTTTGCATTAAGTTCTGCAGTGACTGTCAGGGAAGAAATAGTAATCAGGAGTAGTAGTAACAGACAGTCAATAGTTCTTAGAGAAAAAGAATAAGTGGGTGTGTGTAGAGAAGAAAGGTATTATGGAACAGATATACTAATGGTGACTGAAAAAGATTAGCAGTGGAGGTAGCAAAAGGAGTCTCTTGACTCACTTTGTGCTGTCCTAATCTACAAAGGATCTCATAGTAGCTTGTAGCTAAGGTAAATTTTATTCTTACTGTGTGTGGTTGGCATATATTACCAAAGTCCCAACTTGGAGTTTTGAAAATATTTCCCCATAAAATATTATTTAGAGTTGTTAAATTTTTCTGTTACTTATATAATACATCAGGTAAATAACAGATTACATAAGCATTGTTTCCTTGGGGGGGTGTGTTTGAATTCTTAGTAGTGAATGGACAAATTGGCTTTGGAATACAAATCATTTTTAAAGAGAAGAGGGCCAGCATTAGATTATAGTGTCATCTCTGATTGTAGTGTGTAGACATCTTGAGTCATTATTCAATCAAAGACAAACAGCATAGCATAAAAGATCAGCAGGGATTTAATCATTACGGAAAAGTTGATATTTAACATGATATAAGGCTTTGAAAAATTGGACTTTGTCTCTTTATTACAAAAGAAGGTAAACAGAAAGTAACATTTGTTAAATGCTTGCTGCTACCAGGCTACATACTAAATTATATTAAATTAAATTTATATTATCTGTTTATTGTCATAGCAATCAAATGAAGATGTCATTATTACCTCCATTTACAGGTGAAAAAACTGAGTCTCATAGAGGTAAGACATTGAAATAAAATTCCTTCCTGAATTGTGTTGATTCGTTTACTTGTTTTCTTGTTCACTCTGTAGAGTGGAATGATTAAAATATCTGTGTATTATTATGATATCTTCCTTTCTAGGTCCTACCCTTGACAAAATCAACCATAAAAAAATCAAATTAGACTTTTATGTTTTTCCAGTCCAATGTCAATGGTGAATTAAATCATCATAAAGTCAATTCAATTCTCACATTACATTATCAGATATAGCTAAATATTTAAAACAAAGTCATTAAGAAAATTGTATTTATTCTTATTTATTTATATTAATTTATTACAGTGATACTGGTTAATAAAATTACAAATTTCAAGTGTATAATATTATAATGCATCATCTATATATTGCATTGTGTGTGCACCACCCAAAGCCAAATCTTCTTCCATCACAGTATATTTGATCCCCTTTACCCTTTACCACCCCAATCCACTTCTCTCTCATAACCACCATATTACAATCGTTCACTGAAGCCAAAACTCATAATAAAAGTGAAAACTAAAGTAATCCAGAATTTTCACATTTTGTTTTAATATTTGGTCATTTTGAGATATTATCTGTATGTGACACTCCATTGAGACCAAATAAGATGTGCCACACATCTTATTTACCTTATTTAGGTAAAATGAGATATTTCATTCTATGAAAGATTTTCAGAGTTATATAATATTTCTCATTTAAATGAGAAAACTCTGTACTTATTCTCATTATTCACACACCTAGAACAACTTCTAAATGCCAGACTAGCCATTGTAGTGTAAACTGTTACACAATAAATCAATGTGGTTGTAATAAGGTGCTATTAATTTTAAATTTAAACTTAATTTTATGTCCATGTAATCTATACCAATGATTTTTTGGGGTAAGATATACAGTGTTTGAATAGTTACTTTGAGAACCAGGTATTTAATGGTCTAGAGGAAAGACATTCTACCTTCAAAAGGTATTCTTGTGCTTGTATCAGTTGCCATTTTTGTAACACAGACGAAACCTCAATGTCAGGAACAAAATGTAACTGGAGAAGATATTTTATTTATCATATGATAAATTTCAAATATCCTTAAATTCATATCCCATTGTAAACTCTCAGGAGCTATATCGCAAATGTGATTTGGCTCATGGTTTCCTCAAGGGAAAAGGAAGAAAGAGATGTTCAAGAGCATACCAGATTAGAAAGTTTAATAACACTATAATCTATTAGGAAACCTTCAACAGGTCACCCTGGGCCAAAAATATTATATAAATGTACAAGCAAGAAAAATGAGTCAGACCTAGGTAACATGCACCAGCAGCTGTCCTGCATGATCACAGGTGATTACCATGTTTCAATGCTCATGCTTAAGGATCTGAGTCCCAAACCCTGTGATCCCACACAGTGCTTTCCTAGTCATCACCACTTCCCTGGATGTGGCATATTTTTAGAGCCTTTTCCCCACCATCCCTTCCAAAACCTGCTAACTACACCTCACTTGATAGCTTAGAAAGTTTCTTGATTGCAAGATTAAGATTAGAAAAAAAGGGTTACTTCAGCTCAAGAATTTTATTAATTTTTCCTGAAAGGAGCTCCAAAAGCAACCTCTATAATCAAGCAACTGGAAAAGCCATCTTAAATGTGTCACTAGAACCTATATAGCTTCTATCATCTTACGGGTGAATCAGACTCTCCCTGCTTCTTACTAATCTAATCAAAGGATTTTTTTAAAATATTTTTTGAGATTTTTTTTTTCCTTTTAGATTTTTATTTATTTATCTTTAGAGGGGAAGGGAAGGAGAGAGAGAGAGAAACATCAATGTGCGGTTGCCTCTTGTATGTCCCCCAACGGGAACTGGCCTGGCAACCCAGGCATGTGCCCTGACTGGGAATTGAACCTCGATCCTTTGGTTCGCAGGCCCGCGCTCAATCCACTGAGCTACACCAGCCAGGGCAGGATTTTTTTTCTTTTTGGTTCTCCCACACATTTGTCATGTCATGTGAAAATGAGTCAATTGAAGGGTCATTTAGTATGCTTTAATGAAGAAAATGTTCTTTCCTAAGAGAACTGAGCAACAAGAAAAGTAATGTTTATTTACTCAAAGTATTTAATATTTTAAGTCCACTAGGTTTTCTGGTACGTGACTTTCTCATTTGACAGTCTGCTCATTCGCAGAGGGCTTTTCACTTTGCATTCATTCAGCAACATTTTCACTGTTGGTGTCTTTTTCTATCAGAGAATTCAAATATTTATATGGTGTTTTACATTATTTCTATTTCTGAAGTTTTCAGCAAAATTTAGGAGTATATAAAGTTCTGAATCTCCTGACGCTTAACAGATGAGATGCTTTTTTTTTTTTCCCTCTTTCTACCATTTTTGTTTATCATATGACTTTGATTTAGTGTTGACCACTTGGCTTTGGTGGATTTGTGTATCCTTTCCATTTGTATTAGCCAGGTTTTGTAAGCGAGAGGATGCTGTGCGTCACCACATTGTGGCTGTATTTCTAAAAGTAATGACTTCTTGGTACATCTGACAATGATGTTATTAGGTTTGAAACAAGTCAATTCAATTGAAACTAAGCTGATTTCTCTAGATGTCACCTTTGAATATATCGAACTTCGGTTATTTTATTAGAAAACTTTAATAACAAACAAACATAAAAAGAGAAGACGAAATATTTACATAGTGTTCTAGATAGCACTAATTATATTAATAACAATATTAGGTCACTAATATGTATATATTATTACTCCCAGATATATTTTTATAGGATTGACTTGTTTTTAATTTTATTTTTAAAATTTCAAAATAATAATCTTTGAAATCCTATAATACATCTTTTTTTTACAATAATTCAAATTTGTGAAGCCTAGGATTTATTAATTCTTTATAACTAAACTTCTAGTCCTCAAAAAATTAAATAAATTTTAATTTTGATGAATCCCTTATATTTTAAAGATTTTCAACCATTATAGTGGGATTGGAGCGTATTTACATGGGACTATTATTATTTTTCATCACCATTCATACAACTTACTCTTTGTGAGAGCTTGAGAATTAACCTTTTTTGCTTTCTTTCAGTCTATGTGCTTATTTTTGTTTAATGGTATATCAAAATATTTGGCCTTAATAAGTATACATACCAAAAATGTCCAACCGCTGGTCAAGTATCCATGTCAAAATTTGATATTGCTGACAAGTCAAAAGAAGGAGGAAAAAGAGAACCAACATTTATCGAACACTTACTCCATGTTTAGCCCTTTCACACAATGTCTCATTTAATCTTCACATGTTATGATGTCAATATTATTTTCTCAGTTTTGGAATTGAGGCACAGATATGTTAAGAAACTTATCCAAGTCATTCTAAGTAGCACTTTCAGAGCCAAGATTACCCCTGTTTTGTTTTCAAAGTGTATTCTGCTATAACACACTGTATTTATTTCCAAACAGTTTCTTCTCTTCTGGATTGCGAAGCTTTGTGGTTTGAATATATAATGAATTATTCTGCAGAATTCTTGGTCATTTCATCTTCTTTTTCTCACTGCCAAGGTTAGGCAGTCTTAGATTTTCCCACATTCTTTATACTTAGACTTGACTTCAGAATGTTGTGATTGTAATCTCTGAAGCTGCTAAGAGTATCATTGTTTGATTATGTATTTCATGTTGAAATGAAAAGATGCTTATATCACTTAAAAGTATGGATTTAGATCATAGTGCCAAAAAGGACCTTAGAAATAATCCTTCAACCCCTGTGTTCAACATTGCAACCAAATAAATCTTTCTAAAACTTGTAAGAGTATGTCCCTCTCACTCAGAAGCCTTCAGAGGCATCCCACCTCCCTCCGGGAGGGGTCCAAAGTCCTCCCCCCAGGGGTGAGTCTAAAGTCCTTACCTCAAGGGACCTACAGATTCCTCCTGCCCTACCAGGTCCTAAACCTTCTTCCCTGACCATGTTCCTCTCCTTGCTGTTCTTTGAACAAGCCAGACACCCTCCACCCTTTGGCTTTTGAATCAGCTCTTCCCTTTTCTAGGAGGACTCTTTACCCAGATAACTTTCATGATTCACTTCCTCGTCTCTTTCAACTAAAATGTCACCACCTTTTTACAACTGCACATTCTCATCCCTCACTTGCCATGCCTCTTACCTGCTGTTCCCCACTCTATAGTACTCACTACACCCAACATACTGTATATTTATTTATTTTCCTATTTCCCCTGTAAATTATATAGTCCATAATAACAACAAGAACTTTTTGTCTTTTCCCCCCACTGAGATCTCCCTAGCACCTGAGGCAGTGCCTGACACACAGTCAGTCATCAATGGATATTTGTTAAATAAATATGTAAGTTTCAACACATACTATGCATAGAGAATGCTACACTGAGTTTGATGAGGGGTCATGGAAATATAAGAAAAAAGTAATCTTCACATTGCACACTTATTAGTGTGTGAAAGGGTAAGTTTAGTCTGAGTCAGCCATGTATTGATAAGTGAACTTGTTCCTATTAAATAAACCACTTGAACAAAACTCAATGTTGTTTTGAAATAAAAGATGCTGGTACATAGATCTGACATAGGCTATTCATGGGTGGGGAGGGGGTGATTGTTGTCCCATGGGTAAATTTCCTACAATTCATACAAGTCTGTTTGGCTTTAATTAGTTTTTCTCCTCAATCTAATAACACTTTGAAGGAAAAGTAAAATGTGTAAGCATCCATGAAGTAAACTTGGGTCAACACTTTTTTTTAGTACCTATTTTAGCATAGCTGCAAGAGTGGAACATAACAAATATTTCCATTCAACCTTCTCCTGATCTCATCACTGTCTAATGAAAAGTGTAGTTTTGGTTCTATTGATTGGGTTTTGGAGTGAGGTGGGGAGAAAGGAGGTAGTTTTAATTAAAAGTGAAAGAACACTGTGTTTATATTCTTTGTCCCCATGTGAGATATGTCACTTCATGACTCTTGAACTTTCTTTTGTAAATAATTTCACAGAAACACATCCTGTCTATGTGTTTTAAGGAAAGCCAAGGTTTATGTACATTTCTTAATGTCATTAACTTCTTTTACTGGGGAATAGGACTGTGGCAGAGTGGAAAGTAGTTGTTGAAATAATTTTACTTTTTTATTTTGAACAATGCAGTTTAAAATTATTTCCAAAGAAATATAAATTCAATGTTGAACTTATACAAAGCTAATTTGGAAAAGACCCTTATGTTCTGTTAAGGTGTACTGTCCACATGTCACTGACAGTGCTGTGGCCATTGAATTTGCTCATTAAATATTTGCTTGATTGTGTAAATAAATGTGTGAATGATTTTTTAGTTCTCAGAAATGAAATAGGAAGGGAAGAAAATGAAACTGTTTCGTGGAATTCTAAAAAATACTTTGGCAGCTGGAGAGAAAAACCATGACCTAGGTAAAGTGTCCCAGAGCACATGGAAAGCCTGGACTCTTTCCAGAGTTCACCCAGGAATGCCAGAAGGCCTGCAGGGCAAACTCGGGGCAGAGTTCAGGCTTGATGCTAGGAGGCCCGAGGCAATATCAGAGTCCCATCCCGGGATGGTAGCCATAAGCAAGATCCTGGCCTGCAGGTAAAGTTCAAAGGGCCAAAAGCAAATTAGGGGCCAATGATCAAGTCTGGCATACAAAGATGAGCAGCAGAATGCATAAAAGGGTAAGTGTGACATTTCCTGATTCAAGGTCTGACTGGATTTAGTCATGTTAGAATTCGTAGGTGAGATATCCCAGAGAGTCCCTTTGCAATATTTTTAGAAATCTCTAACTCTTAGGAAAACGTGCTTTGTAATCACTTCCAAGTATTTTCCAACATAGACTAATTCCATGACTCTGCCTCAGTTAAAATCGATAAGTATCGGCATTTACCATTTAAACATCTTTACATTCATTGTCTTCCATTAAGCTGATTTTACTTTTCTAAGCAACATTTTCCCATCAAAGTCAGGATGTAGGTGATATGCGACAGCACAGAGTTGCTTTTCCTCCTACTAGTAGGATGTAATAAGCTGTGCTCCTGGTTTTCTATGTGGCTACGGAGGTTTCAAAATGCTGTTGAGAGCTTCTATCTTTTCTCCCACAGTGTTGAGTAGGAATTTCATTTGGGAGGGTTGTGTAAATATCTGAGTGATTAATACGATAATACTGGAAAATGAGCTTCAGAGAAGTATGAAGACCCAGCTGCCCATGCCCTACAGGGGTTGGTGTGTATTCTTGAGCATGAGTGTGTATTTGCAGTGGGGGTAGGGTAAGTTTAAACAGGAAAACTTTCAGTTTAATAATGTGCCTTGTGGGCAATTTTAATGTAAAAAAAAAAAAGCAAAAATATATACATAAAAGAAATTAACCAAAGATACGGAGTCCTAGAACAAGATAGAACCGATTAAACTAACATAATTTCTAGTATTATCAAGTTACAAAAACAGCTAAGCTACTTGGGATAGTCCAGGAAATAGAGGGAAGTTCCTTTTGTTTTTTCCGTGCACACATGCTCTCTGAATCCTGTGTCATCCATGACGTATCTTAGGTGGGAAAAGTTTCCTTTTTTTCTACGATACATGGTGTAGTCTTTTGGAAACACAGGTAGATTTTGCTCCAAGAAGCTCCATTTTCAATACTGAGTGTTTTGTACAAATTGGTTTATTCTTTTAGGTTCTAACTTCCTCACATTGACATAACCGAGGATCTTACAAAAGGTGATAGCATTACATATAAAGCAGACTGAATGATAATACACCTAGGTGGATTTTTAGCTGAAGGGATGCTCAAGCTAAAAAGACAAAATTAAAGAGTTAATAGTATCCTTTGGGAAGACCTTCAATGGTAGATTTTAAGATGCCAAAAAGCAAAGCAGGATAGCTAACATACTTCACACCAAATCAGGAGCCCTTCAAATCAGAGGGACTAATAGAATACATTTGAACAGAATACCATATAAGGAAAATATATGGATTTTAAAACACCTAGCACATATGCACATGCAAATAACTTTATGTAGTTATTCAGAATATGTAGCTATGTAAGAAATTATATCAGACACATTTGAATAGGTGCCTATAAGGGGCCATGGTAGTAAGAATCCAGGGATAAAACAGAAGAGTGGCCTCAGAGAGTTTAATGATGAAGACATGCCAAGAATTGAAGAGTATGAACACTACAATGTTTTGCACTTGAAGTTCAAAGAAAATAGATACAAAAAAGTGAAAGATAAATAAATTTACTAGAAATTAATATTAAAACTAATATTGGTAAAAGCCTAGTTGAAAAGACATTTTTAATGTTGATATAAATGAAGAAGATGCTGAGGTGTTAGTTGTCCGTAGCCTGGGTCATCATTATATTGTCACTGACAAAGAAAAACTAACTCTGGTTGCCTTTAAAAACAGTAATGACTGGAACAAGGAAGGTTATAGGGTGCCTTTACTCATAGAACCAAACCCTGGTGATGCTAATCAGTTCTGGTTGCCAAAGTTTAAGCTTTAGGGAAGTGGACTACATTCAATGAAGAAAACAATGTCATAGGAAGCTACTTGATATTATCAGTTAGGTATGAAACAATCTAAAACTCTTGTGTGCAAAAAAGTACAGGGTCCAGAGGTAAAGCCCACTTCAGTGTAGTTGGTAGGGTAATAATGTGGTTATAATAATTTATAATTTTAATTTGAACATATCACCTGAAATGTCATATGGTGTGCTTGAGTGTGATATTGTTATGTTGCAGACTTACATGCTTATGATTTTGTAATAACAGATTTTGTCATAAAAAGGGGCATTATTTGTGTTGGACCCTATACTTTCTTAATCTCTGTAAATACATAAGTTCTGCCTTTTTACCTCTGCTCTAGTGAGCTGGTAGAAAGAATCCCAGTCAATCTAAGGATACTTCCCTCCCCAAGCTGTTTTTCAGTTATTGCTCATAGAGGTAACTCAAGAAATAGTCATTGTTCACATGTGTCTCTTTCAGCTTTGCTGTAATTGGCTGCTTCTTTGTCACCTGCTTCTTTGTTCCTTTGGGGCAGGGAAACCTGGGATGAAGCTGATTCTGACATTATTTTTTGATAGACCACTCGACTATCTCTGCTTGCCATCTGGGTACCTTACAAGTAGTCTTAGTGGGAAGTGGGGTATGGGTCTCATCTACCTTTGGGAACTATAGAATTGTTTCTCTTGCCTCTTCTCTCCTGGATTCCAGGAAATTTCTCTTTAGAATAGAGAACAATCTTTCTTCCTTCACATTCTTCAAGACCTTTAATTCCTCTAAAGTCAAGCTTTTGAAAAATGGAGCCATAAAAATTTCCATTTTGCCATATTCTTTTTCCAAAGTCATAGTAATATAGAGCTATCTCCTAGAACAATAAAAGAAAAAAAGGAAAATAAGCAAAAATAAAATAAACAACAACAACATAGGCTAGTTTATTTTTCAGACATATAAAAAAGAATTTTGTAATGATACGCCTTAGTCAATTATATAGTGGGTAGCCTTGGGTATGAGTTTATCAACAGAGGATATGTTTCCATGGCTTCACCTTTTAGTGATGATGTAGACTTTTTTTTAAGCCTCACCCCGAACATATGTTTATTGATTTAGAGAGAGAGAGAGACACCAATGTAAAAGAAAAATGGGGATCGGTTGCCTCCCATATACACCCCAGGCAGGGATCAAACCCACAGCCTAGGTGTGCACCCTAACTGGTGATTGAATCTGCAACTTTTTTGTTCACAGGACGATGCATTAACCAATGGAGCCACTGGGCCAGGGTTAGAAGTGTTTTAAGCCTTGGATGGGAAATTGGATGCAATGAACTGGAAGGGTCTGCTCTGTGTAACAGCCTAGGATAATGGCAATCCTAAAATCCACCTTGAGTGTTAAATGACAATGCATGTTAATTGTGAGGTTGCAAAGTATCTAATGAGGACAAATTTAAACTCAAAATATATAGCAAATGTAAAAGTTTATCATCAGGTAGGTGATCAATATATTGAGTGAAATTTTATTATAATTTTAAAGAATCTATTTCTTTAAGAACATAAGACTATGTATTATTATAAATGCAAGTAAGTGTAAAACATATCTACAAAACCCATAACCTATTTTTAGGAAAATGAATTTAGATGACTTATCAAATATTTATGTCGGGTTATAAGCAAGCAAATAATAAAAATAAAACTCCATATAACAGAAACACTGTAATACTTATAAAATGTATTAACATTTTTGCTTTCTTTTCATTTTTAGCTTATACACTTTATAATAACTACAAATGTTTTTTTCCAAATTCTTTCAAATAACATGTGTGTTCCTATGGTTCAATGTACTGCATTAAATAATATGAGAGAAATACAGACAAAGACATAAGTCTACAATTTAAAATGAGTTAAAATTTAAAAATGATTAGAAATAATAAGATCAGTCCTGAATATCAAAGATTTTTCTGGCCCATCCCACTCTGCAGGGACTCTAACTTACAGTTAGTAAAAAATTTGCAAGTGGCCTAAAGTTTCCTTCCTTTTTTTAGCAATTACTTCATTTTTTTAAGCTTTCTTAATTGTATTAATTTCCATTACCATTTATCCCTTCTCTACCTTGTTTCATGTACACTCTCCCCACTCCCACCACAATCATCACACTGTTGTCCGTTTTCATGAGTTTTTTTCTCTCTCTCTGTTTTTTCTTTCTTTTTTTGCTCTTATTGCTGCTCATGGGGGCTGGAGGATAAAAAGGAAAGTAACCAAATGTCTGGTGGCATCTGCTGTTCTTTCTAAAAAGAGTAATTAATGATAGGTGTGAGAGCCTAGGAATTTGAACATTGCTTTACATCCCCTGAGAAACAAACTGATCATTTACCAGCTCTACTACCGAAAGATGCGAGCTGCTGTAATTGCTCTTCAATCCTTGTGTATGGTTTAATTTGCTGCTAAAAAGTTATGATTTCCTCCACCCACTTCTCGTTAGAGAGGCACTAGTCCCCAATAATGACTAGAAAACTAGCATTGCAGGAAGAAGGCAGCTTTCGTTAACTCTGACTTACTAAATTGCTTTGAATTGAGCTATGTAAAAAAATGGAATTAATAAAAAGGACATTTGAAAGCACGAAAGATTAGCCAAAGGTTATGTGTGCATATGTGCATACCCCATGGACACAGACAACAATGTGGTGAGGGCGGGTGGGGGCGCTGGGTGGAAGGCTCGAAGGAGAGGAAGGTGAGTGACATCTGTAATAGTGTCAACAACAGCAACCACATGACTACTTTCTCTTACTTCCCTTCCCAAAATTCATTCACAGAAAACCCATATTCTTTCCTGTCTGGAAGGTTTTTCTTTTAGTCCTTTGCATCCAGAGAGTTCCTATAAGAAAGAAAGGCAAAGGGTGTGGGTGAGATGCACTTTAAGTAACTTTATTCTGATAACAAAGGAAATGCTTATACCATCAAATAAGCCCAGAGGAATCATTTTCATTTACCTGTAAATTACCTCCCTAAATTCATTTACTCATTAAGTTATTCAGTAAATAAATAAATATTGAGCGCCTACTACTGCCAGGCACCACGTTTGGGATAAAACAGTGAATGAAATACTATAATTTCTGCTCTTATAAAACTTACTTCTGGTGTGACAAAAATTACAATTAAAAATAAGTTGAATATACGGTATTTAGATACAGTCATCTTAGTCACTCAGTGTAAATTCCCTTCAATGTATCCTTTTTAGTTATTATTAATAATTTTAGCATAGCTCTCTACCTACAAACTCTTCCACTTTTTTTTGTATGTCCTTAAATAATCTTACCAAACAATTCTGTTTTATTCTACATGAACTTGCAAGTATCCACTGAGCTCTCAAAGTGCTGGGTGCTATGATAAATTTTGTAGGAATAATGCAAAAACAAAGAAAGTGCCTGATATGTTCTCTACCCTCAAAGTACTTTCAATCTATGTTTGTTAAACTTTGCACAATAGTATTTACACTAGGCAGACTATTCTAAAGTTGGCAAGGATAACTCACACGAAGATAAATTACCCTGTAAAAGAAGGTGCTATGTGATTACGTATTGAAGACGAGACTTAAGGTGTGGAATGGAAAATTAAAGGAGATTATATCAGGCCATGGGAAAGAAATAACCAAAGATACAAATGACTGTTGTGTTAGGTAGCAGCTAGGAATGAGCTGCCAGAGGGGAAATAAAGGCAGGGCCCTCGCCATTACAATCTAACAAAGAACTCAATACAGGAAACTAGAAGCAAAAGGAAGATATGTCTCACCAATTAACTCAGCAGCCCTGAGCTGGGTCTGATACCATTGCCAGGTATCCTGAGCATCACAAGCAAATAGCACAGAAGGGGAGTCCTTGACGCTGTGCTGAGAAAAGGGGCTTCTGTAACAATCTTACTAAGATTGCTGGGTGTTCTGAACATTGCAAGCAGGAATAGCACAGCAGGAAGGGATGGGGAGTCCTTGAGATTCCATGCTGTGAAAGGGAGCCTCTGTAACAACTTCACTAACTAAGACAAAGAGCCTTTACTAACTGAGAAAGAAAGTCTTTATAGCTGCACATTATTCCCAAGATTTAGAAGGGGGGAAAGGGGAACCCAGAAACCAGATGATGTATATAACCCTGAAGCCCAATAATCAGTGTACTTAGATTAGCTGTGTATCTGCTTGTAGCCTCAGCTCAAGTGTATAGAACAAACTCACAAACTTACTAACAACTTTCTTCTATATGTGGGGCATTTAGACTTGCCAGGTGCCTGCTTGTGTTTCATAAAACTCACTATTTCATTTCCACTATACATGTTTGTCTCTGGATCGAATTATTTTTTTGTGGGTGAGACAAGAACTGAGGCAGGGGAGGATCTTCTTGACTTGGGTCTTTCTCTCCCTTCTGTAACAGTTGCATGTTGGGGAGAAAGGAGAAATAAGTGGAGAGTAATTTAGAGTGCATTATTGAGGATAAATATGAACCAAGGAGGAGAAATCAAACTGTTAAATGTTTTAACTCAAGCTGAACATCAAGATTCAAAAAGTTTGACTTGACATGTGTTAAGCGAACATTATGCTAAGTGAAATAAGCCAGTCAGAGCAAGATAAATACCACATAATTTCACTAGTATGTGGAATCTAAAGAACAAACTGAACAAGCAAAGTAGTGACACACTCATAGATAGAGAGCAAGATGACAGCTATGCAGGGTGGTTAGGGGGTGGAGGGATCAAGTAGCAAGGAAAAGAGACTCGTGGACCTGAACAACAGGGTGGTGATTGCAGGGGGAGGTGGGTGTAAGGGGGATAAATGGTAATGGAAAAAATGCAATTAAAAAAAGATTCAGGGAGTTTGACTTGACATATTCCCAAGACTGAATTAATTTAGTGAAACTGTTGTGGTTCCTCTAGTGGTGTGTACTGGGTGGAAAGTAGATCAAAGAATTCTATTAGATGGCTTTTAAAGGATAGAAAGTTTTTCAGGAAAACAAAGTGTCTTAGAACTGGACTTCAGTTTTGTTTTGTTTAAATCCTCACCTGAGGATATGTTTATTGAGTTTAGAGACAGAGAAGAGACAGAGGAAGAGAAAATGAGAGAGAGAGGAAAGGAAGAAAGGAAGGGAGGGAGGCAGGGAGGGAGGAAGGAAGGAAGAAAGGAAGAAAGAAAGAAACAGAAAAACATTGACGTGAGAGAGAAACATATATTGATTACCTCCTGGCCTGAGATTGAGCCCACAGCCTAGGTATGTGCCCTGACCAGGGATCAAACCTGCAACCTTTTGGTGTATGGGAGGATTTCTGATAAACTATGCCACCTGGTCAGGGCTGGGCTTCAGTTTGAAGAAAATGAACTGATTTACATAAGTTAATATGGCTTTTTCTGGTCCATGGAATAAGTCTTCACAAAAGATCTCAATCCTGATGCAGTGGAATTGGACTAAAGAACCATCCTAAGGACTCAAGAGTAGTAACCCAGAGAATGAACACGTTTTGCTCACTAAACATTACATTTACTTCCTCAAATATTTATTGAGTACCCTTTTTTTTTTAAAGTATTTTTTTAATTTTTATTTATTTATCTTTAGAGGGGAAGGGTAGGAGAGAGGGAGAGGGAGAGAAATATCAATGTACGGTTGCCTCTTGTGTGTCCCATGCTGGGAACTGGCCTGCAACCCAGGCATGTGCCCTGACTGGGAATCGAACTGCAATCCTTTGGTTCGCAGGCCCGCGCTCAATCCACTGAGCTACACCAGCCAGGGCTGAGTACCTTTTTTATATGTGGTATTTTATTGGGTACTGTGACATAAGAGAGACGGAATGTATCATTGGTTCCGCCTCATTCATTGTTCAGTGCATATTTTTTTGAGCAACTTCTATGTTGTAAAGACCAGTATTCTACCAGGACTTGGGAGTATCTTGTGATGTTTCCTCAAAATTATCCTCTGTAAGTAATTACCCACCTCTGTACCCTGACCTTTCCCATCCCTGTTTCAGAATTTTAGATGCTGTATAAGATAAAATCAGATTTTTTTCATTTACATTTAGGTTCAAGAAAATGATAATAAATTAATAGATATTAGGAAGTAAGCGCTTCTTCTGATGAAGCCAAAAGAAATTTGGCTTCCTGAAGATAAATCCAAACTACTTGGACTCCTGCTGGTCTTGCTTTGGAGAGTAATGTCTCCATTATTTTCCTGAAAGGACATTTTTCTGGCATCTCGCCAGTCTTCACTTTAAGTCCATTCACTGTGAACTTGGTGATATCATAATAGTTAAGTGAATTTCACAGTTGTTCAAAAGCTGGTAGGATGTCAAATCTGAGTTGTGTTCATGTTTGTTTTCCTCTGAAATGTCATCTTATATGTGTCAAAAACCAATAAATATACAATCAAAGGAACAAAGGAAAGAATCAACAAAATAATGGAACTCTTACATTTATTAGGCACTGAGATAAAACTGAAGAAAGGTAATTAGAATTGGAAAATAAATGAGTTTTACTGAAAAACTGCTTTCCCTATATATTAAAATTATACTGCTTTAAAACTTAATGAATGCCTACTCTAATTCTCATATACCAGATCTTGTGTTGTTTTACTCTATGATTTTGTTATATTCTTACAGGAATCTGTGGAGTAGTTAATATAACAATAAAATTCATTTTATATCTGAAAATTAACATAAGAAAAGTGAAATGAGTCATACAGCTAGTTAATGACAATGGTGGTTTGGTGGGAAGAACACAGCTGTCTTGTCACAATGACTGTGGAATAAAATTTTTAAAAAGGTAAAAATCAACTTGAAATTTCAATAGACTTGATTATAATAGCTAAGACATACATAGCAGCATGAACTGTCTGTACACATTGTTTTGCTGTTACCATGTATTGTAATTGAATCCATATTTCATTAATTAAAAATTGATTCTATGAAAATCATAACATTGATCAGCATCTTCCTAAACCAAATGAAATGATAAAGCAAAATTGAGCTTGTAAAACATTTGCGTTGTCATGTAGAGCATTTACTGCATTCAGCCCAGTCATCTTTTTAGTTAGAAGTTGTCAAAGTGCTTGCTAATGATTGATTTTGTATCAGGTCAAGTAATGTGCCAATTCTCTTATTACCTGCACCTTCCTGCTAAAAAAAATAAATCTTAGAGCAATAATAATTCAGTGTTTGCTTTACCTTCATATTACAGATTTTGCAGAAGTGAAAATACTTTTCCTTGCCATTCTTAAGAGGTTGTGTTGAACATAAAAAAATCTTTAAGGCCAAAACTGGTTACCCATGGTAAGGAGCAGTTTAGCAATGTAATTTACAAGGAACATGTGATAGTTTCCAGGAGTGACATGCGTCATCTTCCCACATGAAACTATATAGAATGTAATTTTACAGTTGGGTAAATTTTCAAGGCAGGGCACAGAGATCTGGCTGTGGAACACCCATTAATGTCAAAAGGCATCAAGGGGCCCTATTCCTCATGCCCCTCTTAGAGAACGCACCTGTGTCAACCTGCTGTGAGTGGAGTCCATTCCTTTTCTAAAAATTCTGAATGCCACTGGTGATGAGGATCAGTTACAGATGTGAACATAACTTTAGGCTGGTTCTTAGACTTGCCTGTATGGTCAATGGTGGCATGAAAATAGGGAAGTCACATGTTTTACCCCATCTAATTCTAGATTTATTTTGTGAGTATGAAAAGCTACTATGAACATAAACATTTATATTATGTGAAATATAAGTCATATAACAAAAATATCTATGCAAATCAGAAACTTGTAATGTGATGTTACATAATATAATCCTTATGAAATTCAGATCCATAAAGTTTCAGACCTAGAATAGTGTTGCAGTCAAACAAATAAGGCCCATGTTTTAATGGACAGACCCAGTGCATTAAGACTTTGTTTCTTATTTCTTCCAAACAGGAAAGGTGGCACGTGTGTCCTTGCAGTATTTGTTAAAATTCTCATTTATCTTTTAAAATTTACTAATCTCACACACTTTAGCAAACTCTACTCTGCTGCCTTCTAAAAATCTTTGACTTCCTCTGGAGTACCTGTACTGTATTTATTTTCTTTCCTCGCATTCTCTTTTAAAAGTCCTAGAACCAGTTTGGTTAGGCTGGATCTGCCTTTGAGGGGATGGGGTGGGCAAGAAACTAAGAAGGTCATGCCATGATCGTTTTCAGCAGAAGGTAAACAGCTAATTATTGATTCATAATTAAGGGTCCATAACATTAGAGATTTTTAAAAGCACCCCTTGGTTATCCATTCACGTACTTGTTTTTAGCAGTTTCTGCTATCATAAAAGAAGTTTAAAATTTAGATGAGGGAAATATTCTACAACATACAGTAGTATACAGCATGACAGTAGCCACTAGCCATATGTTGCTATTAAGTACCTAAAATGTAGCCAGAGTAACTAAATAGTTGAGTTTCTAATTACATTTAATTTACACTTAAATTTGAGTAGCCACAAATTTGAATTTGAATAGCTACTATATAAGATAGAGCAAATTTGTTAAATCCAGAAACCCAGTTTGTGAAGTAAGTACCACAATTTCAAAATAGGGTTAATGCTATGAGATAAGTACAAACAAAATTCTTTAAGGCTTGGAGAAGTGAAATATCTCAACTGAGAAAAAATTAAATCATCAGTTTAATGTAGTTTGAAGGATGAGGCAGCATCATTTACATTAGTACAATTGATTTCATAGGTGAGTTTAAGGGTAAAGGAACACAGATATGAATCAAGTGTTTTTGTATACATTTACTCGTTTAGTTTCCAAAGCTGGGCAATGCTGTCTTTTCCTTAAAACAAAAAGAACTGAGACATCAGGGTTAATTAAAACCCAAGTTCACCTAGGTGGTAAGGGTGCTTACTAGCTTTGAACACAAGTCAACTAACTCCTGATCTCAGGTGTGTTCTACCTTATTATGCTGGTGAAGGAGTGAGGGGGAATCAAAAGTGATTCAAGGCTACTAAGCGGATTGACTTGAGAGTTGCAGTGGTTTAGTCTGGCAGAGGGTTAGCTTGGAGCTTGTAAATGGATGTATAGACTAGTCATGGGGAAAGATAGCAGTGATGATTTGAAACCAAGGGTAAAGGCAGAGGCTCAGGAAGGGCCTCTACATTTAGGAGTCAACTGTGAAATCTAAAAATGGATGCTAGATTGGTTAGTGTGTCATCAAAAGAAAAGATGCATAAATAAGGGTGCTTATATCAAAAGCTTGGGAAACATGACTTGTTAGGGCTCAGAAAGAGACAATGGGCCACTAAAAGGATTAGTGAAGTGAGTAGAGAAGTAGGAAGAAATAACATTAAGTAGATGGTAACCAGTGCCAAATACTACAGACAACAGGGAGGGTGAAGAACAAGTAATGAAAATGAAAATTTCCCTTTTGAGACACTTAGTTTCCTTGAAAAGAGAGGAAACAACTTTTAGGAACCTTCTACTTTCCTCAAAATTTGTATTTTCCAGAGGCTCTTTTCTCTGTGTTCCTAAGCCTATACTTTCAAACAAGCCATCTGGTTATTTATTATTTTTATTATTAATTTTTAGGATTTTTAGGTAGATAAGATCTGAATACTTTAAAATTAAACTTTATGGTTTTCATGAAGCTGTATCTGTCTTTTCTTCCTATCTCTAGCACCCAGTTTTGTGTCTGGAACTTAGTAACACTTAAAAATTAGTAGGATGAATGAATGAGAATGGAGAACTGTTTTTTTTTTTGTTTTTTTTTGTTTTTTTTTGTCCAATGAGCATTTTAGCATTTAAAGGCGAAGATTAATTATTGAACCCCCAGGTGCTAAGTATTATTGCTAATACAAAACACATCTAACAAGTGATAAATATTATTCTTGGTTTCAAAGAATTTATAGTCTATCTAGAAGAGAGAATAAGACAAACAGACCCAAGATTATTAGGTGCTAAGTTATGTTGAACACAGAACCCGCAGCCAGCCATTGTGCAGTAGTCCAGCCAAACTAGTTTTTTTTCCTTAAAATTTTTATTGTTGTTCAAGTACAGTTTTCTGCCTTTTCTCCCCACCCCAGCCCAGTCCCCCAACCCTCCCCACCTCCCTCCCATTCCCACCTCCCCTTGTTATTGTCCATGTGTCCTTTATGATTATTCCTGCAAACCCTTCACCCTTTCCCCCTGAAATTCCCTCCCCTCTCCCCTCTGGTCACTGTCAGCCTGTTCTCAATTTCAGTGTCTTTGGTTATATTTTGCTTGTTTGTTTGTTTTGTTAATTAGGTTCCTGTTAAAGCTGAGATCATATGGTATTTGTCTTTCTAGTTTAAAGTACTGAACTCCTTTCCTCCTCTGTGGAAGCTCCCTGACCACCACCTCCTCCTTGAGAACTCAGGACATCCCCATATTCTAGGAAATGAATGGATAGGGCTGGCAAACAAGGGTCTCTAGAGCCCTGTTCCAGCAGCATGTAGCCCGGGTCCATTCTGATTGGAAGAATTCCTTATCTCAATCATTGAATATGTATAGTATCACTCTGTAGGTGCATATTATTATCACGATATAAATTTGAAAGGACTCTTAGAAAATCAGGTAAGACAAATGACTCAGGAAGTAATGGTGATGTTAATCTTTTTATATAAGAATGATTATTAATCATTGACTGGTCACATATTGATCATGGATACATGGATGCATATAGTACAAATCTATACCATAATAATTTACCTTAAAATAATAATATTATTTACTTTCTCTTTTCTTAGCCCTTCTGCTATTGTTGTCATACATTGTATTTCTACATATGTTATGGAAACCAAAATACATTGCAACCAATTTTGCTTTTAACAATGAATTATGTTTCAAAAGATTAAAAAATTGAGA
This sequence comes from Glossophaga mutica, assembly GCA_039655065.1. Lineage (NCBI taxonomy): Eukaryota > Metazoa > Chordata > Mammalia > Chiroptera > Phyllostomidae > Glossophaga > Glossophaga mutica. The sequence continues at coordinate 58,777,661 of CM077306.1, read as the reverse complement.
AATAACAGCTTTCATCTTCCCCTACATACTAGCCATTTTGGTGCTCTTCATTCCTTTGCGTACACCCAGATTTCTACCTGGTATTGTTTTTGTTAGGCCTAAGGAAGTTCCTTGCAATGCAGATGTGCTGGTAATAAATTTTTTCAACTTTTGAATGTCTAAGAAAATTATTTATTTCCCCTTCATTTTAGAAAGATATTTTCACTAGGTATAGAATTCTATATTGATACATGACTTTGCCTTTCAGTACTTCAAAGATAATTCTCCACTGTCTTCTAGGATTGCATTGTTTTCATCAAGAAATGTACTATTATTCTTGTCTTTGTTTCTCTATATATAATGTGTCATTTTTTTCCTGTGGAGGCTTTTAAGAGTTTTCTCCTTATTACTTGTTTCAAGCCATTTAATTATGATATGTATCAGTACAGTTTTAATTCATGTTTCTTATGCTTGTCTTTTGCTGAGCTTTATGTATATATATCCATAATTTTCAACAAATTTGGAAAATTTTGACCATTGTCCTTCACATATATTTTTTTCCCTAATCTTCCCTTTTGGTGACTTCAATCACAGTCACACAAGCTGCTCACAGTTGTCCCACAGCACACTGATGCTCTGTTCATTTTCTGCAGTCTTTTGTCTCATTTTTCATGTTGAATATTTTCTTTTTCAATACATTCAAATTCACTAATCTTTTCTTCTTCTTTGTCTCATCTCTTAATTGTACCCAGTCTAATTTTTTTTTCAGGTATTACATTGTTCGTTTGCTTGTTTTATCTCCAGGAATGTGAATTGGGTCTCATTTATATTATCAATGTTTCTATGATTGTCACTCTTCTACCTTCTTGAATATATGAATTATAGTTATAAGAACTGTTTTAATGATTTTTGTATACTAATTGTATCACTTGTCCCAGTTCTGGATCTTTTTCTATTGATCAGTCTTGTCCTCACCACATGACATGGTTTCCTGTTTCTTTGCATGTATCGGGGAATTTTTTATTGTATGACAGATATTGTGAAATATATAGGTGGTAAATATATTTATCTTGCTACAAATTTTCTTGAGTTTGAGGCTTGTTCTGGACCACAATTATGCTACTTGGAAACAAGCTTGATTCTGTCAAGTTTCGATTTTGAATTTTGTTTAGATGGGCCCAGAGTAGCCTTTAGTCTAGGGCTAAGTTTCCCTTTTACTGAAGCAATGTCTTCCCATGTACTCTACTTGATGCTGAATGAATTATGAGGTTTTTACATTTTCTCCAGGGAATATGGACTAATTTCAGCCCTATGTGAGTTTCAGGGACTTTTACCTCTGTTCCTTTTGAGTAGTTTTATCTCCTTTCTTGGACAGTTTACTCATGCACATATGCTAATCAGTACTCAAAGACTTAAGGGGGACCCTGTGCCATCTCTGGTATTCTCCTCTCTTTGCACCTCTCTCCTCTCTGGTATGCTGCCCTGTGAACTCTGGCTACTTTGGTTTCCTAACTCTGTCACCTCCGTACTCCCATGAGACTCCTGGGCTTCACCTGGACTCCCTCTCCCAGCATGCAGCCTTTGTACAGGCAGCAAGCTGGGACAATCGACAATCATAGGGTTCGCCTTGTTTGTTTTTTCTCTCTCAGTGGTCACTTTTCTATGCTGCTTAATGTTCAATGTTCAAAAACTGTTGTTTTACATTTTTGTATAGTTTTAAATTTGTTTTTCAGGTGAAAGGGCAAATACAGTGCCTGTTACTCATTATGGCAGAAGCAGAAGTTGTTGAATAGTTTTTTGGTATGTAAAATCTGGCTATAAACAGCTGTATATTTCTATGAAAAATCTAAATTCCAGTTGCTTTTTATCCTGGTAAGAGCTTCTGAGTTTTTTTAAAATATAAACTTGCCAGACTGTTAGCATTGTTCATTTACTATTTATGTACTTATGACCATTTTTTTCCCTGTCTGTGCACTTCCTTTCTTGTTAATCTATTCCCAGTTAATCACATTGGCTTTCCATTTTAAAGCAATCTTGCTCTTTTTTGTGTATAGGATGTATGTGTTTTGGCTCAAGTGCTCTTTAAACACTGTCACCTCTGGTGATTTCCTCCATGAAACCCCCCAGGAAAGTGTTTTCATACTTTGTACCTGAAGCCTCCAAATGGTGTTTGTCATCAGGTCATTCTTTCTTCCCACAAAATCATTTCTTTGTAGGTCTAGGTTCTTTCTTCTAGGATTATAAGTTGTGCGTTATAATGCATAGAAACAATCCAAGGCCTCTTTTCTGATTCCACCTCTATTCAAAGTTTCACTGGATCTGGGTGTGCTATAAGTAGCCCCACAGTATTATGTAGCAAGTGACAAAATATCTTTAAATATCATGTCAGATTAATAAACTTTTATGGAGTCTACCTTCTTCATTATGAAGTCAGTCTTCTCTATTATAGAATCGAAGATTTCTTAGCATTTTCACTCTATGATCCTAGAAGAAATTGTTCTAGTACAAGTAGCATGCAGCACCACTTCTGATAAAATCTACACTGCCTGTGGGATAACATTGTCCTATGCGGGTCTGACTTGAGTAACCCCAATCCTTTCTGTAGTTCTGTGTCTTTAAAACTTGCTCTTCTTCCCCCCATTTGTCAGTTAAATTGTATTAGGAGCTCATGTGGGCTCTTCCATAGCTGGAGTAAGAAAAAGTATTTTGTTAAAATGTTAGCTGGTACTAAATATAGTTATCATTATTGTGGCCTTTATATATACATTACAATTTTGTCACAAGCTCAATGTAATATCTAAAATTCCCTTAAAATAAAAACTAGTGAGTGTGTTATGAAATTATAGCCAGGACAGATGGCCAGATCCTGTCATTGGAAATAAAAGTAATGTTATAAGTGTATAACTCCATTGGGGAAATTGAGTACCATAATAAAGTAGACTTCCACTTTCTGCAATGAAATTCAATGACTGTTGAGGAGTTTAGGGTTTAGAAAATTGAAAAATGAAACCTTTGGTTTTTTTGCCGCTGTTTGATGATGTGTAGCAAGTCCCTTTATGGACTGAGGCTAACATCCAAATAGTAACAAGCTTGCAGTGAATAGAGCCCACAGAGGATAAGCTACTAAATCTTGCAATAAAAGCTGTGTGATTTACAGTAAATTCCAGAGGGCTGACAGCACCACAGCTGAGGGCATAAACACTTCTTTCATGGCTGAAGCTTCAGTCAGCTCTGTCTGCTGTGAAGTACAATCGAGCAGCGAGGCATGCTGCTTACCAGCAATGACTTTGATAAATAACTAGGAAGTCCCACTGTTGGCTTAAAACTAGAAGTTGTTCAGTTGCAATTCTGCATTTGTCCTGCTTTAATGGGTATGGAAGTGGCTTTAGCTGTAATCTGTCAGTGATTGATTAGGCCTTGCTGAATCCCCTCTCCAGTCTGTTTTCAGCTCCCTGCTTTCCACAGTTAAAACAAAATTGGTACATATGTGACTGCCCTCTTATGAGGAAAGTAAACACTTTTAATTCTGCTCAAGTGAGTATGAGTTAAATGGCCCCAACTGATAAATTGGTGACAGAACAACAAATCTTAGCCGAGAAACGGTATTCTACACGCAAAGACATTTGGGATCATGTGTAGTTTTCATTTGCTGCTGGCAGTGTGGGTTGTAGTTAAAAGTCCCAATCACCATCATTTATTTTATGTGCACACATAAAAGCCAAGGAGGAAGTAGGCCGCTGTTCTAATCATGGAAGTATTGAGATATCAGGCTTAATGCGGACCACTCATAATCACTCTGCCTGTCTAAATTAGGCGTACTGTTAAACAAGCGCATGAGTTCCACAACACAGAAGAGAGAGTGCTGGAGCAGTGCTCGTAGCTATAATTAGGGCAGGGGTATTTATATATTTATTTTAGGAGGTTAATTTCCCATTACACCTGGTTGAAATATATGTGAGCCCACCAGATGCAAAGGGTGGTTTTGTTGTTGTTCCAAATAAGACTTTCAGTCAATTGATTAATTTTGTAAGTGGACAAAGGTGAATAAAAGTAATTATTATTGTATTCGGAGAGAATTCATGTCATTTAATGTCAGCAGGGAAACAAACCTCAATTTCTATCAGGGCAAATCTCAGATGCCATGGCCAAACTTGAAATTGAAACAATGCTGCCCGCCATGAAAAGTACAAGGTAAATGGGACAGAAAATACCAATTATAAGGAGACTGTGCAATACTTTTCTGAAGCTATGGAAGAACAACACAAATCCAAATTATTTATTTTTACTTCCATGAGCTAATGGATTGTTGCAAAAATGGGTGTTTCATGGAAGAGACGGTAAGAGGAGAAAGAGGGAGAGACATTTTGTCTGTATCATTCATCTCATGTATTTATCAGCAATAGACTGAGAGGCATAAAAGTGTGGCATTGCTCATGGAAACTCAAAGACCCCCCACTCACAGTAGTGCCAGGGTAGAACTCAGCTAGTCTATAACGTCATATTGCTTTAAACCAGAACAAAATGAATTTATAGATGCAAATTAGTGTATCTAGTATAATTTTATTACTCAAACAGTAGTGAATCATGTCTAATAATAACTATAGCGAACTAGCTCTAATTATATAGCTTCCATTTTCACAAGATCCAGCAGGGGGAAAAATGGTTTGGAAATCAGGCCGTCCACCAATATATGTCGTTTTATCTATTCCTCAAGAACTGCTGAGGGCAGGAAACTTGCTTTTTGACACAGGCACATCAATGCTTACGTGAAGTGAAGAGTGACTGAAAACATATTTTTCCCTTTAATGGTTCACCTTGCATCAAGAGGAGCTTTGACTTTGTGGGGGAAGTTCATGCCCTTTACTTTAGATTTTTTATGGTGTCTTACTTCACTGGCTGATAATCAACATAAGGCATATTTCCCATGTTTGGAGTTTCTGTTCCTCAATGCAGATCCTAGGAAGATAACATTAGATAAGAACACTTGCCTCCTTCTCCTTCCTGGCTGAGTATATGGCTTGATTTTAATTTTGCCATTTCAATCTTTTTAACAAATTAGGCCTGATTTTTTTATCCCAGAAACTGTCCACTTCCTGTGGCATGCATTGAATAGTTCCAAAAGAATTAAAAGAACAAATTATGGCTGCCATGAACTTCTCTTGCCATGTCAGAGAACTGAGAAATAAGGAGTGACAGAGGATAACATCTGATTAGCTTGAACATGCTGAAAAAAATGATTGGTGTAAGTGTTCCACAGATTTCGAAAGCACTGCGCTGAAGCATCCTGTATGATTTGCATACCTGAGGAAAGGCAGTTCAAACAGCGGAGTGTGAGGTCAGTCAAGAATAACTAGTTAAGAAATTCAATTGGTAGCTCTTTTCCTCATGCTTTTTTTTTATATTTATGATTTAATCCCAGTTGATCAGAGCTGCTATTAGTAGATACTGAGAGAATCAAAAGCTTAGGTTACATTCACCTGTTAACCCATTAAACATCGTTATGTTTCTTTAAGTATACATTTGTTTAAAAGGAACCCAGCCCCCACCCCCACCAATGAAAATGATAACACTATAATCATTTCTAGTTATGTCAGACTGAATTCTAATGTTTTCCACTAGTCTTTAAGTTTAGTTGCTGGGTGATATGCTACTATCTTGATGTTTTGTTTGGTCTGTACAGAGAGGGTGGATTTTGGCTCAGGGTTCTAGTCTCTAACGGAGAATGCAAAAATAAAGACGAGCATGATGCGAGCATCTGTGTTCTACCTGTTATTTCAGCAAGTTGTCACTGGTCTCTAAGTCATTAGTTCCATTTTTATTTGTTTTTTTCCTCTTTCTTTTGTCCCTTTACCCCCTCCCCTCCCCACTTTGAATGGTTATAGGCATCTCAGCAAGGACAGATGCTTGACAGGAATCTTGTCAAACCCCCTCCATAAGCCCCCACTATTCCTGTCTTTTCTCCTGATTCAAGGCAATCAGAATCTCATGGAAAACTGCCAAGTGCTGTAGCCCATAAGCTGACATTGTCCAGTATAATTCTAATGTCTGCATTTCACCTCCAAGTGATCAACTGGCAAGATTGGGAACATGGATACTCAAGGAAATTACTGATATATCACAATAGTCTAAAATATTTATACATGTAGAGGAATATAATTTATAATTTTTTATTGTAATACAGATCATTTTGTTACATTTACAACCAATTATCTATAATAACCATAGTCATGGACATGATTTTTCTTCAAAAAATGATACTTTAAGTGAACAGTCTTTTAAAAAAATTCCATATGTGTTGACACAAGAAAGCAAAACAAAATGAATATATATGAATATTCATTCATATATTGTCAGTTGTGCCCTAACATGCTACTAATAAAGAATATTGTAGTTGATGACCATGAATCTGAATTCTAATCTTAAGTCTGCCACTAACATTTCAGAACGTCTAATTATGAGCATCTATAGACCTTGGTTTTCTCATCTGTAAAATAATGAAAATGAATTTAATAAGATTTAAAGACTTTAACAGGCAAAAATTCTATGACTTCCTTGGTCTCACTGAACAGTATAAAAACATACACTCTTGTAATGCAAACACTTTAAAATCATTACACCACAATTTGAAGTGGTGACTTACAGCTAAATAAGAGAGTCTGGTATAGAAAAAAAAGCATCATTTCTCCCTTCGGATGCTTCTCCAAGCTTGATGAGAGACTAAATGCCTCGCAGCTCCATGCTATTATTTCTTTTGTGGCTTTTGCAGCATTAAATACAAAACTTTTCTCATCTGACTTAGAGAACTCACTTTGGCCAGTAAAAGGCAAGACTTTTAAGGCTCTATGGCATCTTCTATGGCATTTTAGTATGTTTCACTTCATTCTGGAAAAAAAGAAAAAAACGCAGCTTAATCAACTGAAAATTCTGGGTTGGTGTGGCCCATAAAGTAATCACTATTAGCACCTGAAATTATAGATGCTGAGCAGTGCATAGCAGATCAAAAGAAATATATGCCAAACAAATGAAAAAGAACACACCACACATAATTTACATCGGTCTAAACCTTGGACCTATTAGCTATCAACAGTGTAGCTGATATCACCAATGTATGGAATGACAGAATGTAATTTTAATATCATACACAACTAAAAACATTTTTCAAAAATGAATGAGTATGACCCAACCCTCAAAAGTGTGTGTAATAACTGGCACATTATTTAATTGATTTTACTTTTTTAAAAGTTAATTTCTTTACTTTTTATTATTAGTCATGGATTGCAGCATTAAAATTAACATAAAGGTGAGGATAACACATGATCTTTATATGTCATCTTATTAAAATGAAGCTATTTTTAATACTTTTAAGAGGCCTATCAGAAAACACAATTTATATCCTCAAAGTATATTTTGTCAGTTTCAAGTATAATTTTTGCATTCATATTCTTTTATGAATTTTAATGGAGTCACTTAAATTGTAATTATTCCTCTCAGCTCAAATGCAGGTAACAAATGGAATTCAATCAGTGTTTGCGCATAATGACCATCATTAAGAGAGAAATAATAATGACATTCTCTCTGCATTAAACTTGCAGAGTCTTTACACAATGATCTGAATCCCATTATTGATCTCCATGGAGATATGCAATTGTCACCTATTCTGCATAATATCAGAATGTTAAATACATTTGTTTGGAACAAATATTTTAATGAATACAGTCAGTTCCACTTAATTAACTATCTGATAACTGAATATTTTTACTTAATAATTCAACTTGGAACATCAAAATTGTTCTATTTTTTATTCAAATGCACTTGAGATTAGTCATAGATACTCATTTGAATGTTCATAAAATGTATGTGGAGTTTAAAATTCCCCTTGGCTTTCTTTAAAGTACATCCATTAGAGGGACATTGAAGAGGTATTTTTCATCTGTTTGAAATAATTTTTCCCCTCAGTGTTGTTTAAAATAACCCCTTAGAATCTTACTTGTAAAATGTGTTTTCTGACCAAAATTCTTCTGCCATCTAACTTCTTTTCATCATAGAATTGTTCATAAGAGTGCCACTATTCATATTTACTTACATACATACATTTTTAATGTAGGCATTTGGTTGAGGAAAGAAAATATAAATAAAATATTGAATTCACTTGTGCAGAAGCTCTAGGAAAGTCATAATTGGTGAATATGTAGCCTATTGGTATTTTAAGAAAAAGAGTTCTGGTTAATATTTGTAATAATAGTAATAGTAAATACTAGGAATAATGACTAGATTAAACTTTTTGGCCATGGGAGAAGTGTCACAGACCAGCATCAACACTTTATGAATAGGTACCGTTTCATCAATCAATTCTACAAACATTTGCTGAGTACCGCCCCCAAGTCCAGCATTGCACTTAGGAGTGATGACACTGTAATGAGGCAGACACCAGGCCCGGCCTCAGGAAAACCACCATCTGGTGAAATGAAACTCACAATAAATCGTGACACAAGTGACAGATGCCAGTAATTTAAAAGAAGTGTGCTACAAGCATGGGGGTGAAAGTGAGTGCTCCACGGCCCAAGAGAGATCACGATGTCTTTCGAAAAATGGCAAACTTCTATGTCTTACAGGATGAACACATTTTTGCCAGGTTTAAAATATGGGTAGAATGGTTTTAGACTAGGAGAATTGCATGAACGAACCTTGGAGGATTAAGAGTATGTGTATCTTTCTGATACACACGTGTCACTTCGGCTCAGCTATAATCTGGGGTGCATAGTAAGCAATATAGGGGAGTGAAACTATAAAGCTTCCTATGATAACTATGATTTATTGAACATTTTCTAGGTTCCGGAAACTTGATATATATCTTAAACTCTTGGTAGAACCTTGTTCTATATCAGTTATATAAACAAGGACATTATATTTAGAAATTTTAAATGACTTGCTTGATGTCATGTAACAAGTAGTTGGCTTGGAATTTTGGACCAATTCTATTGGTGTTTAAAGTCTTGTGAACTCCAGGTGGAGTTAAAAAAAAAAAAAAAAGGTTGAGAGGGCCTTGAATGCATGCTTAGGGAGTTAGAGAAGTAGTGAATGATTTTCCTCAAGAGAATGACATAACCCGATCAATAATTTAGAGACAAAGTTTGGGTTATAATATGGGGATCAACTTAGAAGCAAGGAGACTTGAAACAAAACTGCAAATTTTGAGGTTGTTTTACTGGTGCAGGTGAGAATACTTCTACTAGTAGAACGACAGTGGGAATAGAAAGGGGACAGATTTAGCAAACTTCCTGCAGTAAAATCAACAGGACTTGGTTTCGAATCGGGTAATTGAGAGTATAAAAAAAAAAAACCAGTGGGGGAGAAAAGAAGTTTATGTTCCCATTGCATATCCCTGGAGGTGGACTAAAGTTTATACTCAAACAGTATAGTTTCCACAGATTGAAACTACATTGATTTAAAAATACTTTGGTTTTATTTCCAGGAAGCCCTGGGAAACTTCAGCAAGGCTATAGTTTTCCCTCAGGTTAGCTTCCATATTAGTGACGATTCCTTCCGATCTATTCCTCCTCAGTGTCTAGGCTCCTAATGTGAAAAAAGGCAATCTGATTAACTCACATGTAAATATCATTGACTCAGTGTGTTAATCTTTCCAATAGAGCTAAGATGGTAAAAGAAGATTGTTTCTTGAAGGGCAATACTCAAAGCAAAAATTAAAACAATATGTATCATTCACTTATTTATTAATTTGTTGAGTATTGAGAATGTCTCAGTCTCTTGGGATAAAAAGATAATAGTGACAGAGTCCACACCAGGTAGTCTGCATGTGGGACAGATGTAAATCTTTGGGAGCCAGAGTGTGGGCTGTGGTAGGCAAAATAATGCTGCCACCACACCACACCCCCATAGATGTTTATGCCCTAATTAATGTAAACTGTGAATACATTCTGTTACACAGAAAAAGGAACTTTGCAGATGGTTTTGAGGTTAAAGATTCTAAAATAGGAAAACTATCCTGGATTATCTGGATGGGTCCAGAGTAATAACATAGGACATTAAAAGTGGAAGAGGAAGACGGAGGTCAGTAAAAAAGTGCAGTAGAAGGAAAGGCAGAAGAGATTCAAAGTGTGAGCAGAATTAAACCCACATTGCTAGCTTTGCATATGGAAGAAGATGGCTATAAGCCAAGAAATGTGTGGCTTCCAGAGGTTGGGAACTTCCTTCATTGAGAGCTGAGTAAACTGGTGTTATCAGTCCTACAAATACAAGGAACTGATTTCTCTCAATATGAATGAGCATAGAAAGAGATTCTGTCTTAGATGAGCTGACCTGCAGAAGTATAAGAAGATAAACTTTTGTTTTAAGTGGCTAAGTTTTTAGTAATTTGTTACTGGAAATTAGAAAAATTTGCATTAGTAGAAAAATGATGCCAATGGGAATAAAAATAATGCTTATCTTAAAATGATACAGAAATATTAAATACAATACATTACTACATCTCATACATAGAAAACACTAAAGCAATTAGCTCTTAGTTTTATCATTATAGGACTGATTCTAAGTTTATCCCTTGGCCCACAGAGGTTTTTCCATTTTACCAGGAGTGCTGTGTAAGATGCCAACCATTCTCTGTGTCTGTGGCCTACTGCCATCAGTTTCAGAAATATGGCTGTGAATCTAACCTAATTTAAAGGGGGACTTCCATGTCCTCGTATTCTTTTTGGGATCCACCTCACCCATGACTGATAATGGGAATACAATGAAATTTAATTCCTTGGAGAAAAGATACAAGCTTTAGACCTTATCTTAACTTTTCCCCTCCAAATGCGATAGTTCTCAGAGACAGCTCAAATACAACTTATAGTACTAAAGAACACACTCTGCTCTTTAGTTAAAGAACATTTGCATTCAGGTCAATGATTATGTCATGGTTCCGCCAAGGAACAATGGGGCTAGTGTTTGCTTCACACTCTGACACCAAAGGTTGAAGTCAGGTGTTTAGCAGAGAGAGAGTGTGATTTCTCACTTGTTTCGCTACTCCATTCCATTTACTAAAGTAATTACATCTCATTTTGCTTTGAGGGGGCCACCTGTACTAGATGTTATTGGGTTCCTACATGTCACCTTGTATTTTACCATCTTGGAGCAGGATGGTCCAATTTCCAAGTACCAATGTCTACACCTCCGCCCTAGGGCTCTCTTTAGACTACAGTGTTTTCTGTCTGTGTGCCTGGCAGGACAAACAGAGTCCTGGAGAATGAACTCCTTCAGGAGTGACTTTCAGTCAATGGCTGATGGGAGTTGGACTACACATTTCCTGTTTTACTCAGGTTGGGTGACCAGAGTTTCCCAGCATGACTAGGTTTCAGTTACCAATCATAGCAGCTGGCTCTATGAGTTATCACTTACTGGCTGCCTTCCCTTCCTGATAAAACTTACCACATCTCCGCCAGTGTTTCCTGAGGTTGCCTTCCAAATAAATTATTTGCACTTGGACCTTTGTCTCAGAGTTGGCTTTTAGAGGCAACCCAAACAAGAAACTAATCTTTCCATGCTCCTAATTGATGTGCTTTGGCTTGAAGATGATTGATTTTGTGGTTCGAACGATGGAGCATGTGACACAGTTACCTAAACCGGTCAGCGCATCGTGTCCCCCATCCCACCTCACCCCTGCCCGTGGCTGGTTCAGAGATGAGAACATGACACAATCAGAGTCAGTGATTACAGACATTATAAATGTACAATCCAGTGAATAAATAGTTTGAACTCATATATGTTCCAGGTATGTTCTGGGTATTATTGGCATAAAAAACCTCCAAATTTATGTGCTACCCCTGCTGGATTCTTACTGTCTAGGAGAGAAATAATTATTAAACAACTATTTATTTAAGTAAAATATGTACAGTCATCTATGGGGGATATGTTCCAAGATGCCCAGTAGATACCTGAGACTACAAATGGCACCAAGCCCTAAATGTATTGTTTTTATTCCTATACGTATGTCACTTTACAGCTTCTCTTTGGCATATAGTGGTGAAGATGACTTCTTTAATTATATGAATATCCATCTGCCTAAATGCTAAGCATTGGTTAATCTGTCAGGAAACATAGGAAGTGATGACAAAAGGTGTTTTATTGAATGTATTTATCTTAGTCCTTTGGGGCTGCAATAATAAACTTCCATAGTCTTATAAACAACAGAAATTTATTCCTTATAGCTCAGAAAGCCAGGAGTCTGAGATCAGGGTGCCAGCGTGGTTGCATGAAGGCCATCTCCCAGATAACAGACTTCTCCACGTGTCCACACGTGGTGAATGGAGCGAGGGAGCATGTGGGGTCTCTTTCATAGGAACAGTCTTCCCATTTATGGGAGCTCCACACTCCTGAACGAATCACCTCCCACCTTAGGATTCCAACAGCAGTGAAGAATCAATTAGCCAAGTGGTGAAAATTGAAGTCTGAGAGTGACCATATCATCTAAAAGTCCCTGATTTTGTAAAGAAAAGAAAAAGAGGATGTGCACAGTGCCAGCTTGGTTAGGCTCTGACAATACCACCAGCAGGTTGGGCTCTGGTTAACTAGTTTCTCCTGAGGGCAGGCCTTTGTTAACAGAGTGCTGTGACCTATTTCAGAATGGTTCCTTTTCCTCTCTCCCTGCCTGAAACATGACTTTTTTTTTTTTTTTTTTCACCCTCCAATTTGCACTGTGACTACCTTGTCGAGCTCCTGAAGATAAAGGTCACAAAAGTGTAGGGTCCTCTTAACACTGGAATTCCCTGGAGTCTTTCACTCTCCAGGAGTTCTTTAATTCCATTTCTGATCTTTCTACTTCTACCCCCTAGCTGGCTCCTGTGGAAAATTCAGCTCCAGAATCTGTACTCAGGTTAGCCATGGCGCCCTGTGTTTGCCTGACTTTCCACCTTTTTGGAAAGTGATTTGCCCTGTGTCTTCCCCTCTCTTACAGATTTAAGAATAATTGTTAATTTTTCCTTCTGCACAACTTTTTCCTTATTATAACAGAGTTGCAATTTCTAAGCTCCTTCCATGTGGAACCAGAGACTGGAAGTAGTTTCCTTAAATTTTGACATTAGTTCTTGAACTTTCTTTTCTTTTTAATGTATTTTCTTATCAGCTAATATTTCATCCATCATCTCTTAAAGTTCATATATTATTTATTTACTTAGGAATGAAAGTAATTTCTGCCTATAAAAATAATCAGTTTTACATAAGTGGTGAAAATGACCACAAATAAATACTTTTCTGCATGCCTATATGGTTCAATAAAAAATTAAAGATAAGCTATATACCTATCTTTCACATATTATGCTATTCTATTTAGTTGCAGGTTTTTGTAAGCCTCCAACTGCCTATTTTTTTTATTTTTCTTTATTTTCCTCAATAAGTACACATATACTCATGCAGAATACTATTTACTAAACAATTTAGAGACTAAATCTTGTGTCCCCTATGTCTTTAATTAACAACACTTTGAACCTCCTTCTCCTTGACCGAGCTTGTATTTTAACTTGAGGGTTTAATTATTCATTCACTAACCTGAGGAAATTTCAAGAAAGCTGTAATAACGAAGTCTGTAAACTTTGTTAATTTAATTATTCATTTAGATAATATTTAGTAGGATCTTGATGTAAAAAAACAAAAACAATCTGACAACTTCTGCCCTTGAGTGGTTAGACCATTTACAATTAATGTAATTATTGATATGGTTTGTTTATCATTTGTTTTGCACTTTTCAAATTTTTTTCTTTATTCTTCCTTTCTTGACTTATTTGGGATCAAGTACATTTCATAATTTTCTTTTTCATTTCTAGTATTGGCTTGTTAGCTATTCCACTTAAATTATTTTTAGTAGTTTCTCTAGAATTTAACTTATCACAATCTACATTCAAATAATATTTTACTAATTCACATAAAGTATAACAGCCTTACGATAGTATTCTTCTATTTCTGTCTCCCATATTTTGTGTTATTATCCTACATTTTATTTTGTCAAATGACATAAACTTCAAGATAAATTGTTACTTTGCTTTAAACATTAGGCATATTTGGAAGAAATTTAAAAATTGAGAAAAATTTGTCTATATTTGTTCACATGTTTATTATTTCCAAGGTTTTACCTGGTATCATTATATGTTTCTGCCTGAAGAATCTTTAAAAATAGTTCTTGTAGAACTGTTCTTCCTGCAATGTCTTTCTCCACTTTTGTTTGCCTGGAAGAAACATCTTACTTTTTCCTTCCTTCATTTTACAGAGCTATCTTTATTGGGCATGGAATTCTAGGTTGTCAGGTTTTATTTCTTCCAACATTCCAATGATACATTTAGTATAATTCTGTCATTCTACTCTATCTAGAATTTTATATTATTTTATTGTGTTCTTGCCTGTATGCTTTCTATTAAGAAGTATGCTATAATTATTATATGATATGTTCTTTCCTCCAACTGCCGTTAAGGTTTTTTCTTTATGAACAATTTTCATAAATTTAATATTAATGTGCATTCATGTGGATCTATCTATCTATCTATATCTACCTATATCAATCTATCTATCATCTGCCTACCATCTATCTACCATCTGTTTACATATTTTGCTTAGGGTAGACTGAGAATCTAGGATCAGCAGGCTTACATAGTAGTTAACAAATTTGAAAATATTTTACTTATTACATCTTTAGACTTTTTGTATTCCATTCCTGTTCTTTTCTTTTTGTGCTCTATGTATTTGTTATACTGATCGATATCGTCACAAAGCTTACTGATGCCCTGTTTATTTTTATTCCCATTTTTCTTTGTGTTTCTTTTTGAATTGTTCTATTCATATGTCTTTGAGCTCACTGACCATTTTTTGTCTAATTTTTAATCTACTTTACTCCTATGCAGTGCATTTTTCACTTCAGGTGGTGAATTTTTTATACTTTGAAGTTTTATAGTTCTCTTTTCAGTATATGTTTATGTTGTTTTTCACATTTTAAGAATATTTATATGAGGTATAAGAGCTTTTTTTAGTTCATGGTCTAGTAATTTTATAATGTCTGTTGTTTTGGGGTCTGTTTATGTTTTATTTTATTTTCTCCTCGTCATATTTTCCTGTTTTTTTTTTTTTTTTTTTTTTTTTTTTTTTTTGCATACCTGATAATTTTGGCTTCTATGTGGCAAAGGATGGATTTTACACTGTTGAGTGTTGGATTTTGTTCTGCACACAGGTAAGCACTCTTAGATAAGCATGATCCCTTTGAGGTTTACTTTTACGTTTTGTCAGCAGGACCAGAGCAGCTTTTTCTACGGAGCTAACTTAGCTATACTATTTAATGTGACCTTTCAACAAACTCTGCCCTTTGTCTTGTGTATTTTAAGGTCTTTCCACTTTGGTTGGTTGGCATAAAACTATCTCTACCTATGTTTGAACTCTGGCAATTGTTAAACCAATTGCTTTCTCACTAGCTTTCAGTGGTTATTTTCCCAGACTCAGGGACTTTTTTTCCCCCCACAAATGGGCAAATCAGCCAAAGCCTTAAGGAGATTCTCCTGCAGACTCCCAAACTCTTTCCTGTTTATTTCTACCACTCCACTACTCTGTTCTGTGAAATCTCATTCTTGACCTTCCTGAGCTCTGATAACTGTCCTCTCAACTCACTGCCCCCACTCCAGGCTTTATTGCAGCTTCCTGTGCTTTGGCCTGAACCCTGGCTCCAGGTGGTAGACTGGGGCAAGCATAAACCTTACCTTGTTTCCCTTCTTTCAGGAATCTCGATCTGGTGCTGCCTGCTGTCTTTTGTCTGTAAGTTGTTGATATACATTAAAAAAATATACTTGTCTAGTCATTAATAGTGAGATGGAAAAAGTGGAAATGCATTGTCATTCTCCATATTTATTACAACTTCTGTTCCAGTAGCCAGCCACAGGTGACAGTTTTTCTGTGTACTCTAACCTCGTTCCTGATGTGCCCTGTGGCTCTACCCAATCTCTTTTAGGAAAGGGTTCTCCTTGTTTGTTCAGGGTATGCTCTGGCACTGCAAGGGAGTCACTTCATTTCCAGATGGCACCTTTACTTTGGAATGAACTGGTAAGGAGAACCATCAGGGGAGGGAGAAAAAGCAAAATTAAAGTTCATGGACATCAGTTTGGTGAGACACAATGATAAGGCATATTGTGTCTCTCACTATTTCCTACAATGCACATACGCACAGTCACCTTACACACAAACATGCACTTGTTACACACACGTGCCACACAGCAATATGTCCACGGCTACAACATTAGCTTCCAGAAAGTTTTTTCTACATGTACCCTTATCTTTAAAATTGATCTCCTGAACTCTCTCATCTGGTTAAATGAAAGAATCGCTTCCAGCCTACCATTAACCATTTGAAATGCCGTAGCTTCATACGAGATACAGACCTTGCTTGTCCCTGCAGCAACCTGCACACCAACTCCTTCCTGCCAAGAAAGCACAGTTGAAGGAGTAAGAAGAATTTGTCAGAATCTTCTTTAGGAACTTTCATTTAAAGTACTCACTTGTGGAACTGAGGTTGTGTCTGCTTCTAGTATATTTCTGCAGTTTGGTCAACAGTATTTTTTTCTGCCAAAATTTTATGTATTTTTTCAAAGGATTGGCTCTCTTTACCTATTTCTGAATGAAAATTTAACTCTAGTTTTGCTTTTATTTCTGAGAAAGTTGTTCATTTTCTAAAGAAACATTACAGAGTTACTTTCCAAAATATTGAAATGACTTGCAGGTGAGCTTGCTAAACATATACTGCTGAATATTGGTAGAAACTGAAAGATGCCAGAAAACTAGAAAATAATAAATGCTGTATCTTCAAAAATCCTGACAAAATGTTAGGTAAAGGAAAAAAGCACACTGACATCCTGAGAACAATTCTGCTACAGTTGATCAAATATAAGCTTGAAACATTTGTAGCCAAAGTAGTAAACATTAAAAGTGAGAGTGGCTGTAAGAATTTAATTCAAGCTACCTCAAATCAATTTTCTTATAAAAATTTTCATTAAACTGGTTAGCCAAGGAAATGTTATAAATGTAACATGTTTATATTTAAATTAGTATGTGACAAAGTCTTATGATATTCCTATGGAAAATAAGACAACTATGGCTTTTAAAATAACATAAAAAGACTCATAATGGTTTAAACGACTATACCTAAACTTTAATGATCAATGAGTGAATGTCAACATAGAGGAAGGTTGAAAATGGCATATTATAGCTTTGTGTACTGGGTTTTTATTTGTCACTTAATTATATAAGAACAAAAGTTATATACTTGTTAAATTTCTACAGAAAAATTTTGAAGATAATGATATAATGATGAATATATATTTTTTCATGTCAGAATCATGGACTATGAAGATCTTGGCAAACTGGCTGCAAAATAGAATACTAAGCACTAAAAGTGGCAGATATAGCTACATAGCAACACACCTAGTCAAAAATATTTGGACTTTGAAGTAGGTGACTATTAGTTCGATATTAGGCAATAATATATTAAGGGTCCTAAAAACTTGTTATATTCATTTTCTGTTTTGATAGGTGAATGGCACTGACAATGTACAGTCTCTAAGAGCATGTGGGATGATACTCCTGCTCTATTTTATGAAGTCATGGAAAGTCTAAGAATACAACAGATGCTTCAAAGATGCGGCAGTGGGATGGAATTGGGTAAGAAGGTGAGTGGCCTGGAAAACATAGAGGCAACAGATAGAAATAAAAAAACTGATCATTGTAAACCTAGTGAAGAAAAGACCCACATATCTTTAAATGCTCGAAGGACTATCACATGAAAGATTAGTACTTTGTGTAGGTCAAGACAACAGAACTAGAAAAGTCAGAGAGAAGGTAGATATACAACCCTTTGGAACAAATCTATAAACTGAGATACTCAATGAGAGTAAATCCTGGTTCTTTCTTGTTTATCCTAATAATCTCCTTAGTGCTGAGGAATGGGAGCTTCTTAAGTGTCCCTGCCTGCTACTGCAGGTAGTTCAAGAATTTTAAAGTTTTATCAGATGAACTGTAAGGTTTTTCAACCAAGGTGTTCTTTGACTCAATTTAACAAAGAATTTCTCCCACACAGACCCCCTCACCGTGGTCTTTACACACTTGCTTATATTTAAATTCCTCATATTATAGTGGTGCCTTTTTGAAATCTTTTACATGACATTCCCCCCTCTATCTATATCTGCCCATCTTTCAAATCTTAACTCTTAGTACCTCTCTTCTCTGAAGCATTTCTTTTATTATTCAAGCCAATCCTGAATTCTCATTTGCAACTCCTATTGCAAGTATCACTCAACTTTTTACAATTTAATATATACTTAGCTATCAATTTAAGCTCTACAAGGAGAGAAATGTGTTGGGAAAAGTAAAAATAATATGTTTTCTCATTCTGAAAATTCTGAAAGATCCTGCTTTGCCACAGAGATTACAAAACACATGTGCACAAGCATGCACACACGCAAAACTCCAGAAAAATCATTGAAGGTAGGAAATATCGGACTTAACTAAGCATTTAGAAATGATAGGGAGCTAAGAAGAAGAAGTGAGGACACCTGCAAAGTAAGTTTATTTTTGCTTAAACTTAAACTTGTCAATGGCTTCTTTCCTTGAAAACTTTATCTTCTATTTGATACCCAGCTACACTTGTTAGAAACTTAGTGAAAACTCCTAAGTGATCCCACTTGGAAATTAAAACCGTACAACTAAGATGTTCTGAATATAAGCCCAGCCATATGTCAAATAAACTTTAGCAACTCTTAATATCTCCTCTTTTACAGAAAATCTCTCTCTATCCTGATGTAGTTTGATTAAGGGCCAGAAGGCTAACTTGATTCAATGAGACAAAAAAAAATTTCCAACTACCACTATAAATAAGAAATGTTTCTTTCAAATATAAAATAAAACTCCTAGAAGGAATTCTGATTTGGTGGTTTTTACTTTTATTACTTCACTTCAAACAATTATTATTGTTTATGCAATAATAATTAAGTTCCTCTTCTGCTTTTTTAAGAATGAAAATAATTAAATGTGTTGAAGAGACCGCTGACCGCTAAAAATAGTCTCATCAATTTACACATAGGGCCTCTGCATTGAAATATATGGGATTTTTTCCAATAATTTTCAAATCTCCTCAGAACTTCTCTTTTAAAAAAATCATCTTTGGGACTTCCGGCCAAGATGGAGGCGTAGGCGGACACACTGTGCCTCCTCTTACAACCAAAATTAAGGACAACAAATATTTAGAAACAAGAAAACAACCAGAACTTATAGAAAATTGAACTGTACAGAAGTCCAACAACCATTCATCCAGACCAGTAAGAGGGGTGGAGTCGCAGCAGGAAAAATTGGAGGTGCGGACCCGGGAACGCAAGCAACAGCGGCTGGCAGTTCCCAGGTGCACAGGCAGCGGCTGGCGGTCCCCGGGCACAGGGGGGCAACTGTGCAGACCCAGTGAGGCCACACAAGGCGGCTGGCTGACCAGGTGGTCCCACATTCACGCGTGCAGACGGCCCAGGCAGAGGGGAAGTGGTGGAAGGGACTGAATCCAGGAGAGAGCGGAGCAGGTGTCATTGTTCCCTCTCAGACCCCGCCCCCACAAACAGTGTCACAACCCAGCGACTGAGCTGCCCCACACTGGGGAGCGCCAGAGGCTCCACTCCTCACTACGTAACAGCACGAGTGCGTGCGCAGATAATCCAGGTGAAGGAGAAGCGGTGGAAAGGGCCGGAGTCCAGGAGAGAGAGGAAAAGGCACCATTGTTCCCTCTTGGACCCCGCCCCCACCTATAGCATCACAACCCAGCGACTGGGCTGCCTCGCCCTGAGGAACACCTAAGGCTCCACCCCTCATATGTAATAGCTTTGACCAGACTAAAACCAAACCAAAACAAAAAAAAACCCACCAAAAATGGCTCAAACTGGAGAACAAATGAAATACCCAGGGCCAATTCCTCTAAGCCGTGAAGAGATAGCCAACCTATCAGATGCACAGTTCAAAGCACTGGTCATCAAAATGCTCACAGAATTGGTTGATTTTGCTCACAAATTAGATGAAAAAATGCAGGCTACAATACGTGAAATGAAGGAAGATGCATGGGGAACTGATAGAGATGGAAGGAAAACTGGGACTCAAATCAATGGAGTGGACCAGAAGGAAGAAACTAACAACCAAATAGAAAACAAGGAAGAAACAAGAATTTAAAAAAAATGAGGAGAGGCTTAGGAACCTCCGGGACATCTTTAAACGTTCCAACATCCGAATTATAGGGGTCCCAGAAGGGGAAGAAGAAGAGCAACAAGTGGAAAACTTATTTGAACAAATAATAAAGGAGAACTTCCCCAATCTGGCAAAGGAAATAGACTACCAGGACGTCCAGGAAGCTCAGAGTCCCAAAGAAGTTGGACCCAAGGAGGAACACCCCAAGGCACATCATAATTACATTAGCCAAGATTCAAATGAAGGAGAGAATTCTAGAAGCAGCAAGGGATAAGGGGACAGTCACCTACAAAGGAGTTCCCATCAGACTGTCAGCTGATTTCTCAAAAGAGACCTTACAGGCAAGAAGGGGCTGGAAAGAAATATTTGAAATCTTGAAAAGCAGGGACCTACATCCAAAATTGCTCTATCTAGCAAAGCTGTCATTTAGAATGGATGGACAGATAAAGCGCTTCTCAGATAAGGTCAAGTTCAAGGACTTCATCATCACCAAGCCCTTATTACATGAAATGTTAAAGGGACTTATCTAAGAAAAAGAAGATAAAAAAGACTGTGAAAAGACAGCAAACTCACAGCTATTAAGAACCACACCTAAAACAAAAGCAAACTAAGCAAACAGCTAGAACAGGAACAGAACCACAGAAATGGAGATCATATGGAGGGTTAGCAACAGGGGCGTGGGAGGAGGAGAGAGGGGGGAAAGGTACAGAGAATTAATAGCATAGATAGTGGGTAGAAAATAGACAGTGGGAGGGCAAGAATAGTATGGGAAATGTGGAAGCTAAAGAACTTATGACACATGGACATGAACTAAAGGGGTGAATGTGGGTGGGAGAGGGTGTGCAGGGTAGAGGGGAATGATAGGGGAGAAATGGGACAACTGTAATAGCATAATAAATAAAATATATTAAAAAGAAAAAATCATCTTTGAAAAATTTGAATCAATGCTTTAGCAAAAACTGATTCGCAACTCCCAATTACTATTATCATCAGTTTTTTTTAAATGTTTTATCCAAATTTTTTTATTTTAATTGTTGCTCTTCTACAGTTTTCTGTCTTTTATTCTCACCCGAACCCACCACCCCAGCCCTCCACTCCTCCCTCCCATTTCCACCCCCCCATAGTTTTTGTCCATGTGTCCTTTATACTTGTTCCTGTAATTCCTTCCCCTTTTCCCCTGAAATTCCCTCCCCTCTCCCCTCTGGTGACTTTCAGCCTGTTCTCAATTTCTGTGTCTTTGGTTATATTATGCTTGTTTGTTAGTTTTGTTGATTAGATTCCTGTTAAAGGTGAGATCATATGGTATTTGTATTTCACTGCCTGGCTTACTTCGCTTAACATGATGATCTCAAGTTCCATCCATGCAGTTGCAAAGGGTATGAACTCCTTCTTTCTTTCTGCTGCATAGAATTTCATTGTGTAAATGTACCACAGTTTTTTGATCCATTTATTTACTGATGGGCATCTAGGTTGCTTCCAACACTTGGCTATTGTAAATTGTCCTGCTATAAATATAGGGGTGCATAGGTTCTTTTGGATTGGTGTTTCAGGGCTCTTAGGATATAGTCCTAGCAGTGGAATTGCTGGGTCAAAAGGTATATCCATTTTTAGTTTTTTTAGAAAATTCCATACTGTTTTCCATAGTGGTTGTACCAGCCTGCACTCCCACCAGCAGTGCACTAGGGTCCCCTTTTCTCCACAACCTCTCCAACACTTGTTGTTTGTTGCTTTGTTTATGTGGGCCATACTGACTGGTGTCAAGTTGTATCTCATTGTGGTTTTAATTTGCATCTCTCTGATAGCTAGCGATATCGAGCATCTTTTCATGTGTCTCTGGATCCTCTGTATGTGCCCAAGTCCTCTGCCCATTTTTTAATTGGGTTGCTTGTCTTCTTAGAGTGGAGTCGTGTAAGTTCTTTGTATACTTTGGAGATTAAATTCTTATCTGAGGTATCATTGGCAAATATGTTTTCCCACACAGTCGGTTCTCTATTTTAATATTGTTTTCCTTGGCCATGCAGAAGCTTTTTATTTTGATGAGATCCCATTTGTTTATTCTATCCTTTATGTCCCTTGCTTTAGGGGACATATCAGTAAAAATGTTGCTGCGTGTAATATCTGAGATTTTCCTGCCTGTGTTCTCCTCTAGGACTTTAATGGTGTTACGGCTTATGTTTAAATCTTTTATCCACCTTGAGTTTATTTTTGTGTATGCTGTAAGTTGGTGCTCGAGTTTCATTTTCTTGCATGAAGCTGTCCAGTTCTCCCAACACCACTTGTTGAAGAGGCTATTTTTACTCCATGTTATGTTGCTGCCCCCTTTGTCGAATATTAATTGACTGTAGAAACTAGGGTTTATTTCTGGGCTCTCTGTTCTATTCCACTGGTCCACATGCCTGTTTTTATGCCAGTACCAGGCTGTTTTGATTACAGTGGCCTTGTAATACATTTTGGTATCAGGTATTGTGATCCCTCCTGCTTTGCTCTTCTTTCTCAAGATTGCTGCCGCTATTCTGGGTCGTTTATTGTTCCATATAAATTTTTGAAGAGTTTGTTCTATATCTGTGAAATATGCCATTGGTACTTTCATAGGTATTGCATTGAATCTGTAGATTGCTTTGGGAAGTATGGACATTTTGATGATGTTAATTCTTCCGATCCATGAGCATGGTATGTGTTTCCATTTATTTGTGTCTTCCTTGATTTCTTTCTTCAGTGTTGTGTAGTTTTCTGCATACAGGTCTTTTACCTCCTTGGTTAGGTTTATTCCTAGGTACTTTATTTTTCTTTTTGCTATATTGAAGGGGATTTTTTTCTTGATTTCTGCTTCTGTTGTTTCATTGTTGGTATACAAAAATGCCTTTGATTTCTGGATATTGACTTTGTATCCGGCTGTTTGGCCAAATTCATTTATTAGGTCGAGCAGTTTTTGGGCCGAGACTATAGGATTTTCTATGTATACTAACATGTCATCTGCAAACAATGATAGTTTTGTTTCCTCCTTTCCAATTTGGATGCCTTTTATTTCCTTTTCTTGTCTAATCGCTGTGGCTAATACTTCCAATACTATATTGAATAGAAGTGGTGAAAGTGGACAGCCTTGTCTTGTTCCTGATTTTAGTGGAAAAGAATTTAGTCTTTGCCCGTTGAGTATGATGCTGACTGTAGGTTTCTCATATATAGCCTTTATTATGTTGAGGAATGCTCCCTCTATTCCCACTTTGCTGAGTGTTTTTATTATAAATGGGTGCTGTACCTTATCAAATGCTTTTTCCACATCTATTGATATGATCATGTGATTTTTGTCTTTGCTTTTGTTTATGTGATGAATTACATTTACTGATTTGCGAATGTTGAACCATCCTTGCATCCCTGGGATGAATCCCACTTGGTCATGGTGTATGATCTTTTTAATGTGTTGTTGGATGTGGTTTGCCAATATTTTGTTGAGGATTTTAGCATCTATGTTCATCAGCGATATTGGCCTGAAGTTCTCTTTCTTTGTTGTGTCTTTATCTGGTTTTGGGATTAGGATGATGCTGGCTTCATAAAAAGAGTTTGGGAGTCTTCCATCTTTTTGGATTTTTTGGAATAGTCTGTGGAGAATAGGGGTTAGCTCTTCCTTAAATGTTTTGTAGAATTCTCCTGTGAAGCCATCTGGTCCAGGACTTTTGTGTGTTGGGAGTGTTTTGATTACTGATTCAATTTCACCGGCTGTTATTGGTCTGTTCAGGCTTTCTGTTTCTTTTTCATTGAGTTTTGGAAGGTTATATTTTTCTAGAAACCTGTCCATTTCACCTAGGTTTTCAAATTTCTTGGCATACAGTTCTTCATAGTAATTTCTTACAATCCTTTGTATTTCTGCGGTGTCAGTTGTAATATCTCCTCTTTCATTTCTGATTGTGTTTATCTGAGTCCTCTCTCTTTTTTTCTTGATGAGACTGCTTAAAGGCTTGTCGATTTTGTTGATCTTTTCAAAGAACCAACTCCTGGATTCATTGATCTTTAGGATTGTGCTTTTAGTCTCTATGTCATTTAATTCTGCTCTGATCTTGGTTATTTCTTTCCTTCTACTTGCTCTGGGCTGTCTTTGTTGTTGTTTCTCAAGTTCTTGTAGGCGTAGGGTTAGGTTGTTTGTTTGAGATGTTTCTGTCTTTTTTAGATAGGCCTGTATCGCTATAAGCTTCCCTCTGAGGACTGCCTTTGCTGTGTCCCATAAGTTTTGGGTCGATGTGAGTTCATTATCATTTGTTTCCAGAAATTTTTTGATTTCCTCTCTAATTTCATTCTTGACCCATTAATTGTTTAATAGCATGCTATTCAATCTCCATGATTTTGAGGGTTTTGGGTTTTTCTCCTTGGGGTTGGTTTCTAGTTTCAGTCCCTTGTGGTCAGAGAAAATGCTTGGTATGATTTCAATTTTCTTGAATTTGTTGAGGCTTGATTTGTGTCTATCATGTGGTCTATTTTTGAAAATGTTCCATGTGCATTTGAAAAGAAAGTGTATTTAGCTTCTTTGGGATGAAGGGCTCTATATATATCAGTTAAGTCCATTTCCTCTAGAGTGTTGTTCAGTGCCACAATATCTTTGTTGATATTTTGTTTGGAAGATCTGTCCATTTTTGACAATGGGGTGTTAAAATCACCTATTATAATTGTGTTGCTGTCAATACCTTTCTTGAAGTCCTCTAAGATTTTCTTGATGTATTTAGGTGCTCCTATGTTGGGTGCATATATATTTACAATATTTATGTTTTCTTGGTGGATTCTTTCCTTGAGTAGTATGAAGTGACCTTCTGGGTCTCTCTTTATGGCTCTTCTTTTGAAGTCTATTTTGTCTGATATGAGTATTGCTACCCCAGCTTTTTTTTCCTGACCATTTGCTTGGAAAATTTGTTTCCAGCCCTTCACTTTGAGCCTGTGTATGTCTTTTGTCCTGAGGTGGGTTTCTTGTAGGCAGCATATATGTGGGTCGTGCTTTCTTATCCATTCAGCTAATCTATGTCTTTTGATTGGAGCATTTAATCCATTTACATTTAAGGTTATTATTGATAGGTAATTATTCATTGCCATTTTCGTACCTGTGTTCCTCTCTCTCTTTCTCTCTCTGTCTTTTCCTTTCTTCCCTTAAAGCAGTCCCTTTAGTATCCCTTGAAGAATTGGTTTGGTAGAGGTGTATTCTTTTAGACTTCTTTTGTCTGGGAAGCTCCTTATTTGGCCTTCTATCTTGATTGAAAGCCTTGCTGGGTAAAGTAGTCTGGGTTGCAGGCCTTTGGTTCTCATTGCTTGGAATATTTCTTGCCATTCTCTTCTGGCTTGGAGTGTTTCCATTGAGAAGTCAGATGCTAAACTGATTGGGGCCCCCTTGTATGTTACTTCCTTTTTCTCCCTTGCTGCCTTTAAGATTCTCTCTTTGTCTTGGAATTTTGCCATTTTAATGATGATGTGTCTTGAAGTGGGCCTGTTTGGGTTCCTTTTGATTGGGACTCTCTGTGTTTCCTGGATTTGTGTGGCTTTTTCTCTCACCAAATGAGGGAAGTTTTCCATCATTACTTTTTCAAACAGGTTTTCTATCCCTTGTTCTTGTTCTTCTCCTTCTGGTATCCCTATTATACAGATATTATTCCGTTTCATGTTGTCTTGCATTTCTCTTAAACCCTCTTCATTCTTTCTAAGCCTCTTTTCCTTATCTTGCTAATTCTGGGTGTTTTTTTCTATTTTGTCCTCCAACTCGCTGATCCGATCTTCTGCTTCGTCGATTCTGTTTTTCATTCCTTCTACTGTGTTCTTCAGTTCAGAGATTGTGTTCTTCATTTCCTCTTGGCCCTTGTTGATAGTTTCTATTTCCTTTTTCATGTTGATATAGTTTGCGGTGAGTTCATCATAACTTCCCTGTAGTTTGTGGTAGCTCATTGAGAGCTCATTGAGCTTCCTGACAACCATTGCTTTGAACTCTGTATCTGATAGTTGAGTTGCCTCCATTTCATTTAGCATTCTTTCTGGAGCTTCCTCCTTTCCTTTCATTTGGGGGTTCTTTCTTTGTCTTCCCATTGTTTGTAAGACTCTTGTTGTTAGCCACAACTTCTTAAATTGATCTGTTCTGGCTCCCTGGGTTTGTGGTATGACCTTCTGTGGTAGAATATCTGTGAGATTCAGTGGTGGATTCTCCTTCGGATATCCTGTTGTTCACAGCTTCCACTGTCTCATCAGCTGGAATACCCTCTTTTGGGGGCCAACTCTGGTTTTTTTTTCACAGTTCCAGGCTTGTTTGTTTGTTTTGTTTCACTCGTGGGTATTTAAAAAAAGAAGAGGGGGAAAAATGAAAAAAAGAAGAAAGAAGAAAAAAGAAGGTATAAGAGATAAAATTGGAAAGAAAGGAAGACGGAATAAAACAAGAAGGAATTCAAGGGAGGCAAAAGGAGTTGGGGAGTAAAGAAGAAGATAAAAATAAAGAAGAAGGAATAGTTGAAAACTCATATAAATAGACAGGCATACAAACAAAGAGACACAAACAAACTGGCAAAACAAAAAACAGACACACCCACACAAATATAAACAGCCAAAAAAAAAAAAAAAAAGCAAAGCAAAACAAAATATTAAAAATAAAAAAATAAAATAAAATAAAATAAAAACAAAAAAACAAAACAAAACAAAAAAAACCCTCTTGTTGATTTCAAACTTGCCAAGCCAGCTTTTCTGGTCTTGCTGGCTGCAATGGCTGAGGGGTGATCTTATTGCTTTTCTCTGTGTTCAGAACTCAGTCCTCATTGTGCTATGTATCCCAACGTTAGTGGGCGCCTCTCTCCACAGGATTTCCAGCATGTGTTCTGAGCCTCCTGGTGTACGCGCACTTCTCTGAGTTTATGGGTGTGTGCTAGGTTCTCCAGTCGTGCGCATCTGCCTGCCTTTGCCCTGGGAGGCTTTCTGTGTTCGGGCACAGCCTGTCTTTGCCCCTGAGTGGGGCCTACACTCCAGCGGCTTTCTCGCGCCTGCGCCTTGGACCTGAGCTGTCCGAGTTCGAGCACGGGCCCGTGATCTGGCACGGGCGCTCCACAGCTGTCTCCAGTGGCCAGCGCCTATGTTTTCACGAGTGTCCACTATCCCGAGACCGTGTGGGTTCCCCTGAGGGTGCCTATTTTCATGCAGCTGTCTCACTTCCCACGCGCCTCTGTCAGCGGTTGGAGCGACTGTGCTTTCATAGTCGCCCGGCAACCACGAAAACTCGGGGTTCAAAGTCGCGCAGTGACCTCGTGCGGGGGCATCCACTTTCGCTCTGCTGCAGGGTGGCCCCTGAGATCTCCCAGCCGGTTCAGCGGCTGACCCAGCTCCCTCCCCAGAGCCCTGGGGCGGGCTAGGCGGAGCGCCGGTTCGGGGCCTAGGTCGCCCGGCTCTCCGAGCGCTGGAACCCTGGGCTCCTATTGTTCCGAAAAGCTCTCCTTACCGCTGATTTTTCAGTGTCCGCTACAATTCCCAACATCTTGTTTTCAGATATGCTGTGTTACTGTTCCTTGTCTGCTCTGATCTTCCGTAGATTGGCCCGGGTTTTCTCCCTTGTGTAGAGGGGAAATGGTGTCTACTCCCTCCTACCACGCCACCATCTTCCAGCCTTATTATCATCAGTTTTAACAAGTCTCCTAAATAGGTTCTGCATCTGTTTTCTTGATTATAAATGTTAATAATATGGAAACATTTTTGATATAACAGAACATTTAATTACATCAGTTTCCCCTCAACACACAAGTCATTCGATGATTATTATATCAGCCATTTCCATTGGTTGGCAGGAGGCTCTTCCACTAAAGTCTTTCATAGTTTCCATTGTATCATTTTCTCATCAAACACAGTTCATTTCCAACCTGACGAATCCCCTCTTTGGCCACCCTAAAGTTGGTTTTCTAATCTGTTAACATCTGGTTCTGTTTAACTATATCAGCTTCTCATTTGTAATCTGTTTTGTATATTTTCTATACATTGGGTTTTTAGGGATTTGCTTAAGAACTCGAGAAACTTCGCATCCTGTAGTTTCAGCCTTTCCTGCAGAATCTTACATACAGCCAGTCCCACAAGGCCAGCGGTCTTCTCCGGCAAGCCCGCCATGGCAGTGCCGAGGAGCCAAGTTCACAATTTTTAAAAATCCCTTTCTTCCTCTGTCCTCGTAGCACTCATCACCATTTAACATACTTTATGTTTCACTTTTTTTCTTCAACCTCCCCACATTAGAATTTAAGCTCTACAAATTGGTGGTTTTAATGACAGAATTTACACTGTCAGTGTACTCTAGTCCAGAAGTTCAAAATCAAGGTGTCTGCAGGGGTGGTTCCCAGGGGAGGCCCCGAAGAATAGTGGGCTCCATACCTATCTCATAGCGTCCGGTGCCAACTGGCAACTCTCCAATCTTGGCCTCTGTCTTCACGTTGACTTTCTTTTGACTGGGGCTCTGTGTGTTCTCCTTTTCTATCTCACAAATTACTGAATTTAGATCTCACCCTAATGCCATCTTGGGATCCTTACCTTTATTACATTCTTGATTACCCTATTCCATTCTGGGCTGAGAGTGAACTTATTTTTGGGGAACCACAATAAAACTCACTACAGCTGGTAAAATTTTCCTATTGTGTTCACTGCTATATAGCCAGAACATAGACCATTGCCTAGAATGTAGTAAGTACTCAGTGAATACTTGTTGAATGAGTGCATGAGGTCCTACAACCTGCCGGACCCTAAATTTCTAGTACCAATGCTGTGTGTGTACTGCTGATGCACAAATAGTAGAGATGTCAATGAGTAAGAGTCACTGGGCATCACTTTTGATTTGTTTTATTTCACCATGTAAGCATCATGTTCCTCCTGCCCTGCTGGGTAATATAACCTTTTGAAAGAACCATTTTTGCCCTACCTTCCACCCTGCCCCACCCAAGGATCTTTCTACGAAAAAGAACTATTCCAGAATATATGCATGTATGAGAAAAATATGCAAATAAAATCCTATGCATAAAATATAATATTAAGGTATAGTTCAAACTTTGTCATTCAGATAACCATAAAATATTATATTTACTTAAACATAATGTTATATTCATGTGTTATACTATGATATGTTTAAAAAATTAAATAATTTGAATCTATAAAATAAAAACTCAGAAAAAAAGGAACTGAGTTCTGAGCTTATCACTAATACTTTATTCTTTTCTCTAATAAATATTGGTTAAAAATGCCAAATATCCTACTCTGTCTATTTTATATTCACATCAAAAAGCAGTCTCACATTGTCTATTTCCTCTATGATCTTTATAAATTAGGTCAACTAGTCAGCCTTCCACTGTGAATGTTACATGAAATTGATAGGACAACTTTTTTTTTTTTTTTGTTACGTGATACTCATTTACCATTTACTTACTTAGGCAATGAGAGTCTGAAAATATGGTTAGGACAAGTCACTCATACGTTCAGAAAAAAAATATCAGCACACACTCTCCTGAACAACATCACACTAGGAAAAAAAAGGTAGGCAACACTTTACAAAATTTGAAGTCTACTACTTGATGCTCTTTCTTCTCTAATTTATTTTATGCTTTGAATGTGAAATTATATATTACTTTCCTTAACCTTTATATACATGATAAATATTATAAAATAGATCTATGAAAAATCTATTATGCATCTTATATTTTTTTCTCTATGCCACTACCAACCATTCCCACTCACATTCATCTAAAATGAATATAAAATTATGTAAAACAGTATTCACTTCTATAGTGAAAATATCACATATGAAATGGCCCCCTTCATATGCTAGCACTCTGTATTCAAAAGCAAAACTACAACTAAGAAGGGTACTAAAAAAAAAAAAAATCTGTGAAAAAAAAAACCTTATTAAATGCTGACTGATTGGTTACCAAGGTCACAGGCCTGATTTTTAGAAAAGTTTTATATAGTTCCAAGAATGGCATCCAGATGCTTTCTTAGGTATGGGTGTCATTATTTTTAGCAAAAGAAACCTTTTCACCCTTAGCCACGTCAAAGCACAAAGAATTCCATAAATCAGTGCCAGGCTTGTTTTTATTCCTAAATACCTAATCACATATATAGTTATATCCCATAAATTTTGTTACTTTGTTTTCAATAATAATTTAGAAGATTAAAATGGACTTTTAAAATATAAATGTATTTTTAGCACTCTTTTCTGCTTTTCTCTACATCCAAAATTTCTTTTAGTTTGGGCAATAAAATTGGACTAGTCAGTTTAATTTCTATTGCTAGTCCATTTCACCTCTTAGATTCCATGGGACAAAACAACATTTCTAGTGAAAACATTGTAAGAAATTCTTAAAACCAGACTCTAAACAAGCACATACAGAGAAACATTTTTTATTTATCACAAGCTGTATAAATTTTGAAAAGGCTATTTTTGCCTTAAGTCTGAAACCATGCCCTTTTTGTCATTGAGAAATACAAAAATATTTGAAATTCTCCAGTAATCTTGGGCTCACAAATGGAAACATTTGGCTGCGTTTGGTTCACAAGCACACAGGGCCTGTCTGCTTTTGGTTTTGCGTAATTAGAATGTACAGATTTGACATCAAATGTGCTAGATTGTTGTTAAAATGTAAAGAACTCAGAACAAATGTGTAAAAGGTTGGATGCAATTTAGAGTATAATGTTCT
The DNA here is from genome assembly GCA_039655065.1 of Glossophaga mutica. Taxonomy (NCBI): domain Eukaryota; kingdom Metazoa; phylum Chordata; class Mammalia; order Chiroptera; family Phyllostomidae; genus Glossophaga; species Glossophaga mutica. The sequence continues at coordinate 58,746,786 of CM077306.1, read as the reverse complement.
AGGAGTAGGGGAGGAAGAAGGAATAATCCAAGAGATAGCTCTTGTGTCTATACAACAGATCAACACATAACACAACATTTATTAGCAATTATCTTACTCTGACCAATTTAGAAGGCATGGCTATGTGAATCAGATCTCAGACTCCATAGTAATGGTTATTATTTATTCTGTTCCCAGATCAAATTAGTTGGATGACATCCAAATTTGCATTTGACTGTGCCTTGTCTATTCACACAAACCCACTATTCAGGTTAAATTGACTGGCTATGAATTAATTGGTCAATAGAACTGAATGAATTGGCCAGATCATTTAGATATATATTAGGAGAATTTAAAGAACATATAAACAAACATATAAGAAGAAAAAAACCGAAAGCTCTTTAAATAATGAATTCATGTTCTAATTTATCCATAACCTCAAAATTCTTCTTTACATGTAAAAGTTACAGCTTTCAGTATAAGGATCTAAGATTAAAAAACCAATCTGAAATTCTGTTTAGAAATAGATAAGGGAATGATAGAGAGTGGAAAATAGAAAGAAAAAATTCTGTTTTAAAAATATTTCTGACTTAATAAGTAATTTAATGTCTCACATTGAAGTGCATGCTATACCATGTTTGAGAATGTTCTCCAAGTCAAATTTCTTAAGCAAAGCCCCCCCCCCTTTTTTTTTTAACTAAAAGTCTGAGAGTTTTGCTCTGAAATTGAAAGGACAGTTAAAGAAAAATATTTGCTGATGATATTTCCAGAGATGATATGAGTAAGAAAAATGTGGGAACTGATATTAAGAATAAAAATTTTGACCTTTTTCAACCAAGCACCACATGATAGAATAGTTATTTTCCTAAGATAACTATTTTGTTTCTTGGACAATTCATCATTTTATTTTCCAAAATAAGAGTCTTGTTTGTATATTAATGTTCTATTCTTGGCTTCATATATGAACTGTATATGGCATTCACCACTGAGTGTGCCCCCATCACAGCATGGCACTTCTAAGTTCCTGCAGTAATTGGGAGACTGTCATGCTTATGGAAGCCATACTATGGCCATTGATCACTTTCCAGACTCAGATGAGCTACCCATGGAAGGAGGGCTTAATGCTGTAAATTTTCAATATCAGGTGTTTGTAGACTGAGAAATATGAGGAAAAAGCAAGCAAATAAAATTTTTTTAAAAATGTTTATTTATTTATTTTTAGATGAGGAGGGGAGAGGGTAAAAGAAGGGAGAGAAACATCAATGTGAAAGAGAAACAATGAGTTGCCTCTCATGTGCACCCCAGTAAAGGACCTGGTCCACAGGCCAGGCACACACCCTGACCTGGAATTGAACTGGTGACCTTTTGCTTTGCAGACAATCACCAAGCAACTGAGCCATACCGGTCAGGGCAAGCAAGGTAGATTCTTAATTTTAACTTTAGAACTTAAATATACTAATCCAGGTATCTTTAGATAACAATGTGTGACTGGACATAGAAATAATTTCAAAGGGAAAAATAGTCAAAAAGTAAATTGATGTGAAATTGCAAACATGAAGGAAGAAAGTATTGCAGAGAATCAGAGCAACAGTGAGGAGCCATGTGGCAATGACAGAAAGAGAAATTATGTGTGATGTAGTATCAATATCAGAACTAGACTAAAGCTAAAATACAAATTTAAACACTGTTAGCTGGGATCTATCCTCTTTCTGACTTTTCTGTCTATTTTCAAGAATTTCTTTTTGGAGCTGAGTTGAACCTATATTGTCATCCGACAAAGATGGCCATGGCACTGTTCCAGGGTTCAGCAATAATATTTAAGGGGTATGAATTAGGAAGACTTTCTATACTCTTAAGCTATCACTCTTCTGGGGAGGTTAACCTCAAATCCTACCTGAGATATATTGAAGAAAATTTCATTGGTAGGAAGCACAAAAGTACATCTGTGTTGGTCAGACCAGGGATGATCTGCACAAGATATTATCAGTTCAGAGAGATATAAACATTTTAAACATTAAGGTAGAATCAATTCAGATGGGGGATGTGTGGGGAGCCAGAAATATTAATTTAAAAAATTAGGACTTGATTGAGGGCAAACTAATTGTTCCATATTCTTTTTGCTCTATTGTTAAGATGATTTTAAAAACAATAACACTTACTGTCTTTGCTATAATCACAAAGTAATTAATGTTCATTGTATAACTTAACAAAGAAAATAGAGAAAAATAACACACAAAATTCAAATTCAAATCCTCAATAGATGGAGAAAATCACTGCTAGTATATTTTTGTTTAGCCTTCTCTTAAGTGTAGTACATTTGTATACTTTAAGAAGTATCTGGGCCCTGACTGGTGAGGCTCGGTGGATTGAGTGCTGGCTCGAGAATCAAAGGGTCACTGGTTTGAATCCCAGTCAGGGCACGTGTCTGGGTTGCAGTCCAGGTCCCCAGTAGGAGGTGAGTGAGAGGCAACCACACATTGATGTTTCTCTCCCTTTCTTTCTCCCTCTTTTACCTTCTCTAAAGATAAATAGATAAAATCTAAAAAACAAATTATCTGGGAAGTTCCATAACGTATTTTTCAGTTAATATATTAGAACATTTTCACATAACTTTAAATATGCTTATAAAATTTTTAAAATTGCTACATATACTTACTCTTGTGAATGTATTACTTATTCAAACAGTTATCGAGGGAAGTTTGATTGTTATGTTATTTCTGTTTTGCTGTTATGAATAACACTGTTCTTTAAAAGCACTTCTGTATATGTTCAAGTTAAAGTGTATGCGATTTTAGAGGGATCAAAGATGGTGAGGGGTAAGTGGGAGCTGTGCAAACCTCCTCCCAGGACCAAACTGGAATCACAACCAAACTGTAGAGAAATCATCTCGAATAATCAACTGAACACTAGCTGGAGAGAAGCCTTAAAACCAATTACAGACAGAAGAAACCACTTGACCACAAAGTGACTGGTAAAGAATAAGGAGGAGGCATGAAAGGGCTGGCTGGACTCACATAGGTGGAGGCTGAAGTTCCAGACAGATGTTTAGGTGGCCAGGAGGGTTCCCCCTGAGAAGTGTGGGATCTAAACCCCAAGCTGGGCTCCCTATCCTACAGCACCAGAGCTAGGAAAGGAACCCAAAAAGCATCTGGCTGTGAAAAGTGGCAGGGTTTCTGTCCAACAGGGAGTGATGGAGGGAGATGCAGAAAGCCTCTTAAAGGGCCAATGCACAAAATTCCATTTGTAGCCACTTACCCTGGCTGCTGGCAGAGGAAAGGTGAGTGGTCTAGAGGCACATGAGGAGAGTCTGAAGCTGGTGGTTCTGGGGAGAGAACTGATGAATAGCCACCAGGATCCCTGTGTTGATTTATTCCCTATAGAGAAGAGGCCATCTTTCTTAGGCAGAGCTTACCCTTTCAAGTGGCATTAGCCTGAGAGGAGGCAATAGAACTACCCACAGGAAGTACATTGCTATACTCTGTGGAGCTTACAGTGCTGCTGAATACAGCTGGAGGATATCTCAGTGATTAAGTTTAACTACTAAGGCAGATCTCTGGGAGCTCTGAGATTTTAGCTGACTGCCTTGAACCTGGTGCTAATAAGAGTCAGCCTCGAGGTGCAGCCTAGTACTTTCTACACACAAACAGACCCAGCAGAGGGAGCCACAACTGTGGATCACTGATAGTGCCAAACAGGCTGCCCACGGCTTTATAGCCAGCATCTGACACAGGTATGTACATGGTCTTTGCAGATCTCCTTAATACATAAAACAAACACAGAGAAGCAGCCAAAATGGAAAGACAATGAAACAGGCCCCAAATGGAAAAATAAGAGAATTCTCCAGAAGAAGAACTAAATGAAAGAGAGGTATGTAGTTTATCAGATATAAAGTTTAGTGTAATGATAATAAGGATACTCAAGAGCATGAAAAAAGACACAGAAACAATAAAAAAGAAATAACCAGTCAGAAACAAAGTATGCAATATTTTCCTTATATTTATTTTTGTTTATTGTTGTTCAAGTATAGTTGTCTCCATTTCCCTGCCAATCACCTTCACCCCATCCATCTCCACCTCCCACTCTTGATCCTAACCTCCTTGGCTTTGTCCATGTGTACTTTATATGTGTTCCTTGATGACCTTTCCCCTTCCCCTTGTGCCCCTCCCCCCTCCCCTCTGGTTACTGTCAGTTTCTTCTTTATATCAATGTCTCTGGTTACGTTTTGCCTGCTTGCTTGTTTCGTTGATTAGGTTACACTTAGAGGTGAGATCATATGGTATCTCTCTTTTACTGCCAGGCTTATTTCATACTTGGCATCATACTCTCCAGGTCAATCCGTGCTGTTGCTGAGGGTAGGAGCTCCTTCTACAATAGCCAAGAGTTAGAAGCAACCTAAAGTGCCCATCAGTAAATGGATGGATCAAAAAAAATCTCACACAGCAGAAAGAATGCAATATCTGAAATAAATAATATACTGGAAGGAATAACTAGTACGTAGATCAAGCAGAGGATTGAATCAGGGATTTGGAAGACAAGGTATAAAAAACACCAAAGCAGAGCAGCAAAAGAAACAAGAATTAAAAAGAATAAGGAGAGCTTAAGAAACTTTGGGACAACATGAAATGTAATAGTATGCACATCATAGGAATACCAGGAGAAGAGAGTGAGCAAAGGATGGAGAACCTATTTGAAGAAATAATGACTGAAAAGTTCCCTAGTCTGGTGAAAGAAAAAGACACACAAGTCAAGGAAGCACAGAGAGTCCCCCAAAAGATGGATCTAAAAAGCCCAACACCAAGACACATTATGATTAAAAAGGCAAAGCTTAAAAACAAGGAGAGAATCCTAAAAGCTGAAAGAGAAAAGCAGGTAGTTACCTACCAGAGCTCCAATTAGACTGTTATCTGATTTCTTAACAGAAATATTCTAGGCAAGAAGAGCTTGGACTAAATATGAAACATTCATGGTAATGAGAAGCAAGGACCTAAACCAAAGCTAATTTACCCACCAAAGCTATCATAAAAAATCGAAGGTGAAATAAAAAGAGTTTCCGCTCTGGCCTTTGTAGCTCAGTGGACTCGATGCTGGCCTATAAACTGAAAGGTCACTGGTTTGATTCTTGGTCAGGGCACATGCCCAAGTTGCGGGCCAAGTCCCTAGTTGGGGGTGCTCAAGGGAGAGCCGATTGATGTTTCTCTCCCTTTCTTCCTCTCTTCCTTCTCCTCTTTCTAAAAATTAATTAAAAAATCAAAAGGAAAGAATGAAGTAACTCTCTAAAAAGAAAAAAAAATTTCCCAGACAAGATAAAGCTAAAGGAGTTTGTTAACAGCAAACCAGTACTGCAACAAATGCTAAAGAAGAACAGGGAAAAATATTTAAAAATAAAATGTCAATAAATATATATCTATCAATGTAATGGCTTAAATGTAATGGCTTAGATGTAATGGCTTAAATGTAATAGCTAAATGTAAATGGCTTAAATGCTTCAACCAAAAAACATAGGGTAGCTGACTGGATAAGAAAACAAGACCTATATATATTCTGTCTACAAGAGACCCATCTCAGATAGAAAGATACAATAGACTAAAAATAAATGTATAGAAAGATACCTCATGAAAATGTAAAGAAAAAAACTTGAGGTAGCAATACTTATAACCAAAAAATAAACTTTAAAACCAAGGTAATAATAAGAGACAAAGAAGGACACTACATAATTATAAAAGGAACAATCCAACATAAGGATATAACCCTAGTAAATATTTGTGTACTCAATGCGGGAACACCTAAACATGTAAAGCAAAATTTGATGTACATAAAGGGAAAGATGGACAGAAATACAGTCATATTAGAGAACTATAACACCCTTTGGCTTCAATGAATAATCTTCCAGACAGAAAATCAACAAGGAAGCAGCAGCCTTAAGCAACACACTAGATCAAATGGCTTTAATTGATATCTTTAGAGCACTTCACCCCAAAGCAGTTGAATATACATACTTTTAAAGTGCACATGGAATGTTTTTTAGGCTAGGCCACATGTTAGTACAAAAAACAAGTCTCGATAATGTCAGAAGATTAAAATCATATCAAGCATTTTCTGTGGCCACAATGCTATGAAACTAAAACTCAACTGCAAGAACACTGGAAAAACATTTAAGGACATGGAAGCTGAGTAACCAGTTATTAAACAAGTAATGGGCCAACAACGAGATCAAGGAAGAAATCAAAAGATACCTTGAAGAAATGAAAATGAGAATTTTCACAACACAACAATCCAAAATCAGGGTACACAGGGTAAGAAATCTTAACAGGGAAATTCATAGCATTAGAGGCCTATCTAAAACAAACAAACAAACAAACAAAAAAGAAAAAGCTCAAGTAAACAATATAACTTTACACTTAAAGGAACTGGAAAAAGAAAAACAAACAAAACCCAAAGTGAGTAGAAGGAAGGAAATAATTAATATTAGAGCATAAACACAATAGAGTAAAATAAAATGAGTCAAAGATGAATGGATTCAAAAGATGGTTCTTTGAAAAGATAAACAAGATTGACAAACCTTTAACCACCCTCATCAAGAAAAGGAGAGTGAAGACCCAAATAAATAAAATCAAATATGAAAGAGGAGAAATAACAATTGACACCAAATAAATACAAAGGATTGTAAGAAAATATTATGAAGAACTATATGCCAACAAACAGGCAACCTGGATGAAATGTATGAATTTCTAGAAATGTACAATCTTCTAAAACTGAATCATGAAGAAAAAGAGAATCTCAATAAATAGAATACACCTAGCAGAATTGCTGCAGCAAACAAAAAACTCCCCCAAAACAAAGCCCTGGACCAGATGGCTTCACAGGTGAATTTTACCAAACATTCTGGGAAGAACTAAAAATCTCTCCTTCTCAAACTATTTGAAAAAATCAGGAGGAGGGAAAGCCCCAAGCTCACTTTATGAGGACAGCATTATCCTAATACTCAAACCAGATAAAGATAGTACAAAGAAAGAAAATTATAGGTCAATATCACTGATAAACGTAGATGCTAAAATCCTCAACAAATTGTTAGCAAACCAAATACAGCAATACATAAAAAAATTCATACACTATGATCAAGTGGGATTTATTCTTGGAATGCCACATTGGTAGAATATTCACAAATCAATAAATATGACTCACCACATAAAAAAGTGAAGGATAAAAATCACATTATCATATCAGTAGATGCAGAAAAAGCATTTGATAAAATCCAGCACCCATTTATGGTAAAAATCTCAGCAAAGTGGGAACAGACAGAACATACTAATAGAAAATAAAGGCCACATATGGCAAACCCAATGCTAGCATCATACTCAATGGGTAAGAACTAAAAGTGTTCCCCTTATAATTGAGATCAAGACAAGAATGTCTGCTTTCACCACTCTTATTCAACATAGTACTAGAAGTCTTAGCCACAGAATTCAGACAAGAAGAAGAAATAAAAATCATTTAAATTGAAAAGCAAGAATTAAAACTGTCTTTATTTGCAGATAACATGATACTGCCTATAGAGAACCCAGAGATTCTACCAAGAAAATGCTAGAACTGATAAATGAATTCAGCAAAGGAGCAGGATATAGAATTCATATCCAGTAATCAGTTGCATTTATAAAAATGCAAAAAAATGAACTAACAGAAAGGGAAATTAAGAAAATGATCCCATTCATGATTGCTTCAAAAAGAATAAAATACCTAAGAATAAATCTAACCAAGGATGTCAAAGATACATACTTGGAAAATCATAAGACACTAGTGAAATAAATTGAAGAAGACACAAATAAGTAGAAACACATAATGTGTTCATGATAGAAAGAGTTAACATCATTGAAATGTTCATGCTACCCAAAGCAATCTATAAATTCAGCACAATTCCTATCAATATTTCAATGTCATATTTCCCAGAACTATAACAAATATTTCAAAAATTTATATGGAACCACTAAAGGCAACAATGATATTGAGAAGGAAGAACAAAATTGGCGGAATCACATTACCTACTATCAAACAATACTACAAGGACAGAGTAATCAAAACAGACTGGTACCAGCATAAAAACAGACACATAGATCAATGGAACAGAAAAAAAAAAAGCCCAGAAATAAACCTACACCTTTATAGTCAACTAATATTCAATAGAGGAAGCACATACAATAGGCTAACAACATTTTACTCAATAAATGATGTTGGGAAAATTGCACAGATATGTGCAGAAAAATAAAACTAGACCACCTTATTACACCACATATATGAACAAACTCTAAATGGGTTAAAGACTTAAACATTAGACCCGAAACCACAAAAATCCTAGAAGAAAACATAGGAAGTAAAATCTCAGACATTGATCATAGCAATATTATATCTGATATTCCTCCTCAGGCAAGGGAAATCAAAGAAAACATAAATACACTATAAAGTTTTTTGCACATCAAAGAAGAAAATCAACAAAATAAAAAGCCAATACATAGAATGGGAGAACATATTCACCAATACATCTCATAAGGGGTTAATACGCAAAATTTATTTTAAATAAACCTTTCAAATTGAACACCAAAGGAAAAAACTATCCAGTTAACAAATGGGCAAAAAACCTGAATAAACACTTCTCCAAAGAGAACATACAGAGGGGCAATAGACAGGGAAAGATGCCCAACATCACCAATCATTGGAGAAATGCAAATAAAACCACAACCAGATATCGCCTCACACCTGTCAGAATGGCTATCATATATAAATTGCCAAACAATTGCTCACAAGATGTGGAGAAAAGGAATCCTTTGCACTATTGGTGGGAATACAAACTGGTGCAACCACTGTGGAAAGCAGTATGGAGATACTTCAAAAAATTAAAATTGGATCTGCCTTTTGTCCCAGGGATCCTACTTCTTGGAATATATCCAAAGAACCCAAAATACTAATTCAAAGGAACATAAGCATCACTGCAATCATTGCAGTGTTATTTACAATTGCCAAGATATGAAAGTAGCCCAAGTGTTTATCAGTAGATGAGTGGATAAAACAACTATGGGACACTTATACAATGGCATATTACTCAGCTGTTAAAAAGAAGAAAAATTTACCCTTTTTGACAGCATGGATGGATCTGGAGAACATCATGCTAAGTGTAAAAAGCTAGTCAGAGAAAGACAAATATATAATTTCACTTATATGTGGAATTTAATATGCAAAGTGAACTAACAAGCAAAATAGACATAGACTCATAGAGAGCAGGATGGCAGCAATTGCAGGGTAAGGTTGGGGGTGAAGTGATCAAAGAAAAGGAAAAAAGTACTCATGGACATGGACAACTGTGGTGATTTGGGGGAGGGGGTTATAAAGAGTTTACATGGTAATGGAAAAAATACAATAAAATTTTTAAATGATAATATATATAATTTTAAGCCTTTTAAAAATCCACTAAATATCTTCCAAAAATATGTACCAATTTATGCCTATATTAGAATGGTATTAAGCATCTATTTCCCCACTGTTAGGGAAGTAATAGATAATACCCTAAGAAAAAATGACTTCACTCATTTGATAGGGAAAAATCATGTTGTAAAGTATTTTAATTTTTCTTTCTTTAATTGGCAGCAGAGTTTGAATATTTTTAAAAGGTGTATTTATTAGTCATTTGCAACTTCTCATTGTCAGTTAATGTTTCTGTCCTAAGTTTAGGTAAGTACTTACTACATGCATCAATTTTGTTTGGCCAAGCAGTCAGCAGTGACTTTTAACCACACTGGCCACTTGTGGAAGTCAGTGACTGAAATAGCAGCCCTCAGAGTCACAAACACATTTAAGTGCCTAATATGACTTCCCAAATGGCTCTTGTGATTAGCAGCCTCCTCTCCATCCCAGAGCCTTCCCCTCATGCACACCATGGATTAGAATCCCAGGGGCTTACTAAAAGTCTGCTATGTGGTTTGAATGGATAAATTCCATCTTCTTCTTGGGACCCCAAAGCACTTTCCCCACAGATCCTGGTAAAAACACATGGCCTGTATCCTCTCTTTCTCTCTGCACCCTGCTTTGACCTCTTCCTGTGGCTCCTTCAGTTGTTTTCTCTGGGATCTGTGAGTAATAAATTTCTCTATTTTGATTTCTTTTGTGGTCTGTTGCTGAACTTTGACTCACCATTCTTTACCTTGTGGTCCTCTTAAAGAACATTAATTTAACAAAGTCATAACAATTTCTTTGCCTATTTTTCTAATGGGATTTTTGCTTTTTCTTTACCTGTGTTGTTTGTCATTTGATTGAAAATACACTTTCCTACTATGTTTATTTTACTTGTTTATGGTATTTTTGATGTTTGCTAGTTTCTGTGTCTCTGTGTTAATGTCACCAAAGCTATTGATTTTCCCTGTATTTCTTCCTCTTTTGTATAATCAGTTCTTTTTACTTTATTCATCAAAGGATAACTATGCATTTCTATTTTACTTTCAAAACTAATGGTGTAATTTTTTTTGTTTAATGATATTATTCATCTATAATTCATTTTGATATGTGGTGGGAAGTACATATCTAACTTTAATACTAATGTTTTTTTCTCAAATAATTAACCTATTCACCCAGCATAATTTACTGAATAATCAGCCCATTCCTTCAGATTTTAAATGTCACTTCATCTACTATAATATTAATTACATATACATGTATTTTTTAAAATTATCTTCCAAAATATACCTATTCTTGTGCAACTACTACATTGCCTTAATTATCATGGTGTCATATGTTTTATATCTGTCAATGAAAGTCCTTTTCCTTTATTATCCTCATAAAATTTCTGAGTTTTATCTGTTTTAGTTTCTAGTTATATTTTTAACCACTCTATTATCTAAAAAAGAATTGAGTTGTATTGAAAGTGCAAATTAATTTGGAGATTGTGATAGACAGGATAATGACCCCCTTCCCAAAGATGTCCATGTCCTAATCTCTAGAATTTGTGAATTTGTTACTTTACATGGTAAAAGGGACTTTGAAGATGTAATTAATTTAAATATTCTGAGATATTTTCCTGGATTATCTAGGTGGAGCCATGTAGTAATAGCAAGGGATCCTTGTAAAGGAAACAGTGAAGCAGGTTAGTTAGAAGCAGGTGCTGATGGTAACAGGGGACAGAAAACAGAGGGATTTCATGTTATGACACCACTGGCTTTGCTGATGGAGAATGGGGACATTAGAGAAGGAAGGCAAGTGGCCTCCAGGAACTGAAAAGAAAACAAGGGAAGGAATTCTCTTCCTGAAACTCCAGAAGGAAACCAGCCTAGTGTCATCTTGATTTTAACCTATAAAAAACCTATTTTGGACTTGTAACCTCCAGAACTATAAAAGAACATATTTATGTTGTTTTTATCCACAAAACTTGTGATAATCTGTTACAGCAATAGAAAACTAAGGTCGGGGGTGGTCCACGATGGCAGAGGAATAAATGGAAAAGGTTAGTACACTAACCTCTTCCCAGGACCAATCTGGAAATACAACTAAATTATAGAAAAAATCATCTTGAATAGTCAAGTGAACAGAACCTGGGGGAAAGGCTTATTACCATGGACAGACAGAAGAAAACACCACAATGTGACTGATACAGAGTGCAGAGGAGATGCAAGAGGGCTGGCTGGGCACCCATGGGTGGCAGCTAAAGTGCTAGAGGGATATTTCAGGAGACAGGTAGTTCCCCCTGAAAAATGTGGCATCTAAACACCAAGCTGGACTCCTCAGCCTTCAACACCAGAGCCAGAAAGGAACCCAGATAACATTCAGCTGTGAAAAGAAGCAGGGTTTTATCAGTCAGGGAGAGATGGCTGGAGATGCAGGGAGCCTCTTAAAGGGACAAAACACAAAATTTTGTTTGCAGCCTCTTACCCTGGGTGCCAGCAAAGGGAGGGCAGAGTGGAATAGAGATGCTTTAGGAGAGTCTGGAGTTAGCGGTTCTACAGAGAGAGTTGAAGGAACAGCTGCCAGGATCCATGTGCTGCATCATTTCCCATATGCAGGAGCCATCTTTCTGGGGCAGAGCACTCTTCTCTGAATGGCATCAGTCTCAGGGGAAGCAAAAGCCCTGACTGCAAGTATTACTCTGCCCTACCCTGTGGTACTTATGTCTGCTGATTACAGATAGATTAGATTACCAACTGATCATTTTAACAACTAAGATGGAAAATACAAAGTAGAGGCCAACATGGGAAGACAAAGAAACAGACTCCAAATGAAAGAACAAGAGAATTTTCCAGAAGAAATAGATGAAATGGAGGTAAGCAATTTACCAGATAGTAAGCTTATAGTAATGGTTATAAAGATATTCTACAGCATAAAAATAAGACATAGAAATCATAAAAAAGGATCAGTCAGAAATAAAGAATGCAATATCTGAGATAATAATACACTGGAAGGAATAAACAGGTTAGATGAGGCAGAAGATCGAATCAGTGCTCTGGAAGAAAAGGTAGAAAAAAACAATTAGGCAGAGCAGCAAAAAGAAAAAAGATTTAAGATTTAAAAAAAAATGAGGACTTCCGGCCAAGATGGAGGCGTAGGCGGACACACTGCGCCTCCTCTCACAACCAAAATTAAAGACAACAAATATTTAGAAACAAGAAAACAACCAGAACTTAAAGAAAATTGAACTGTAAGGAAGTCCAACAACCATTCATCCAGACCGGTAAGAGGGGCGGAGTCGCGGCAGGAAAAAGTGGAGGTGCGGACCCAGGAACGCAAGCAGCAACGGCTGGCGGTTCCCAGGTGCACAGGCGGTGGCTGGCGGACCCCGGGCACAGGGGGGCAACTGTGCAGACCCAGTGAGGCCGCACAAGGCGGCTGGCTGACCAGGTGGTCCCACATTTGCGAGTGCAGACGGTCCAGGCAAAGGGGAAGTGGCGGAAGGGACTGAATCCAGGAGAGAGCGGAGCAGGCGCCATTGCTCCCTCTCAGGCCCCGCCCCCACATATAGCATCACAACCCAGCGACTGGGCTGCCCCACACTGGGGAGCGCCTGAGTCTCCACTCCTCACTACATAACAGCACGCGTGTGTGCACAGATAATCCAGGCGAAGGAGAAGCGGCGGAAGGGACCGGAGTCCAGGAGAGAGCGGAACAGGCGCCATTCTTCCTTCTCAGACCCCGCCTCCACCTATAGCATCACAACCCAGCGACTGGGCTGCCCCGCCCTGAGGAACACCTAAGGCTCCACCCCTAAGACGTAATAGCCGCGACCAGACTAAAACCAAAACAAAACAAAACAAAAAAACCCCACCAAAAATGGCTCAAACCAGAGAACAAATAAAAGCCCCAGAGCCAATTCTTCTAAGCGACCAAGAGATAGCCAACCTATCAGATGCACAGTTCAAAGCACTGGTCATCAAAATGCTCACAGAATTGGTTGATTTTGCTCACAAACTAGATGAAAAAATGCAGGCTACAATACGTGAAATGAAGGAAGATGCATGGGGAACTGATAGAGATGGAAGGAAAACTGGGACTCAAATCAATGGAGTGGACCAGAAGGAAGAAACTAACAACCAAACAGAAAATGAGGAAGAAACAAGAATTCAAAAAAATGAGGAGAGGCTTAGGAACCTCCAGGACATGGTTAAACATCCCAACATCCGAATTATAGGGGTCCCAGAAGGGGAAGAAGAAGAGCAACAAGTGGAAAACTTATTTGAACAAATAATAAAGGAGAACTTCCCCAATCTGGCAAAGGAAATAGACTTCCAGAACGTCCAGGAAGCTCAGAGAGTCCCAAAGAAGTTGGACCCAAGGAGGAACACACCAAGGCACATCGTAATTACATTAGCCAAGATTAAAATGAAGGAGAGAATTCTAGAAGCAGCAAGGAATAAGAGGACAGTCACCTACAAAGGAGTTCCCATCAGACTGTCAGCTGATTTCTCAAAAGAGACCTTACAGGCAAGAAGGGGCTGGAAAGAAATATTCCAAGTCATGAAAGTCAAGGGCCTACATCCAAGATTGCTCTATCCAGCAAAGCTGTCATTTAGAATGGAAGGACAGATAAAGCGCTTCTCAGATAAGGTCAAGTTCAAGGAGTTCATCATCACCAAGCCTTTATTATATGAAATGTTGAAGGGACTTATCTAAGAAAAAGAAGATAAAAAATAGGACAGTGAAAGGACATCAAACTCACAGCTATTAAGAACTGCACCTAAAATAAAAGCAAACTAAGCAAACAGCTAGAACAGGAACAGAACCACAGAAATGGAGATCATATGGAGGGTTAGCAATAGGGGTGTGGGAGGAGGAGAGAGGGGGAAAAGGTACAGAGAATGAGTAGCATAGATAGTGGGTAGAAAATAGACAGGGGGAGGGCAAGAATAGTATGGGAAATGTAGAAGCTAAAGAACTTATGACACATGGACATGAACTAAAGGGGGGAATGTGGGTGGGAGGGGGTGTTCAAGGTGGAGGGGAATAATGGGTGAAAAATGGGACAACTGTAATAGCATAATCAGTAAAATATATTAAAAAAAAAAAAAAAGAAAAAAAAAAAAAAAAGATTTAAAAAAAAATGAGGAGAGCTTAAGAAACATGTTGGACAACAAGAAGCTTAGAAACCTCTGCAACATGGAATACCAGGAAAGGAGAGTGAACAAGGGATTGAGGAACTACATGAAGAAATAATGACTGAGAAATTCCCTAATCTGGTGAAGCAAAAAGTTGCACATATCCAGGAAGCTCGGAGAGTCCTAAACAAGTTGGACCCAAAGAGGACTACACTAAAGCATATCATAATTAAAATGTCAAGGCTTAAAGACAAGAAAAGAATCCTAAAAGCCACAAGAGAAAAGCAGGTAGTTACTTACAAGGGAGCACCAATTGGACTGCCATCTGATTACTCATCAGAAACATTCTAGGCCAGATGGGAGTGGTATGAAATATTCAAGGTGATGAAAGGCAAGGGCCTACAATCAAGGCTACTTTACCTAGCAAGGCTATCATTTAAAAAGGAGAAATAAGGAACTTCTCAGATAGGATAAAGTGAAAGGAGATTGTTAATACCAAACCAGTACTGCATCGACTGTTAAAGAGCTTGCTTTAAGAAAAAGAAGGAGGAGAAGAAGGAGAAGAAGGAGGAAGAGAAGGAGGAAGAGGAGAAGGAGGAGGAGGAAGAAGAAGAAGGAGGAGAAGGAGGAGAAGGAGGAGGAGGAGAAGGAGGAGGAGGAGGGGGGAGGAGGAGGAGGAGGAGGAGGAGGAGAAGAAGAAGAAGAAGAAGAAGAAGAAGAAGAAGAAGAAGAAGAAGAAGAAGAAGAAGAAAGTTAAAAAAAAAGCAGTGGAAATCAGTTTAACAATAGAATGGCATGGCATGCATATCTATCAATAATCACCTTAAATGTAAATGGCTTAAATGCTCCAACCAAAAGACAGAGGTGGCTACATAGATAAGAACTCAAGACCTATATGTATACTGCCTCCTAGAGACCCATCTCAGATCAAAAGATACACACAGATTAAAGTAAGGGTTGGAAAAAAATATTTCATGTAAATGGAAAAGAAAAACCGCTGAGGTAGCAGTACTTACATCTGAAAAAAATAGACTTTAAAACCTAGAGTCTCTTACAAAACTCTTCTTTGTAAGAGACAAAGAAGAAACTACATAATGATAAAGGGAACAATCCAACATAAGGATATAACCCTGGTAAACATTTACACACCCAACACAGGAACACCTAAATATTTAAAATAAATCCTGATGGACGTAAAAGGAGAGATCAACAGAAATAGAGTGATGGTTGGGGCTTTTAACACACCATTGACTTCAATGGATAAATCTTCCAGGCAGAAAATCAACAAGGAGACAGTGGCCTTAAGTGACACACCAGATCAGATAGATTTAATTAATATCTGCAAAGTCACAGCTTTGATTCAGATCTTTTAAGTCTCTCAAGTTTTTGTTAACATGAGTGTTCTATATTTCTTAAGAAGTTAATCTCTAATAATACAAATTCTGTGGATACTATTACTAATGTGATGTTTTATTGTAAGTAGTGTTTATGCTACATAAGAAAGGCATTACTACTTCTGTTAACCTACTTTCCCCCCAATTCTTCTGATATTCTGCCTTTATTTGTATTAAGGATTTAAAAAATCCTGCTTTTATTTGTATTAAGTCCTGCTTTCCTCAGGTTTATTTTGGCTTATGTTATATTCATTGTTGAGTTAAATGCCAACTTGTTAATTTTTTTTTCTCATTTGGCAATTGCAAATAGTTGGTGTTATAGTTTGCTTCTGAAGGCTTTTGCAGTGTCTTGTGTTTAGATTTGTGTTCTTATATTTATATTAAAGAAGTTTTTTAAAATTTTTAATTATTTTAAAGTATATTTTATTAATTATAACATTACAGTTGTCCCAATTTTTTCTCCCCTTTATCAACCTCCACCCTGTAACCCCCACCCTCCACCATCCCCCCCGCCTTAGTTTATGTCCATGGGTCCTACATATAAGTTCTTTGAATTCTCTGTTTCCTGCACTATTCTTAACCTCTTCCTGTCTATTTTATGCCTACGAATTATGCTTCTTATTCCTTGTACCTTTCTCCCATTCTTCCCTTCCCCCTCCCCATTGATAACCCTCCATGTGATCTCCATTTATATGGTGCTATTCCTGTTCTAGTTTGTTTTTGTTTTTTAGGTTCAGTTGTTGGTAGTTATGAATTCGTTGTCATTTTATTGTTCATACTTTTTTATCTTCTTTTTCTTAGATAAGTCCCTTTAACATTTCATATAATAAGGGCTTGGTGATGATGAACTCCATTAACTTGACCTTATCTAGGAAGCACTTTATCTGCCCTTCCATTCTAAATGAAAGCTTTGTTGGATAGAGCAATCTTGGATGTAGGTCCTTGCCTTTCATGACTTTGAATACTTCTTTCCAGCTCCTTCTTGCCTGCAAGCTTTCTTTTGAGAAATCAGTTGATAGTCTTATGGGCACTCCTTTATAGGTAACTCTCTCCTTTCCTCTTGCTACTTTTAAGATACTCTCCTTATCTTTAATCTTGGGTGATGTAATTATGATGTGTCTTGGTGTGTTTCTCCTTGGGCCCAATGTCTTTGGGACTCTCTGGGCTTCCTGGACTTTCTGGCAGACTATCTGGCAGAGTCTAACTGGCAGAAAAACAGACTATCTGGCAAAAGTCTATCTCCTTTGCCAGCTTGGGGAAGTTTTCCTTCATTATTTGTTCAAAGAAGTTTTCAACTTCTTGCTCTTCCTCTTCTCCTTCTGGTACCCTTACGATTCAGATGTTGGAATGTTTAAAGTTGTCCCAGAGGTTCCTTAGCCTCTCTTCATTTTTTTTGAATTCCTGTTTCTTCATTCTGTTCCAGTTGAATATTTATTTCTTCCTTTTGTTCCAAATCATTGATATAAGTCCCAATTTCCTTCCCATCACTGATGGTTCCCTGTATATTTTTCTTTATTTCACTTTGTATAGCCTTCACTTTTTCCTCTATTTTTTGACCATATTCAACCAATTCTGTGAGCATCCTGATTACCAGTGTTTTGAACTTTGCATCTGATGGGTTGTCTATTTCCTCATTGTTTAGCTCTTTTTCTAGAGTTTTGATCTGTTCCTTCTTTGGGCCATATTTCTTTATCTTGGTGCACCAGTTAAGTTGTATGGGGGCAGATCCTTAGGTATTTGCTAGGGTGGGGCAACCCTCTTGGCTGCACTGTGGTGCTGTCTGTGGGGGACAGGTCATAGTGGGAACAATGTCACTAGCTTACTTTGCTCTAGCCCCACTTTCCAACAAACTTTCCTGTGAGACGAGGTGTTTCTCCCACCTTCACGAGGCCCATTGGATTTTACTGCTAGAGGTTTTGAGTCTCTAGTTTCCCAGTGAGCCAGCCCCTTCTCAATGGGCACAGTTCCCCATCTTGCTGTGGGTCCTTCCACCCACCAGGCTGCTTGTCTCTCCCACCTGCTATTGGTCCTGACAAATGTTTCTTTAACTCCTTGGTTGTCAGAGTTCCATGCAGTTTGCTATTTTGAATGTTCTGGTTGTTTATTGTTTTTATACTGGTTGTTATTCTTCTTTAGGTTCTGCAAGGAAATGAAACATTTCTACCTATACCTCCATCTTGGCTGGAACTCTGTAAAAGTATGAACTGACACTGGCTAAAATTTATTTCATGAGAATTTTTTTAATGTTGCTTTAAATTTATTTTGCTTCTTTTTATTGTATTTGTAAAAAGGCATATATATACTTTTTGAAAATTATGGTGGACTTTTTGCCTATGAGCTAACATTATATCCATTTTTCTAAATATTCTATGAACCCTTTTTTAGTTTGATATTTTTAGTAATATTTTTAGTTTGATCAATATTGATTAAATATATTGAGAATGTAATACAGAATCTCTGATATTGATTGGTAGCAATCTGTTCTATATTTTCCCTTTTAAACCTTACAATTTTTTTGAATATTGTAAAGAGAATATAGCTAGATTTGCTTTTAATTCAATCAAATCATTTTAAAGGTAGTGAAACGAGCTGGAGCATGTTTAGGGTGGTATGGCCATAGGGCAAAGGGTGTCAAATATATGGTGACAAAAATAGATTTGACTTTGGGTGGTGAACACAAGAAGTGATATACAGGTGATATATTATAGATCGTAGACTTGAAACCTATGTAATTTTATTAACTAATATTACCCCAATTAAAACAAATTAAATGCATTGTACCATTGAAAATAAAAATAATGATACGTGAATTAAAGCAGTAACAGATAAATTTGACTAGGTGCATTTGAGAGATATTTTTAGAAGATAGAATAAACACAACCTGATGATTTTGGATATAAAGCATAGAAAGTTCAAGAACAACTTCCAATCTTCCAGCTTGCACAGAAGCATGACATCATTATGTGAAGCATATAAATGAAGATTTTTTTTTTGTAAGAATTCTCCATGAATCTCTTCAAGGTGCCTATATATAATGCAGGTTGAGTATATCTAGTATACATTGGATGACAAGATTTTCAGCAGCTTATGCATGTGATAAAACCTTGGAATTTATTGACAGAAAGGCAGAGTTTGTCTCTTTTAATTGAGATGGAAATAAACATGTTTGCTTATGTGATAAATTAAAGATACACAAGTGATAAATTAAAGATAAAAGGCAAAGAAGGATTCATTAGTGGATGATAATCCTAAATCATAAAAGGAATACTGAATCTAAAGGAGTGTTTGTCCTACAAAGGAGAAAAGACATTGTGGGAAAGTATGCAGCATGTAATATGAAAAATAGACATTTATTGAAAAAGATACATTATACAAGAAACATTGTACACAGGACAGTGATGCCTCAGTCTTCTTCAAACTAGGCCCCTTGGGACCTCACACAGTTCTCCCAATTGCCATCAGCTGTCCCATCATATTATCCCGAATCTCATCAATGGTCTGAAATCTCTTCCCTTTCAAGGGTGATTTTAGTTTTGGGAAAAGCCAGAAGTAACAGGATGCCAAATCTGGACTGTAGTGGGACTGAGTCACCTGGGTGATTTGATTTTTTGCCAAAAAACTCTACATGAGACATGATGAATTAGCAGGCATGCTGTTGTGATAAAGCTGCCAATCACCAGTTGCCCATAGCTGTGGCCTTCTGAATCATCTGAATAGTTTCTACAGAGGAATGTTCAAACTTAATGCAAAATTTGATGCAGACTCATTGCTCCACTTGCTCAGTCATTTTGCATGCCATGGCCACACAATACACATCCTTGTCAGCGGTGTCCTTTACCCCCACTGATTAGTAAAGTGAAGTTGTCATTGTTCACGCATGTGCATTCCAGTCCACTCTCCTTGGCTGCCATGTTACATCAATGTCATGCAAACCTTTCTTGTTATATTAACTAACAATTGTTAGATTTTTTTTTGGTATGTATAACCCCATCACAAATTATTGGCAAGGCTACCATCCCCCCACTACACTGCAGTGGAATCTTTATAATGATTTAAGTGACTGTAGAAGCTTTGATCTTTTCCTGATTCTATTATTATGTTTCTCTGGTATTTTATTTTATCAGAATATCTCTATGATTATTGGAACTTTTTATAATTTGCAAACATCCTCCAGTTTTGCTTTTCCTTTTTGAGATTCTCTTGCTTTTCCTCAGCTCTTTATATTTTATATTCAGTTAGAAACATCTTGTCACATGTCAACCCAAGAAAGAAACTTACATGCATTTTTACCAGGCTTCTGTTGAGTATATAGGAGTCAACATATTTATTGTATGGAGCTTTGCAATCCATGAATATGTCATATCTTTCTATTTTTATTATTTTGATAATGTATCATAGATTATTGTACAGTGTTATTAAACATTTTTGAGAAACTTATTTTTGGTATTTAATATTTTAAATATTATTTTGAATTGTATCCTTTAAAAATTGTCATGTTCTAATTATTTGTTTTGTCATATAAAAACCATTAATTTTTAATAGTGACTTTGTATACAAAGACTTTGCTAAGTTTCTTATGAATTCTAATAGTTTTTCCCTAGATTCATCAAAAGTTACATAGTTTGTTCTGTTTTTTTCTGAACTCTGGAATACTTTGTGTAAGACTGGAATTTAAAAAAAATTGATCCTAGAAATAAATTTTCATACAGAAGATTTTAAATTACAGATTCTGGTTCTTACTGAGTTGATTATTCTAAGTTGTTTTGACCTAGAATTTAATCTCTTTTATTAATGGACTGACACTATTCATAAAACCTAATTTGTATCATTTTAGTACTGGTGGGATCTATAATGATAACAATTAGCAATATTTCTTGATGAGTCCTTTAGAGATCATAAAGCACACTTCAAATACTTTTTTTAATCTTAGTCCTTTAATGGAGTATTGCGATATTTTACATACAGTCTAGTACTAATATATTTTTGATATAATGCTGGATACTATTTGCTAATTTTTTAGGATGTTTTGTGTTTATGTTCATGAATTATGTTAGTTTAAAATTTTCTATTGTTGTAATACTTTTCTCTAGATAATGCTTTCTCTACAAATGCATTGGTAAGTTCTTCCTTCTCTACTGTATTCTAGAAGTCTGTGTAGAATTAATATGATATCTTCCTAAAATGTTTGGTAGAATTTTCTAGTGATATTATTGGAGCCCAGAGTTTCTTTTCTTGGGAGGGTTTTGACTGACATCAATTTTCTTAATCAATATGTATGTTCAGGGTATCTATTCCTTTTCATATAAACTTTAGTAGTTGTGTCTTTCGAGAAATTGGTTCATGCCATTTATATTGTTAAGTTTATGGGCATAAATTGTTTTATAACATTCTCTTATCCTGCTAATGTCTGAAGGATGGATCTGTGATGTTGCTTTCTTTTTCATTACTGGTATTAGCAAATGTGTCTACTTTTAGGACATTTTTGCAAGGAGTTACTAATTTGGAAAATTATTTTCTTTTAATTTTCTTCAACTTTCTCCATTATTTTATATCGTCATTTTACTTAATCACTTTTATATCTTTATTACTTATTTTCTCTGCTCACGTTGAGCTTAATTTACTCCTCTTTTTCTAGTTTCTTAAGGTAAAAGCTTAGATAATTGATTTGAGATGTTTCTTCTTTTCTTAATATGCATTTATTGATATAAATTTTCTTCTAATCTGTTTTAGCTGTATCCTGTAATTTTGATATATTGTGTTTCATTCATTTAATTCAAAGTCCTAATTTCTTCTTTCACTTTTTCTTTAACCCATGGGTTATTTAAAATTGTGTTTTATATTTTCAAAATATTCAGGTATTTCCCAGATATCTTTTGATTATTTGTTCCTAGCTTAATTTTCTTAGCGTTAAAAATATTTTCTATAGTTTCAATCACTAAAAAATATGGTACCAATGTTGTCCATTTTGTGAATGCTATAGGTATACATGAAAAGAATGAACACATCAATTGTTGAATTTGTGTGGTGAATATATGGGTAGTTATTGAACTATTCTTTTCTTTTTTTGCCTGTATGTTTAAAGTTATGATTGATATCTGAACAACATTTTAATGTTGGGCACTGGCTATTACCATTTAGTCAAAGTGAGCTATCAATGTGAGCTAAACTAATCAAGGAAGACTTTATTGAAGGTTTGTGGGGTTTGGTTAGGCATTCAAAATAGTCAAAATTAGGTAGACGGAATAAAAGAGTGTGGCCATGCCTGAAAGAGAAGGCTAGAAACAAAAGCCAAGATACCAGGATGAAAATGACATGTAACTTTCAACTTGCTTCACTTTACAGTTATTTCTGAGACTTCTTTCCCAAGGACAATGCAGTTGGCTTTCCAAAACTTTACTTGTAATTATGCTGTAGTACAATAGTATCAATTTCCTCTAAATAAGAGATTTTATGTTCATTGGAAGAATTGAAGAGGAGTTTGTTTAAACGTCTTACCTAAGTACTATGAATCATTACAATATTCATCAGCTCCTCCATGAAAGTTTCTATTTTAAGGATTATTGCAATTCTCTACTCAGAAGTCTGTTTCTTATTTATAGAATGACTTGGGAAAATACACTGTCTATATGTTCATCGTTGCTCTGGTGAATATTTAAGAATTAGAATGCTACTAATCTGTTTTCATAATCAAAGCTTCCAGTTATTATTTCAGGGTCCATGCCTCACAAAATAAGTTAAGATTTTTTCTTCAATTTTCTTAATGTTGCTCAATCATATGAGCTATGTCCATTCTTGCTTCACTTCCCACATTCTTCTGTATCTCAGTTACAAATAATCATAATGATAGTTCTGTACTCGGTCTCTTACCTCCTGAATAATAGCAGATCCTAGCATTTATACTGTATTTGGTTTTCCATTTTCAAGGTGCTTTGCAATCATTGACTAGCTGAGCTCCCTTACCAGTAAAATTTACTTCTTGTTGACAGAAGGAACAAATTCTTGCCATTTGGCTATGCCCACTATTGCCATCACAGAGCAAGGAGAAAATTAGTGCTATGGAGAAAGAGGTTAGGGGCCAGAAAATTCATGTCCTGTTTTTGACTCTTCACTTGACTTATGCATGTTCTGGTTTAAGGCAGGCAATTGCTCACTTTAAATTTCACCACCTGTAGGAGAAAAAGAATCTAATCCACACTGAAAAAATGAGAAGCTCATCTGTCACAAATAGGATACCTTGCGTTTGTACTGCAACTCTGGTACCTGATAAAATTTTCAACAGAAGAATATGTGGAAACTATCACTTCTTGATGCAGAATTTCATTTTGAAAGACTGTTCTAAGATTCTGAAATTATATAGTGCATAAAAACATCCTCACTATATTTACTTCTTAGATTCTTCCTCTCTTTATAGCACAAGTGGTCCAGAAAAAGAAAGAACATATAATTAGTGACATTAAGTAAACTATGTACTATATATCACAGTCACTGGAGTAACTTTCAACAACTATAAAAAGGAACTAATGAAAATATGTAGTACCATATGTGATAAGGCTTGATGGTCAAACTATCTCCCTTTACCTAATTTTATGTATTTTTTTTTCTGTTTTTAGTGTAAGTGAGAAGTTATTATAAGATGTCTATTACTACAGAAGAAATAAAGCATGCAAAGGAACAATAGAAACTGGCTGGAATGGTGACAAATATTTAGAAAATGGCAAATGTGTTTATCTGGATATCTGTTTTGATGTGCAGATTAAAACCTACTTCCTTTTTTTTTTTTTTTTAAATCACAGACGTTATTAGAGTTAGGACATTTGTCCTCAACGCAACTTGAGTGTTTGAGTTCATTTCTCATGCAGTGAATCAGGAATTACTCTATATCAGAAGAGAAATAAGCATAATATTTACTAGATTTCTCATAAAAATGAAAGTGATATTTTTTTAAAGTAGGTAAAGAAAGTCAAACCTTGTTTTAAGAAATTCTAAAGAGAAAATGTGGAATGATTTGTAGGACAGTGGAAGAAACAATTTAGTGATTTTAAGTTCATCAGAAAACACAATTATATACACCCACAGAAGGTAGCTTCTGCCCTTTTTTTCTCCCTATTACTCAAGGAGAGGCTATTTCACTTCAGAACAAGGGACACTGAATATACGTGTTCCACTCACCTTGAAGTCCCATCTGGGAGAATGATTTAAAGGGGCCGTACAAGGTCAATTAGTGAAATTATTAGCTTTCCACAGTGGTATCTTCCAGATCTCTGTCTTGCCATATTTACTTCTGCTTTAAAGTGGTAGCAAAGTGAAATATAATATTCCAACAAGAACTGAAAAATCAAGAAAGAGAATCATAGTTTCATTTGTCTCAATATTTGATACATTTATAACTATATATGGATGATTTTTCAGTTTCCCATTTCAAAACAGAAGCAGTATTGAATTAGTGTTTAGGCCAGATGAAAGGAAAAGAAGAGATTAGCTTCTTCACAAATTCACTTTTACAATTTTGTGGTTATTAATGATACAATGATTTTGCTCAAATAAATGGAGGGAGCTATTATAATTGATTTCTGCTCATTTTATTTTCTCAAACATTTGGGCCCAATAAGAAGAGTGCTAACCATCTTTCTTCTTGAACACAAATGTGACAGATTTGTTTCTCATATGTTGGTAGAAAGTACCGAATTGTAGCTACTATACAATTCACAGAAATACACTATGTATTTAACTTATTCTCATGATTCAGTAATGGAAGTAAAATTTTGGCTGAGGCCTTTTACTTTTCCTACCATTATCTGCTCATTTTTTGGGGAAAGTACACAGTCAAGAAAATTATTATACATTATGGGCTTTATAAAATATTATTGGCTTTGCTGTGTAAGAAAAGCCCATTTCACAGACTATTCACAGTTGACTTTATGGCACTACACCAAGGAAGGGTGAACAGTTTAGACATTCACAATGAGAAGCAACTTAAACTATATTTAACTTTCAAACCTTTAATTTTTTTTTAAGTCTCAGATAATTCCCACCAAGTCTTGCCTAACTTCTTCTTACACTCACCACCTGCCCTCTGAGAAATCAAACCAGCCACTTACTGGAAGAGACAAACACTACTTATTTGTTTCTGTATAATTTGGAGTTTTCCACATTTTCGGAAAACTGAGAGAGGGTTAATATTTTCCCTTAAAAACAGTAACTCTATCCAAAATACCTAAATGAGATAAATTAAGGCATATATTTAATATTCATTTTTCTTTTTTTACCAAACATTACATTTATTAATGGAACAATTGTCTGTCTTTTACTCCTAATTATTAGAGACTATTCTAAAAATTTGGTGTCCTATTGTTCATCCTAATGTTTGCAAAATATTTAAGAATACCATCAAGGAGGACAATTCAAAAGAAGAAATACAAAATAAATTATCAGATTGACAAAAATCTTTTTTAATAATACCTTGTATAAGTATTTGAGAGACTGAGAAACCACAAACTCTTAAACTCCATATAGAAATATGAAAGGACAACCCTCACTGGTGTGGCTCAGTGGATTGAGTGCTGTCCTGCAAACCAAAGAGTTCCTGGTTTGATTCCCAGTCAGGGCATTTGCCTGGGTTGCAGGCCAGATCCCCAGCTGGGGATGTGTGAGAGGCAACCACACACTGTTGTTTCTCTCCCTCCTTCTCCTTCCCTTCTCCTCTCTCTAAAAATAAATAAATAAAATCTTTTTTTTTAAAGAAAGGATGAAAGGAAATTACAGAGCATCCATTTAAAATAAATTAAATTTAAATTTAAATAAAAAATAAAAATCACAAAAAGAAATAAGTGGATAACAAAATTTCTCAATAACAGTGAGTCACCAAGTTCCTTTTTTTAATAGTTGCTATAAAAATTTATTAAGAAAACCTAAACACACAAACATGATTAAACACTTTTAAATTGAAGTCATGAAACTTCCTTTGTCTCTTTTACAAAAAGAAAGTTTCAAAAATAAAAGGACAAATTCTAAATATTCCGTTATTTTCTATTACTATTTTAGTAAATTATTTATTCAAATATTCATTTTTCGATATGTAAAAAACAGTATGAGGTATAATGACAGTTATAAGGTTGACTGTTATGTATGACTTGGGATATTGTATTTTATTCACTGCTCTTAAAATAAAGCACATACATACCTTCTCATATAGATAACAAAAACTGTATTAACTAAAAGCCATTAGCAAAAGCTAAGTGGAAGTACAGGTTGTGCTTTCTGGGCTTAGGGGAAAAGAAAATGTTGAATAGATACTTTCTAAATAGTAATGCTATAATTATACCTTGCATTTGTGGAGTACTTTCATTTTGTATTATGATCCTACATCTGTCTGGAAAAAATTCCAGCCATTGTTAATACAATAGGAACGGTTTGCGTGACATCAACATAATTGACGTAACCTGGCAGCCAAGGAGAGTGTACTGGAATGAGCATGTGTGAACTATGATGACTTCACTACACTAGTCAGTGCGGGGGTAGATGCTCCCACTGAGTGAACATACATGTACTGTGTGGCCATCACATTTAAAATGACTGAGTAGAGCAACAAATCTGTTCAAATTTTGCTTTAAACTTGATCACTCCTCTGTGGAAACTATTCAGATGATTAAAAATGATTTTGGGGATAATGCGGTGAGTGCAGCACAAATAAAAGTGTGGCAAAATTGCTTCAAAGATGGTGGAGAGTATGTTGAAAGTGAGCTCTGTTCTGGAAGACCCTGAAACAAGCAAAACACCTGAGAATGTTGATCATGTCTGGGCTGCAATCAACAAAGATCGTAACCTAGGTGACTCAGCCCCTCTACAGCCCAGATTTGGTACCCTGTGACTTCTGGATTTTCCCAAAACTAAAATCACCGTTGAAAGGGAAGAGATTTCAGACTGGTGGTGAGATTCAAGAAAATATAACAGAGCAGCTGATGGCAATTGGGAGAACAGTGAAGTCTCAAGGGCCCTACTTTGAAAAGGACTGGGGTATAATTGGCCTGTACACAATGTTTCTTATATCTTGTATATTCTTCAAAAAAATCTCTATTTTATTAAAGATTTTATTTATTTATTATTAGAGAGAGGGGAAGGGAAGGAAAGAGGGAAAGAAATATCAATATGTGGTTGCCTCTCTCATGTCCCCTACTAGGGACATAGCTTGCAACCCAGGCTGGCAATCGAACTGGCAACCCTTTGGTTTGCAGGCTGGTGCTCAATCCACAGAGCCACATCAGTCAGGGATGTCTTACTTTTCATATTACATGGCTGAATACCTTGTGGACAGACCTCATATATAAATTTTAGAGTAAATAAAGAAAAATGATGGTAAAAATATTTTTCTTCATTATGTGTTTAACCTGGAAAGATAGATATGTGCAAAACTAAATTAAAAATATATCAGAGGTAACTCCCAGTATCATAAGTTTATACCTGTTGGTCACTTCTAGAAGTATTTGTGCATAAGCTTTTAGTGAAGGATTGTGTTTAAGTATTTTATGAAACCAGCTGCAGGGCTTTGTAACTTCAAATGACCCAAGATTCCTCCAACTATCTGGTCCTTTTCATATGCCTCAAATATTTAGACTTAATATTCTAACATTTAATGGCTGCTACTTACATGGTAACACTTAATGGATCATTTCAAAAATATCATTTACATATTTAAAAATTAAACTTTTTATTCATTATAATGTACATAGCAGAAATGCATATATATAGTAAGTGTACTACTGGATGGATTTTTCTTCTTTTTTTATTGTTATTCTATTATAGTTATCCTAATTTTTCCCTCTTTGCTTTCCTCCGCCCAGCTCAACTCCTGCTCCACAGTCAATCCTCACCCTATTGTCCATGTCCATGGGTCTTACATACATGTTCTTTGAGTAGTTCCTTCCCCTTTTTTCCACCATTATCCCCATGCCCCTCCCTCTGGCCACTGCCAGTCTGTTTCATGTTTCCATTCTTCAAGTTATATTATGCTCATTACCTTATTTTGTTCCTTAGATTCCTCTTATAAGTGAGATCATACACTATGTGTCTTTCACTGCCTGGCTCATTTGACTTAGCATAATGTTCTCCAGTTCCATCCATGCTGTTAGGACAGGAAGGAACTCCTTCTTTCTTTCTGCTGTGTAATATTCCATTGCATAAATTTACCACAGTTTTTTCATCCATTCGTCTACTGATGGGCACTCAGGCTGTTTCTAGTAGTTGGCTATTATAAAGAGCACTGCTATGAACAGAGGGGTGCATAAGTACTTTTGAATGGTGTTTAAAATTCTTAGGGTATATTCCCAGCAGTGGAATTTCTGGGTCATAAAGCAGTTCCATTTTTAATTTTTTGAGGAAATTCCATACTGTTTGCCACAGTGGCTGCACCAGTCTGCATTCCCACTAACAGTGCACTAGGGTTCCTTTTCCTCTACATCTTCATCAGCACTTGTTTGTTTGTTTGTTTTTGATTTATTAACAGATGTGAGGTGATATCTCATTGTGGTTTTAACTTGCATGTCAATGATGGCTAGAGCTGTTGAGCATCTTTTCGTATGTGTATGGGCTATCTGAATGTCCTCCTTGGACAAGTGTCTATTAAGGTCCTTTGTCCATTTTTTAATTGGATTGTTTTTCTTCCTTCTGTTGAGTTGTATGAGTCCTTTATATATTTTGGAGATTATACCCTTGTCTGAGGTATCATTGGTAAATATGTTCTCCCATACAGTCAGTTCCCTTTTCATTTTGATGATTGTGTTTTTAGCCATGCAGAAGTTTTTACATTTGATGTAGTCCCATTGCTTTATTTTTTTTTCCTTTATTTCCTTTGCCCTAGGAGGTGTATTGGCAAAAATATTGCTACATGGGATACCTGAAATTTTACTTCTTATTTTCTGCTATTTTTGTAGTATCATGACTTATAGTTACATGTTTTATTCATTTCAAGTTTATTAAGTGTATGGTTTAAGTTGGTGGTCTAGTTTCATTTTTTTTTGGATGTACCAGTCCATGTCTTCCAATACCATTTGTTGAAGAGACTATTTTTACTCCATTGTTTGCTTGTGACCCTTTGTCAAATATTAATTGACCATAGAGACATAGGTTTGTTTCTGGGCTCTCTATTGTGTTCCATTGATCTATGTGTCTGTTCTTATGCAAGTACCAGACTATTTTGATTACAGTGGCCTTGTAGTATTGTTTTGGAGCAGGTATTGTGATCCCTCTTACTTTATTCTTCTTTCTCCAGATATATGAGGCTATTTGGGGTCTTTTTTTTGGTTCCATATATATTTTTGGAGGATTTTTTCTAGATCTGTGAAATATGCCATTGGTATTTTAATAGGAATTGCATTGAAACTACAGATTGCTTTGGGTAGTATGGACATTTTAATGATGTTAATTATTCCAATCCATGAACATGGTATATGCTTCCATTTATTTGTATCATCCCCAAGTTATTTTTTCAGTATTCTATAGTTTTCCAACTACAGGTCTTTAACCTCCTTGGTTAAATTTATTCCTAGGGACTTTATTTTTCTTGTTGCTATAGTAAATAGGAGTTTTGTTCCTAGTGTCTCTTTCTGATAGTTCATTGTTGATGTACATAATACCATTGATTTGTGGATATTGACTTTGTATCCTGCTACTTTACCAAACTTACTTATTAGGTTAAGTAGTTCTTTCATGAAGACTCTAAGATTTTCTATGCACACTATCATGTCGTCTGCAAACAATGACAGCTTTACTTCCTCTTTTCCAGTTAGGATGCCTTTTATTTCTTATTCTTGTCTGATCATTGTGGCTAGAACTTCCAGTAGTATGTTGAATAAGAGTGGTGAAAGTGGACATACTTGTTGTATTCCTAATATTAAGAGAAAAGATTTTATTTTTTATCCATTGAGTATGATGTTGGCAGTAGGTTTTTTGTTTATGGCCTGTATTATGTTGAGGTATGTTCCCTTTATTCCCACTTTGCTGAGGGTTTTTATCATAAATGGGTGCTCAATTTTATCAAATGCTTTTCAGTACCTTTTGATATGATCATGTGATTTTATCCCTCATTTTGTTTATGAGGTGTATTGCATTTATTGATTTGTGAATATTGTACCATGCCTGCATCTTTGGGATAAATCCCACTTGATCATAATGTATGATCTTTTCAATATATTTTTAGAGCCAGATTGCCAATATTTTGTTGAGGATTTTAGCATCTGTGTCTATCAAATATATTAACATGTAATTTTCTCTCTTTGTTTTGTCATTACCTGGTTTTGAAATTAGAATAATACTGGCCTTGTAAAAATAATTTGGGAGCCCTATCTCTTGTTGAATTTTTTGGAATTGTTTGAGAAGGATAAGAATTAGTTCTTTGAATGTTTGGTAAAATTCACCTGTGAAGCCATCTGGTCCAGGGCTTTTGTGTGCTGGGAATTTTTTGATTACACAGTTTTGATTTTGCTAGTTGTTATTGGTCTATTCAGGCTTTCTACTTCTTGATTCAGTTTTTGAAGATTACATATTTCTAGAAATTTATCCATGTTGTCCAGGTTGTCCAATTTTTGGCATATAGTTGTTCATAGTAATTTCTTACAATTCTTTATGTTTCTGTGGTATCAGTTATTATGCCTCTTTCGTTTCTGATTTTGTTTCTTTGGGACCTCTCTCCTTTTTTCATGATGAGTCTGGTTAAAGTTTTGTCACTTTTGGTTGCTGTTTCAGAGAACCAGCTCCTAGATTCATTAATCCTTCAAGTTTTTTTAAAGTTTCTATATCATTTAATTTTACTCTGATTTTGATTATTTCCCTTCTTCTCATCACTCTGGGTTTTGTTTGTTGTTCCTCTAGTTCTTTTAGGTGTAGGGTTAGGGTTATTTTTCTATCTTTTTTAGGTAGGCTTATATTGCTATGAATTTCCTTCTCAGGACTGCCTTCACTGTGTCCCATAGATTTTGGTTTGTTGAATGTTTATTTTCATTTGTTTCCAGATACTTCTTGATTTTTTCCTTGATCTCATTGTTAACTCACTCATTATTTGATAACATGTTATTTAGTCTTCATGTATTTTAATGTTTTTGAGTTTTGTCCTTGAGGTTGATTTCTAGTTTCAAGCCATTATGATCTGAGAAGATGCTTGATATGATTTCAATTTTTTTGAATTTGTGGAGTCTTGTTTTGTGTCCTACCATGTAGTCTATTTTTCAAAATGACCAATGTGCAGTTAAAAATGTGTATTTTGCTTCTTTGGGGTGAAAAGCTCTGTGAATATCAATTAATTCTATATGATCTAGGGTGTCATTCAATGCCACAATATCCATGTTGATTTTTGTTTGGACAATCTATCTATTGTTGACAGTTAGGTGTTAAAATTCCCTACAACAACTATATTGCTGTCAATTTCCTTCTTAAAGTCTTCCAAGATTTTTCTTATTTATTGTGGTGCTCCTATGTTGGGTGCATATATGTTTGCAAGGGTTAAACCTTTTTGTTGGAAAACTCCCTTACGAATTATGTAGTGACCTTCTTTATCTCTTCTTACGGCTTTTGTTTAAAGTCTATTTTGTCTGACATAAGTATTGCTATGCCAGCTTTTTTTCACGTCCATTTGCTTGTTCTATATTTTCTATCCATTCTCTTTTAGCCTGTGTAGATCTTTTGTTCTGAGGTGGGTCTCTTGTAGACAACATATGTGTGTGTTGTGTTTTTCTTATCCACTCAGCTATCCTATGTCTTTTGATTGGAACGTTTAATACATTTACATTTATGGTTATTATTGATAGGTATTTTCATTGTCATTTTTCCCTTTGTGCCCGTGTTCCATCTCTCTCTGCTTTTCTTTATCTTTTTAAAACAGCCCCTTTAACATCTCTTGCAATACTGGCTTGGTGGAGATGTATTCCTTTAACTGCTTCTTATTTTTTGTCTGGGAAACTTCTTATTTTGCCTTCCATTTCAAACGAGAGCCTTGCTGGGTACAGTAGTCATGATTGTTGGCCTTTGCTTTTAATTACCTGGAATATTTCATGCTGTTCCCTTCTGGCTTTTAGTGTCTCTGTTGAGAAATAAGCTTCCTTATTGAAGCTCCCTTGTATGTTACTAGCTGTTTCTCCATTGCTGCATTTAATATTCTCTCTTTGTGTTTAAATTTTGCCATTTTAATTATGAAGTGGCTTGGAGTGGGCCTTTTGGGTTTATCTTGATTGGGGTCCTTTCTTCCTTAACTTGCTTTACTTTTTTCCCCCTCACCAAGTTAGGAAGTTTACTGTCATTATTTTTTGAAACAGGTTTTCTATCCCTTTTCTTCTTCCACTGGTATCCCTACGAAGTGAATATTGTTACAGTTTGTGTTGTCCTTTAGCTCCCTTAAACCATCTTAATTCTTTTTGATTTTTTTTTCCTTTTGTTGCTCTGACTGTACTTTTTTTTTCTACCTGTTCTTCCAACTTGCTGAATCAATCCTCTGCTTTATCTAATCTGCTTTTAATTCTTTCTTTTGTATTCTTCACTTCCTCCTGGTTCTTATTCATAGTTTCCATGTCTTTTTTCATGCTGATGTAGTTCCCACTAAGTTCCTTGCAGTTCTCACTGAGTTCCTTTAGCATCCTTATGACTATTACTTTCAACTCTATGTCTATTAAACTGTTCACCTCAATTTCCTTTAGCACTCTTTCTGGGGATTCCTCCTTTCCTTATATATATATATTTTTTTTTTTGTCTCCCTATTCTAGGTGGCTCTTTTTATTTGTTTCTGTGTATTAGATTGATAAGCTTTGACTCCCTGTCTTTGTGGGGTGGGCTTTTTAGAGGCCTGTGGGACTCGGTGGTGCAATTTCCTTAAACTCTGAGGTGGATGCTCTAGGGATGCCCTTTATGTAGTTTATGTGGCTTCTTTTGTTGTAATGGTGCTTTGTTTGTTGTTGGCTCATTTGTTAGTAGAATCTCCCCTTTGGCTGGCTGGCTGAGAGTCACAACCCCTGCCATGCCTCCTTATGCTGTTGTATAGGTGTTGTTCCTATTGATAAAAATACATTATTAATTACAATACCATCCAGTTTGTTAATTTTTCCTTATGGTTCATGTTTTTCTGTCTTGTTTACCAGATGTCATGAGACAGTCTCCATTTTTTTTTCTAAGGAGTTTATTTCCTTACATTCACATTAGATCTATACCATATTTGGCATTGATTTCTCAGTATGATGTAAGGTGGAGGGTCAAGATTCATTCTTTTTAGTTTTTATATCTAATTGATCCAATCCATTTGATTTAAAAAATAATCTTTTACTCATTGCATGGCACTGCCACTTTTGTCATAAATCA
Source organism: Glossophaga mutica (assembly GCA_039655065.1). Taxonomy (NCBI): domain Eukaryota; kingdom Metazoa; phylum Chordata; class Mammalia; order Chiroptera; family Phyllostomidae; genus Glossophaga; species Glossophaga mutica. Next base: position 58,713,524 of record CM077306.1, on the reverse strand, counting down.
ACTCACCATATATGTGGGTCATTTTCTGGACTTTCTGTTTTATTTCATTAGGTTTTTATTTTTTTGTCTTTCAACCAATACTAACTGTTAATCACTGTAGTTTACAGTGTATCTTTATATTTGGTTGTGAATGTCCTTCAACATTGTTCTTCTTCTTCAAGATCATCTTGAATATTCTTGTTCTTTTGCATTTTCATTGTATTGTATTTCACTGTATTTTAGAATTGACTTTTTGTCACACAAAAATAATTTTTAAATATTAGTATATTTTATATTAAAAAGAAACTAGTTAATCAATTTGATTAAATATACTAGAATTGATATTTTAATTAAAATAAAATCATGCTGAGATTTTTGTGGCTATTTGTTTTGAGTAGATAGATCTATTTGGAGAAAATTGACATTATTCAATATTGAATCAAGATTCTAATACATGATCAAGGTATTTCCTATTATTCTTTTAAAATTGTCTTAATTGGATCAATATTTGCTGTGTTTTAGTGTAGCATTAGTCTTTGTCTTTCTTGAACATTTTGGGATGTTTGTACATTTTGATGCTATTATAAATATCACTTTCTACATTTTATTTTTTAATCATTTGTTGCTTGTAGTAACAAATACAGTTGGTTTTGTATATTGACTTTTTCTACAGTGACCTTGATACATTTACTCATTAATACTAATCATTTCTTTTAGACTCTCTCCATAAAATTATGTCATCTGTAATTACTAATATACATATGTATATATAGTTTTTAAAAGATTTTATATATTGATTTTTAGAGAGAGGGGAAGAGAGAGAGAAAGAGAGGAAGAGAAACATCAATATGCAGTTGCTTCTCCCATGTCCCCTACTGGGGACTTACCCACAACCTAGGCATGTGCCCTGACTGGGAATCAAACTGGCAGCCCTTTGCTTCTCAGTCTGGCACTGAATCCACTGAGCCACACTAGCTAGGGCTATTTATATTCTTTTTTAATCCTTGTATTTTTAATTTTTTTCTTGTTTTGTTGTATAAGTTAGGATTTCCAATACAATGCTGAATAGAAGTGGCAATAGCAGGTATCCTCTTTTATTTTTTTATATTTAGTTGATTTCAGTCTTTAATATTTCAATGCGATGCTGCTGGAGGTTTATTAATCATTCTCACTGTTAACATAAACTTTATTTTGTATATCTAATACTTAGGATTTATTTTGGTCATCTTCCTTCCTCTTTGCTTCATCTCTATGAGCCAAAACTTGGCATTAGTCTTTTAAACATTTAATTTGACCAAGCAAAATACTACAAAGGCAACTGTTGTCATAATTGCCTAATTCACTATAGCAGAGAAAGTCTCAGGTTAGCTGTTAATTTCTCACTACAAAATAATATGTATTTACTCGAAGACATACACAAAAATACACATTCACACAAAAACACTCAGAGACACACATGTTCACACATATACATACACTCTTGCCATCATCACCATTATTTATTTATTAAATTTTTGTTATGAAAGATTTTAAACATACACAAAATAGAAGAGTATAATAAATACATATTATAATCAAATATCAATAATTCATTGATCTTATTTTACCTACATACACCAGTAAGTTATTTTAAAGTAAATCTCAAGTCATATTTTTAAACCCATCAATTTTAGACCTCAAAGAAATTAGAATCTGAAAAATTATAACAGTAGAAGCATCATACCTTAAAATTTTAAAATTATTATTAATATTATTTAACACATTCAGTATTTAATTCTCCTTTATTACTTCATAAATTTCTTTGTTAATTTGATATTTAAAATTACATTATATATAATGCAAATTATATATATACACACATATATAAAGTTTGTCTCAATCTAGCAGTGCTTCCTTTCCCTCTTTATTTATTCCTTTTTTGATTTTTGTGTCTTATAGGATTTACATTCTGTACTTGGAAGGCAGCATCCCTGTGGTGTAATTAAACATGCTTTTCTATATTTTTATTTACTGTAAACTAGTAGTTACGTATCTACAGAATCAATCTGATTCAGATTGGATTTCTTTTGCCATCATTTGTAACTTGAAGGGATTACTTTAATGTAGAAAGAAGTGACCAATGATAAGCATCCATTTAATAATGTCTCCTTTTGTTGCTGGTAGGAGAAATGGGAATCAACTTCATCCCCACTCAAATCAATGATAGTACTCAAAACACTAAGACTAAATTGGAGCAATGATACCTATGTGTCTTTAAACATTTCCAGTTTTGAGATTGGGTATCATTCTTTCTTGAGTGGGTAATGAGGCCTTTTTTTTTTTTTTTTTTTTTTAACCATAGGCTGCATGTAAAGAAAATGGGGAAGAAAAGAGCAATGAATTAAGTCTAGTTTTGCTCTTTTTATTTTGCATTATTTGACCAGATTTTGAATCTAGTCCACTTTTAAATAGTTTGAATGGTTTAGAAGAGAAATTAGGAAGTTCTTTGCTTTCACTAGGGTATTACTAGTGTCTCAAGCTAACTCAAGTCTTAACTTTGCTGTTGCTATTGTCAGAGGATGAGAACTAGCCAAACTTCTCCTTTTTATTCCTCTGCCTGCTTAACTTCTGCCTGATGCTTTCCACTAGCCCTAAATAATAACTGGATCAATCTAAAGTTAAGGTAAAGAACTACTGAACTTGAGCTTGGCATACTGAGACAGTGAATGCTCCACATGGTTCACTGGAGAACCTGTAATACATTTTTCTCTTCTTTCATTGGTGTTTCTAGATCAGTGCATAGCACTGACATGTTATGGCAAAAGAAGTTCTGGAACAAGTACAAACAAATCAACATATATTTAGCAATGTATGCATACTTAATCTAAATTAGATAATTTTCTCAAATATTAGCAAGATTAGCAAGTCTTTGTGTTCCACTTTTAAATGAATTTTTAAAAATTATTTTATTGTTATTTAATTACAGTTGTCTGCATTTACCCTCCCCCACTCCCCCACACCCTAGCCATCCAAATTCGCTCCCTTGCTTCCAACCCCCTTGGTTTTGTCCATGTGTCATTTATAGTTGTTCCTGATTTTTAACTGAACTATCTTTGCCTAAATGCTCATGAATTAATGAGAACCTACAAGTTTTTGAAAATATTTTGATTATCTCAAGTTCAAATTTCTCACTAAATTTTGGAAGCATAATTCTTTATTCTTTCAAACAAGGCTATTTAGATAGAAATGCTGGTAAACCCTTAACCAACAATACACTAATATGGTATATAAATAACCATTTCAAATTAAGACACTAACTTCCATGTTGGTTGAGATGGAGAAGAAACTATATTTAAAAAACATCTTTAACCTAATTTCTAATCTTTCACACTGACTTGGAGACTACAATTGCACTAATAACATTCTATTGACCACTTTACCAAGGCAAAAGCAAAGGAAAACTTCACATTGCCAAACCACTCAGTGCTTATTTAAAAGTGTTAAATGGAGTTGATGACTTGGGCGCAACCCCCAATACTTACAGTTAAGGACCGAGTATGTTGAAATTTATATGATTGCTAAATGTTATGTTATGTTGCTAGAGCTGGGATGTGGCCTGACCACTGAATGTACATATCATGTTACAAACCAGGGGACAGATATTAGGGAAAAGAAAGTTTAATTTATTATGGATTTTTTACACATTCATTTTACATTGTTTTTAATGTAAAATTTTGGTTCCCAACAACTTTGCTTTCTGTTTATATAGCATTGAAGTTAAGTTTTCTTATTATCACTGTATTTGTTATTTCCAACATATATATTTTTACAAAGTAATGATAACACGATTGCATTTTCTGTATTAATTCCAAGGTACTTCAAAGTTCACATTTGTCATTCATCACCCATTTTTAAAATTCCATTGTTTATCCAATGAATTAGGTTTTATCTCAACACTTTCTCAGATTGAAATGTGGTAAGGTCTTGTGACACAGAAACACATTAGAGTGTGTACTGTCTAATCTTGTTGCTTTATTTTTCCTGTTTCCACTCATTAGAGCAAAATTGTTTGGGTTTTCTATTCTAATTAGCAGCTTGACATTAAAGTGCTGTTATGTGAAGTAATATTTATTTTACATGTTTAATAAATTTACATATTTCATTTGTAATCTATGCAGAGAAACTTTGCAGTGAGATTTATCTTCATTTCTTAAAATTATAACATATAAGCAAGTCTTCCAATAATATATTTTTCAAAGAACTTTCATTTTATTTATTTATTATTTTATGTTATTTAAACATTCTTTTTCAATTATAATTTGTATTCAATATTATTTTGTATTTGTTTCAGGTATACAGCAAAGAGATTAGACAATTATATACTTTACAAAGTGACCCTCCTCATATTTCAAGTAACCACTTGGCACCATACGTATTTGTAATAACATTATTGAGTATGTTTCCTATGCTTTACTTTACAACTCTGTGACTTTTTTGGTAACTACCAGTTTGTACTTTTTCTTTTAAAAATTTTATTTATTTACTTTAGAGAGGGAAAGGGAGGTAGAAATGGAGGGAGAGAAACATCAGTGTGTGGTTGCCTCTTGTGCATCCCTTACTGGGGATTTGGCCCAAAACCCAAGCATGTGCCCTAGGCTGGGAATTGAACCAGTGGCCCTTTAGTTTGCAGTCTGGCACTCGATCCACTGAGCCACACCAGCCAGGGCCCAATTTGTACTTTTTAATCTCATCACATCCCCACCAATCTGTCTTCCTTCTGATAACCATCAGTCTGTTTTCTGTGTCTATGAGTCTGTTTATATTTTGTTTGTTCATTTATTTTGTTTCTTTGATTCCACATATAAGTGAAATCACATGGTATTTGACTTTGTCTGACATTTCATTTAACCTAATATCTTCTATTATTGAAACATGTTACATATATCATTTTTACTGACTAATATATTTATTATAATTAAAATTAAGATATTATTTTCATCAAATTTAAGGTTACATATGGGTCAAATAACCATGATTAGTTTAATAGAAGATATGTAAATGGATATATAGTGGATTCAGATTATAAAACAGATATTTTAACAGTTATTCAGCTATTTTTTTGTGATTAATATAGCATAAAAGTAAACTGACACTACCATGACAAGTAAATGTGATTTTATTGAATGATTTTGAGAAACAATATTTATAGATATTGGGTGTTTATTTTTAAGTTGGTCAAATCATTTTTATTTTCAATAAAATCTTAGATCTCCAATATGTAAAAGAGATAAAATTAAAAATGGTTTAGTTTGAAATGGGATGGATGGTTCTGAGATACAGCTTCTTAAAACTACCTTATTCTCAAGGAGCATACTTTAAAAACTACCTAATAACAGAACTTTGGAAGATGGCCTTAGAGTTCATCAACTTCAGTATTAGTCAAAAGATGTTTCTTTGAGCACAACTCTCATTATATGCTCACTAAAAATTGTATTCCATGGTCAGTATATCTGAGAAACTCTTTATGCCTCATATATTCTCATCTAAGGGCTACCTAATGTGCATTAGCATATTAGTGCCTCTGGGGCATCACATAGTAAAAAACAAAACAAAACAGCTATTTCATTAAAGTTTCAAAAATAAATTTCCCAAGATTATTTAACAGAAATTTTGTAGCATTCATATCATGAAAAATTAGTTTACCACAAGATATAAATTTATGAAAAAGTCATCCTTGATCTAATCCAACACTTTGATTCAACAATTGTTTCTACAATGCTTCAAAAGATAATGATTCAAATTATTATATAATTTAGAAATGGGAAATTGACTATAACTCTGGGAAAGCTATTTCATATTTGGACACTTTTAATGATCACAAAGATTGCTATGGTAGGTTAATTGTCTCAGTGAAATATTACAAAGAGCTAGTTGTGGTATAGTTTCATCTAAACATTGTCTTTGTCAGTCATCTAAATGCTCCTCCTCCTGCTTCAATCCTAAAATCATAAATATTCACAGAGATCCTTGGATGAGATATATGTAACCATTTTAATTCTGAAAAGGACTCACTGACAATTATAAACTCGAAGATAATTATAGATGTCGATCCAAACCAGCATCACATATAATTTACCCCTGTTTGGAAATATATGTTTTGCATTTGAAGTTTCAGACCTGGCATCTGATAATTTCAAGTGACTTTTTGGTGATTGTGCTAAACTGAGAGCCATGTGACAACACACAGATGCCATAAAGTCTACCTGAATATCTACTGTATATAACCTGTGCTTCTGTGCACTTAAGGCCTGTGATGTAACAATAGAAAGCTACTCAAGGTTGGCTGCTTAATTTTTCCACGCATGAAATCCATGTACTTCTGGCTCGATAATATTTTCTAAAATTTCTTTGACATGCATTCATTTTATTTGTCCCGAATAATTTATTCATTGAACTAAATGCATATCTAATATGTGTTAGGCACTATTTTGGGAAATGGGGGTATATCATTGAATAAAACTGAAAACCTCCCTAACCCATTCATTGACCACCTTGTTTTTTCAGAATTAATTTTTTTTGAAGGGGACAGACAACAAATAAATACATAATACAGTATTCAGCAGTGGTCAGTGAAGTCATCTGAGAGAAAGGTGACATTGGCAGAGGAAGGTGACTTTGGAACTGGGACTGGAATGACAAAAGAGTGTTGCAGACAGAGATCAGCAAGTGTGAAAACTCAAAGGTTTTCTGTATTGTTTGAATAGTTTGTAAGAATAGGTTCATCATTACTTTTAGAGCAAAATGTAGAAAAATCTATGCATCTTATTGAAAAGCAATACATTATAATATCCAGACATTTGATATGGAAAAATACTGAGACTACATAAGAGGTAAAAGTTTTTAGTATGAAAATATTAGAAATGTTTAAAAAGAAACAAAATGTTTTTTCTCTTTCAATCAGTAATTAATTTTACTAATTTTAATCTCCATCCAAAGAGAGCTAATTATTAAAAATATGTTATATGCATTACCTGGATTTTAAGAACAAATATCAAGTATGTTATATGCACTTCTTACAAATAGAAATACAAAGGGAGATAAATGTAAAGACACCCCTTGGGACATATTGGCAGATGTATATCTTCAGCAATATGATCCAAATGTGGGACATTAAGAAAGGTGACAAATCAGTAATGCCAAGTAGATAACTATGAAATCAATGCATGGCTATAGTCATTTAATATGTGCAAAAAATTGCTTAAGTTTATACCACTTTAAGAAAATATAATAAGGACATACATAGAATAAGGATTTCTTTATTTTTCCAAAGGATTATTTATTTCTAAGAAAAAGTCCATCTAGATTTTCTTGAAATACTAGCTCATTTAAGTCATTGAGGTCATTTAGGATAGGTTGTGAGTTACAAAATTTAATCATTACCAAAATGTTCATAATTACACCTGTCGCATAAGGTGAAGCAATATTATATAAGAACAGCTATGTTATATGTATATTATTATCCTTTTGGATATATTTAAGTATTCTTATGAGACATTGGCTAGGGAACCCAAACATCAACACTCAGGGGAGGGGGTAAACCTATATTGCAGTAATACATTATAGACAATATAATTTTAAAATGACATATGTTTCTCTATATATATAAATTTATAAAAAATAAAATGAATCATTAAAACATTATTTTTTGATACATATAATACCTGTGTTCTGTACAATTCACTTGAGTAAATTATGTAAAAGATATTTATCTTCTTTGTACAACTACTTGCTTTTAGAAAAATAAGGACCTAAACATCCCTGTCTGCCTCTCTGCATCTGTCTTGGATACACAGGTCCCTTTGAAATCGGTAGGATATGAGGGAGTGCAGTGGGGGATGAAAATCTGTGAATTCAGTGGCCATTTCTCAGGTGGAAGATTGGGGGAGCTGCCATTTTAATGATATCTCTCAGTGGGAGACCCAGTTTGATGAGGCTGAATAAGCCTGAAAGCATTGACTTCAAGATATAAAGAAACAGAATCAGAGAGCCTCACTGCTTCCAGAAGGCATCTGGAAATGTGAGTGATATAGACTCCCTTTCAGATTGAATTAATTGAATTTGTGTAATTTCCTTTTCCCTTCTTAAGAAATTCTACCTTTAAAGAAAAGTCACCCGCTGTATGTCATTTTTTCTTTTTTTAAATCTGTAATTTCTTAATTTCAGAACTTATTCCTTTAATTCATATTTTGAGTCTGTGCCAATAATTATTCTCTTTTATTATATTTAAGAGCCCAGTGCCTAGGAGCTCAGGTACATCTAAGGTGCTCATATACATCTCCAATGAATTCAATGGTTCTTTAAGCTGTTTCTGGTGTTTTTTCATCTTAGTAATTTTATATCATGATTAGAATACTTTTATGTTATGTGGGATTTCCCTTGAACTTGACTGCGTTATACGGGAGCTTTCTTTTAAAAATGTAGGAACAAATACAACTTTGAAATTATAAGAGCTACAAATTTATCAGAGTGATTTTCCCTTTTTTTCTGTATATTTCTTGATATCCTATATGGTCTGGACAATACTTGTTATCCCATTGTCAAAAGAAATACATTCCATACTCTTAACATCTTCTGAGTCATTGGTGCATTATGCTGTTGTCAGACCAGTGTTATATACATAATATCCATTATTTGAAAGCACAGACATGAAAATAACCATTAACAAAAAGACCCCTCTAAATATAGGATCCACTGAAAAATGTTGTATCTATACATTTGGGGCGAATAAACTGATGCAATCTCTCTATACACTGGAACACAGAGAAAGCACCCGGTGCCATGAAGCAATTAAGAAATGATTTGGTTATTTGGTTGGAATACTTTTGGAGTGACTGTGTGAGACAATACAAAAATGTAGGACAGGGGGAGGTGTAGGCACATTTAGTAATCCTGCCTAAAATCTGCTCTGTCCTTCTAGACGGAACCTTATTCAAATCCCAACAGCCAATTGTAATACTTATCATAATCATAACGTTAAAGATTTTCAAGGCAGGCATTTCCCTGAGCTGTCCTTAGGAGCATATTTTAAGTGATTAAAATTCAATGCTGTCAAGAAGTTCTTACATTATGTCAACCTAAATTTGTCTTGCAAGTTAAGCCATTTCCTGCTGTAGCCCTGAAGAACAGCTGGTCACTATCTTCTTTATGATCATCCTCCTTAAGCTTGAAGATAACAATAAAATGATCAATGCTTTTTTTTTTCTTTTTTAACTGAAGTCATCACAACTTATTCATATTTTTCATAGATTCTTAAGTTTTATAAGGATATCATTTACTCTTAGGGCCACTAAGCCTTCTGGTATCCCTGAGAAATTAGTAGGTAGCAGCCGCTGCTCCTTTCCATTATAAACAGTAACTTGCCAAAATAATTTCAGATTATGTCTGCCTATCTTTTAATACACTGCCAATGACATAATGTTCCCTAAACAACACAAATATAATTGACATCTGTAATTAACATTAGGTCACACTTTTCTCTCCCACATTAAAAATGTCTTCTTTGAAACATTATTTTAGTGGTTATGTTTGTGCCAATATAGATATATCCCAGATATATTAGCAGTGAACCATGCAGAGGGGAAAGCTTAAATCTCCAAATGCCCTTCACACACTGACTATTTTTAAAATCCTTTGAAACATGATGTGAATCACTGCCTGTACTATGGGAGGTTTATTTATTTTTTTACAGGACATAGTAGGTCTGTGTCTTCCTGATGCAAGTCATATGAATTAAAAGCAAATAGGTAGGCCAGTTATCTGCATATATCAAAATTAAGGTCTCTGTTACCAATTTTTCTATGATTCTTTGATGGTTTGTAGTTGAATTCTATGTAGAGTTTTAGATTGGATGGCTTATTGAATAAATTTGGTGTACTTGACCAGTGTAATTAAATAATTGAGATAATATAGGGCCTCAAGCATCAGTTCTTTCTTCAATTACACATTTCAAAAACTACAAACTTTCTTAATAATTATCTGAAATATCCTCTCAGCTTTGCCTAGGGAGCTTGAATAGGTTTGTCAGATTATTTTTAGAGTTAAGATTCTCCCTAAATTAGAAGGAAGCAAATATGTTATATATTATGCATCTGTAGATCCCATACTAAGGCCAGATAAAGTCGGTTAGTTATTCATCTGTTCACCATGGTTTTGCTACTAAATTTATCATTATATCTCAAATTACTGTTACAGCAAATATTACTAAATGAAGCAAAAAAATAGCAAAAAGAATGTAAATGAAAATCTTATATATATATATATATATATATATATATATGGATATTTTTTAAGTGTACAAGTGTGTTTGTGCACAAGAAAAGTCTGGAAGAACACTCACAGTATAATTAAAGTGATTACCACTGAGTGTTGGGATCATGGGTTATTTTTCTTTTTTTGTTTGCAATGCTTTTTAAATTTTTAAAAAGTGAACATGTATTACTTACGTAAGAAAATAAGCTAATTTTAAACACTTTAAAGATGAAATCAACTAAAAACATATGTTTAAACCTAGAAGAACCATTTAAATGATGGTCTGAAAAAATTCAGCTATTTGAGTTAAAGACTATACATATTAAATAGGCAGGGACCTCATTTGAAGTATTTTTTTTACGTCCTGGCATGCCGTGTGTACTCAAATAGATTATCCTAAAACGAATATTAATATATTAACTAGAAAAATTGGGCAAAGTTAACTATTTTCTTTACATAGGCAAAATACATCTTTATACTGTTGCAGTTGGATAATGGACATTAAGAACTGCCAACTATAGGAAAAGAGCAAAAGGGAGATTTCTAGTCCCATGACGATATTCTGGGGCTTTAGTTTCCACAAATAAACACTGAGTTACGTCAGGAATGTTATGCAGCCATAGTGCTGTCGATCCTCTATTCCTGTCTTGGTGGCTGGAAACACCAGTTCAATGTTCTGAAATTTCACAGTTGTGAAAAATTTCCTTGTCAAAACAACTTACTTAGAATTAGTCCTAAATATTTCTTGCATAAAGAAATATGAAGGAACCACATTAAAAAAGAGCATTGCAAATAGTACAATTACACTTAACCTCATGATGTATTGGGTGGAATGTTTCACTAAAAGTAAGGAATCTAATCACAATGTTGGTGTTTTTTCTTCTTTCTTATTAGGCTAAAACTTTGATCGCTTTGCCCCAATGCTTTTGATCTGGCATAAAGATTTGGGAAAAAGATTAAAAATGGTTTTCAATAGTGGCATGCTAAAAAAAATTGAAGAGAGTAAGAGGATCACAGGTCTCAATATGACTCAGTCTTTTATTTTTATGAAGATAGTATAACAATGACAAAGATCATAGATGTTGACCACCTGGCTTCATATTCTATCTCAAATGTCAGCTAGATGTGTAAATGTGTTTGTTAAGCTCTCCAATCCTCAACTTCTTTATCTAAAAGAGTTAATAATAACTGTAAATATATATGTCATTATTAAATAAGATACAATATGTGAAGATCTTAGCAAAATGTCTGACACATAGAAAGTACTCTATAAACATTAGCTATAATTAATTCAACAGATGTTTATGAAGCATCTACTATGTGCTGGGAAGTATATTAAATGCCAGTAATACAATTATGAAAATTAAAGGCATGATGTCTAGACTCACGAAACTTTTAATTGTGTTGGGGCTACAAACAAACAAGCAGTTATAAATCCTTGACACCAAAGTCAACTAGAAGGCTGTAAAAGTACAAAGAATGAGCACTTATACCAGTCTGGGGAGATTTATGCAGGCAGTGATATCTACATTGAGACCAGAGCAGAATATATAGGAGTTAACTAGGTGAAGAAATGAAAGAAGTATACTTCAGATAGAGGAACCAGCATCAGAATATCCTATTCAGTCAGAATTTCTTTTGCATTTACCCCAAACCTGATGGGCTAACGATAATAGAGGTTTATTAGCGCATTAAAATAAAAAGTCCACAGGAAAAGAGTATTTCAGATGGAGCTTTATCCAGGTTCTAATCTGATTTCCTTCTAATTTGTTGGCTCTGTTTTGATTTTGTCCTCATGGTAGCCAAAGGACTATTTCAGTTTAGCCCTACAGCCCCAAATAGAAATGAAAACTTTTTTCCCCTTCCAACTATCAAAGAACCTGGGATTCACTATGATTGACCAACTTAGGTAATGTGCTGATATCTGAACCAATAACTGGGATATAGGTAATAAGGTCACGTTGAATCATTTGGCCATTCAGTGTTCTGGAGCTGGAATCAATCGCACCCAGAAATCAAGCTGCTACCCAATAGAAGAGAGGAAACCAATAATGCCCACGATAGGTCAGTGGGTGAGATAGAGCTTGGTATGCTGAAGGAGCTGAAATAAGTTTAATAAGTCTGTTCCTGGCAGATGAGGCAACTGGGGATGGGAAATGGCAAATTTGAAATTAGAGAAGTAAGCAAATAGCAGATGACTCAATACTTTTAAAAATATTTTAAAGATTTTAGACTTCTTCTTGATAGGGTGAGAAGTTTTTAAGCAGTGGAGTAAATAATCTTGCTTGTGAAATATAGTGTAGAGAATAGATCAAAGAAAATATGACTGAAGCTTGGGGACAATACAGAAGACAACATAGCAAATAAAATAATGGCAACTTGAATAGGTGATGGCAGCAGGGATGGAGAAAAGTGAGTGGGAAGAATTATTTCAGGAAGAGGATAAGAATAGTTTGGTTACTGTTCTGGTGAGACTGGGGGAGAGAAAGGCATCATAAAGGATAATGCCATAATGCCTACATTCGTGGCTTGGGCAATCAGATAGGTGGTCTTGGCATTCACTGAGATAACAATATAAGTAGAAGGAATAGACTTGGAAGTGAAGATAGCATGGTTTTTGTGGAACATCTAAGTGGAACGTTAATATAGGTGTAGAACATAGGACTGTTATTTGTATTGAGATACCAGGAGAATGAGGAGATAATCCAGGGAAGACATAGAGAAAGAAGAAAAACTTTAAGATAGGAATTAAGGTATATGAGGGGAATGAGAAAAGATGGCCAAAGAAGGAAAGAAAAAACAAATACTAAGTGAACCATAAAAAACATAAAATATAAAAGAAAATACTTGAAAATGGGAAAAGTCAGATTGTGCTGGATTAAAGCACCTGTGTTACATGAGTTAAGTGGGAATATGGGCATGGGCAACTCATAATTTGGCCACGAAGGAGTAACTGACAAGCAGTAGAAGGATTTATTTTTTACTACTTATTACTACGCTTTAAGATGAAAAAAAAACTTGAATATTTTATATATATTTATATATATAATCTTATAATATTTATCATGTATATAATCTCCTTCATGGTAACTGTATGAGATTAGTGTTATTATTTTTCAAATTTTATAGATGAGGAAACTGAGGCACAGAGTTCAAGTATCTTGCCCAAGATCACCAGCAAGTAAATTGTCAAGCAGCAATGAAACTAATAGCAGCCTGGCCCTAGAGTCAATGCTCTTAACTACTCTACAGCATCGCTGTCCCTGGGCTAGGTTGCCTTTACCTCAGTTTATTGATTAAATGAATAGTAACTGTAAAATATATGGCAGAGAATAGAAAACATTTCCGATGAAGCAAAGGGGATGAGGTTCTGTTGCAAGTGACAGAAAACTTAGGATAATTTTGTCTTATTTCCCTGTCATCAAAAATTCTAGGTAATAGTGTGTGGTATAGTGTTCCTTTATAAGGAATCTAATTTCTTTCCATATTGTTGTTTTATTTTTTATGACTAACATCCTCACAGTGGAACTCTATCCCTGTGCGAGCCAATATGGTAGCCACCAGCCACATGTACTATTGAGCACTTAAAACGTGGCCAGTCCAAGCTGAGGTGTGCTTGAGGTTTCCTGGTGGTCCAGTGGTTAGGATTTGGTGCTCTCACCAAATTGAGGTGTTCTATAATTATAAAATATACACTAGGATTTGAAGACATAGTACAAAAAATGTAAAATACTTTGTTCATTATTCTATATTAATTACATGTTGAAGCTGTGGAAATTTAGATAACTTTCAATAATGAGATGTACTATTAAAAAGTAATTTCATCTGTTTCTTTTCACTTTTTTAATGTGTCTAGCAGAAAATTTAGAACAACTTATGTCACTTGTGTTTGTGGTTTACATTATACAGTAATCCCCCTTATTCATGGGGTGTATATTCCAAGACTCCTTACTGTCTACAGCTGCAAATAGTACCGAATCCTATACATACTGTATTTTCCTAATGTATAAATACAAATGATAAAAGTTAATTTAAAAATTAGGCACAGTAGGAGATTTACAATAATAACTAATAATAATATAGAACAGTTAAGACTGTGAGATAAGGGTGACTTGAACTTGAGCAGTGAGATACAGCTACAATTGATCAATTAACCAAGATGGCTGCTAAGCAATTGAAGGGTGGGGAGTGTATACAGTGTAGGTGAGCTGGACAGCAGGATAATCACAAAAGAATGAGTCACGTCCTATACATGATGGACTGGGAAATTGTGACAGTTCACTATGCTACTCAGAATGGTACAAAATTTAAAAATCAATTTTTTTTAGTAATTAGTAAGAGTTTATTGTGCACACACCAAAAAGACAGTTTGCATACAGGAAGCACTCAAATCAAAACATGAAATGAGGCACAGGGGTCCACAGGATGGGGCAAAATTGGTTTACAGTTGTTCGTATGAAAAATAATACAATAATTAATAAATAATAATATAAGAATAAACTGTTTTGTGTATGCATAAGTGTAAATCTACTTTTGCCCTATGCTGTATTTTTTCTTTTTTAATTATATTTTATTGATTATGCTATTACAGTTGTCCCATTCCCCCCTCTTTATTCCCCTCCACCTTGCACACCTCCTCCCACCTGCATTCCCACCTCCCCACCCCACATCCATTAGTTCATATTCATGGGTCGTACATATTAGTTCTTTGGCTTCTACATTTTCTATACTATTCTTAAACCCCCCTGTCTATTTTCTACATAACATTTATGCTACTTATTCCTTGTACCTTTTTCCCCATTCCCCACCTCTCCTTCCTTGCTGATAATCCTCCATGTGATCTCCATTTCTGTGATTCTGTTTCTGTTCTACTTGGTTGCTTAGTTTGGTTTTGGTTTTTTTTAGGTTCAGTTGTTGATAGTTGTGGATTCATTGTCATGTTACTGTTCATATTTTTGATCTTCTTCCTTTTCTTAGATATGACCCTTTAACATTTCATGTAATAAGGGCTTGATGATGATGAACTCCTTTAATTTGATTTTATCTGCACTTTATCTGTCCTTCCCTGTGGGTCTCTCCAACAAACTGAACTGTGAAGCTGGGAGTTTCTCCTGCTGCCTCCACAGGTTTTTTCAGTCAGAGTTTCTAGGCTTTATTTCCTGCACTGGAACCCTGGGTTGTGTGGTCTCACTCCCCAGTTGTTCCTCCCAGTTCATCTGCATGCAAATACAAGACCTCCCACTCCGCCAGCCACTGCCTTGCATTGAGTCCTCTCTACCCTGGCTGCCCTTCTCCTCCCCTCCTACAGGTGTGGATGAATGTTTCTCTTTAACTTCTTGGTTGTCACACTTCCACGCAGTTTGAGTTGTCAGTTCTGATTGTTTGTTTGTTTTTTTGTTTTGTTTTGTTTTTAAATTTGTTGTTGTCCTTCTTTTGGTTGTGCAAGGAGGCATAGTATAGTATCCAACTACATCTCCATCTTGGCCAGAAGCCCCTTTTAAAAACTATAAATTGTTTATATCTGAAATTTTTCATTCAATATTTTTAGACCATGCTTGGCTGCAAGTAGCTGAAACTTTGGAAAACAAAACCACAAGTAAGGGGGAATTAATTACTATTGGACATTGCTGCTCTAGACTTGACATTCATGTTCTATATAGCAGTGTGAAGGGAAAGGGAGAAGATTACAGTCACTCCTTTTAAGAATGCTTCCCAATAGATACATAATTTTTGCTTTTATTCCATAACCACACTTAACTGAAGATATAGATGGAAACTGTAGTCTTAATTCTCAATAGTCACATGCCCGGCTACAATTTTGCAATTGTATTAGTTCAGAAGAAGGGACAATGCTTATTACAGGACAGTTAGTAAACTCTGACACAACTTCAAGGCATGGATAACAGAATTTACCTGTCTCAGACCACAGGAGAGGCATTGCCTCCATTTGAATAGATGAAAGATAAATGGCAGTACAGTTATTTTTACATGTTTGGTGTTAAGAGAATTTTTATCTGGTGGCTTCTACTTTTTTTCTGTGCAGAGGAAATAATATCATTTTCTGTAAATGTGGGTCAGTTAGAGTAAGATTTAAGAAGAGTAAGGGAGCTAAAAAAATGCTATTTTGAAGTTTTGAGAATCACATTGAGATTGGAGATCATCAATTTAGATTGAAACCAATCTGCATAGCTGTGTTATTTTCACTAGTAGCACCCAGCATTTCAGGTATACCTAAGACACAAGCTGGTAGTTAATGTTATTTGAAACAGAGATTTTATTGGGAAACTGCCAAGAAAATTAATGAGATGAAAAATTTGAAGATTTTGACATGAGAAGAGTTGAAGGTCTAGACAATGGAGTCTAAGCTGGAAAGGAAAGTATGTGAAGACTAATGGCTTCCGATAAACCCAGATGCAGTAAAGGTAACGGAGGTCCTGAAGAATAGGTGCAGTCACTAAGTGAGGGCTGAAAGGGAAGAAGTTTGTTGTCGGTAATGAGATGATGTTTAATTTTAGTTTTCCAGGGATAGAATTGGTCTGAGAGATGACAAGCTCCACAGTCAGCCATGAGAAGGAATGGCAGTATTAGAGTGGAAAAGAAGGTCATTGGAGGTGACACGGTCAAGAAACTGAGGAGTCTGGGATTTACTGGGAGAACGTGGTTCATATCTCAGCCTATTCTAGTTTTCGTAACTACAAATTGGGGGATTCATATCCCCCTATAGTTAGTTATTTGTATACTTACTGGGAAACAATTCCATGAGTCTCCCTTGTTGCCACAGATTTTGCGAGCCAAGACAGTATGTACTTCTGCTCTGGATTATTGTTTCAAAGATGTTTGCAAAGTCTTGCAAGATGGAGACAGTGTCTCCCTCTGGAATAAGGTACAATTTTGCAATTGTATTTTATAGTATGCTTTACTATAAAAGGTTAGGATAACCAAATTCAGGGTTCCTCTTTTGTAACACAAACACACTATGTGCAAGTGTTACCTGGTCCTTTTCACATGGCTCTTGGGAATTAGGGCTTGGGGAACAGAACAAATGCTGACAAATTAGCCACTGTTATTGCTGTGAGCTATACAGTTCTGTGTCTCTCACCCAGGGGTATTGTGTCTTCTGCTAGCATCCATGAAGCTGTAGCAGGTTAACTTCTTAGCTATATATAGATTAAAATCTCAGACTTCACAATTTTTGACAATTATTTCTAAATTACATTGAGCTTCAATACATTTCATGAGCTTTCTTTCTCCATTAGGGTGTCTTTTCCTCCTTTTCTTTTTTATATTGCTATCCTGAAAATCAGATATTTTCTTATTTCTATTTTTCTCAGTTTTATAATATCTCTTTTAATACTTGCAGATGCTTTGGTATGTAAATCATTGCAAAAAATGGACTATTCCATTTTTTAGGCCCCATGATTTATTTGTTCCATTTTTTCCAAGATGTTTGAGATGAAATACTTTCTAAGTATGTTATTACTTAGGCAGCTCTAAATCTTCACCAGAATCAGGTGCAATCTTGTGCATCCTATATACTAACTATAGCAGATGGATAAAAATCAATTGTATGTGTAAATTCTTTAAATAACAGCAAATGGAGCAAATTGAATTTCAAAGTGGAAAAAAGGTGAACCTGAGAAGCAGTGGTAAGAAGGTCATCAGCAGAATTAGCAAAAAAGTCCAGCAAAGTTACAGTTAGGCAGCCTGTAATACTCTATTGATCAGACTTTCTCAATCAATGAGGCTGTGCCTAGATTATTGATGCAAAGGTATTAAGCAAAATTTTATTTCAGCTAACTTGTTGGCTCAGATGTCAACTGAAAGTCATTTCCCCAGTCAATCAAACATACAATAAATCTGACCAGATTTAACTCTAAAACATTCTTGTGGCCACTCTGCTTTCCAATCATACAATTACCTTTGAGGTTATAATTAAATTAATATATATATATAATATATGGGGAAAAGAACTGCATTTCTATAAAAACAAAATAAGGCAAAACTAAAACAAAAAAATAGCATATTCCAAGGGGAAAATTATGGATATGAAATATTATATATTGAATATATTATAATCAAAACTATTTAAAATTATAAGTGTTTAATCCCTGTTTAGTTCACTATTGTGGTAGTCTCAATTCCTAGCTGTGTAAAAGTTGGAGTTAACAGCAAGTTTTTGACAAGAATAGTAGACAAAAAGTATGCTTACAAGATAAGGTTTTTTTTTTCTTTGTTTTTTGGGGGTGTTCCTGGTGGGCCAGACACTTGGTAGAGTACTGACTGATGCATTCTGGGAAAATAGGTTTCCCCTTCCTCAGGGTGTCAGGTGCCTATTTGATTGAAGATACAATCTTCTTTTTCTTTATCTCACTTCTGTCTGAGTCATTTTTCACTATTTCCAATATCACTTACATGCAGATAATACCAATGTCATTATATTAGCTGTTTTATAGTACTAACAGTCTATAATACAACTCTGATTTTGCGATTTCTTTTAGTGATAATCCCCCCCACTGCTATCCTAGAATGGTGTCTCTTCTTCCAATTCAATACCTATCCCTTCCTTCAGTTCCTATGTCCCTTGCCTTCTTCAACTCCACCATTCAGGCCCTAGGTGACTCCATCTACTAAGGCTTATTCTTTAAAAACAAACAAACAAAAAAATCCAGAGTCAAAAGTCATGCTCCAAGGTGAAGTTGATTTTATATCTGTAAAGTTCCAGGCTTTATCATCTCTAGATAAGTTTTAGGCTAACTTCAGTATTAAATTTATACTAAAATTGTGATTGTGGAAAGCTGACATATCACAGAAAATTTGAGGATCAGCCTAAATTTTGCTGTATTATTTTCTAACTGTTTAATGGATCTACCATACATCCTATTTTCTCAAATAGATTGCAATCTTCTTCTTAGAGTTAGAAAATAAAGGTTCTTTTTTTTCCTATTATCTGGAGCACTCCAAACAGAAAATGAGACAGTAATGCTGCTTATAAATACTTGTAGACATGGGTTTTTCATTATGTAGATGAAAAACCAAGAATGAAATTTGTTGTTAAAATAGTTAATAGTAGGTAGTTTTGATGTCCCCATAAGACACTGCTCAAACACCTAGAAAGTGTCTTCATTTTGTCTAGTTGTATTTTATCACATCTTAACCAAATCAAGGCACAGCTAAAATCACACACACCAAAAATCCACTTTTATTCTTTATTATGCCTCTTCTACTTTTCAAGATAAATACATATGTAACAAGGAAAGAATTTAATTCAAGTTAAAAAAATTCCATTTAGAGCTTCATTAAAATAAAAATATGCTTGCAAGATAAAGGAGTTTCTTTCTTTTTCTCATTTTAAATGAGAACTGGTCCAGAATCAGAAAAGAAAAAAAAGCAGATGCCCTAACCAACCACTGTCAATTGCTTGCTTCCACCAAAGACAAACCGTTTCTAAATTTGCAAGATGAACTTTCTCAGTGTGAATTCTTAATAAGCCTTTTAGAAAGAAAAAAACATTTCCACAAATTAAAACAGGATGTCATACTCTGAACTAATGCTGGTTTAAAATGCCATGCCTTACAACATCTAAACCTCAGGCTGTCTTCAGTTATACACTAGAATTGAAAGCTGTCATCCATGAGTGCAGGATGGCTGATAAGATACTGTCATATCAAGCTAATATTTAATACTGTTCACATTTCCTTTACAACCAACATAATATGAAACATGCTGGTTAAGGACTATATAAGTTTCCTAGGGCAGCTTAGAAACTGGGTGGTGTTAACAACTGAAATTTACTGTCATAGTCTAGGTACTCGGAGTCTGAAAACCAGGTGCCACAGGGCCATTGTCCTTCTATGTAAAATCCTTCTTTGCCTCTTCCTCACTTCTGGTAGTGGCTGCCAGTCTCCAGCATTCCCTGTCTTGTTGTGTGTCACTCCAGCTTCCATTTCTCTTGTCACAAGGCCCACTCCCTGTTAGTCTCTGTTTTCACATAGCATTTTCCTCTTTTTATAAACACACTCATCATACTGCATTAGAATCTGCCCTAATGACAGCATTTTAAATTTATTGCATCTACAAAGACCCTATTTCCAAATGGGGTTATCACAAGTATTCAGGGTTAGGACTTCTGGAGGGGGACACAATTCAACCCATAACAGGGATGTAGGTGATAAAAGGTTGAACTCTGAGAACTAAGTATTGCAAATTTATCATTTTTTAAAGTAAAAAAAAATATTGCTTGGGAATCATAAAATTCTACCCAGAAATAAAATGGACTTTTCTACTATTATTTTATCTTTTATTTTTCATTCATTAGATTCATTCTTTGAAAATAGATTTGGGGGCTTCAAGCTTCCTATTTTGAAAGGCTTTTGCTTTTGTATCATCCCTTTAATAGGTTTCTTCTGCAAAACATAAGCACAACCAAAAGGAGTATAACAACCAATCTAAAATCAATAAACAACCAGAAGCCTCAGAAAATCAAACTGCATGGAACTCCGACAACCACGGAATTAAAGAAACAGTCAAACAGAACAACCAGAGGGGGAAGGCAGCAGATGGAGAGAATGGGAAGCGAGGCAGCTGACCACGTGGACGTGGCTGGCTGAATGGGGAAACTGAGACTCAGAGGTGGACTACAATGGTTGCCACGGTGGGAGTTTCTCCCAGTCTCACATGAGAGTTCATTGAAAAATGTGCTACAGATGAACAGATGAGCTGCATTGTTCCCTCCCTGGCCCCTCCCCCGCAGGCAGCACCACAGCACAGCAAGGAGGGTTGCCCTGCCCAAGTGAATACATAAGGTCCCACACCCTTACAACTTAACAGGTGTGCTGAGACAAAGAAATATGGCCCAAATGAAAGAACAGAGCAAAACTTCCGAAAGAGCTAAAGAGATGAAGAGATAGCCAACCTCTCTGATGGAAAATTTAAGCCCTGGCAATCAAAATGCTCACAGAACTGATTGAGCTTGGTCTAAAGATGAAAGAATGAATACAAGATACCCAAAATGACATAAAGCAAAATATTCAGGGAACTGACAGTGATGATGAGGAAACCAGGACTCAAATAAATGATTTGGAACAGAAGGAAGAAGTAAACATCCAACTGGAACAAAATAAAGAAACGAGAATTCAAAAAAATGAAGAGAGACTTTTGAACCACTGGGATAACTTGAAAAGTTCCGATATCTGAATTCTAGTAGTATCAGAAGGAGAAGAACTACAGCAAGAAATTGAAAACTTATTTGAACAAACAATGAAGGAAAATTTCTCCAATCTGGCAAAGGAAATAGACTTCCAGGAAGTCCAGAAAGCCCAGAGAGTCCCAAAGAAGAATATCATCATCATTAAATTGCCCAAGATTAAAGATAAGGAGAGAGTCCTAAAAGTAGCAATCGAAAAGGAGACACTTACCTACAAAGGACTGCCCATAAGGCTATCAGCTGATTTCTCAAAAGAAACCTTACAGGCAAGAAGGGGCTGGAAAGAAGTATTTGAAGTCATGAAAGGCAAGGACCTACATCCTAGATTACTCTATCCAGCAAAGCTATCATTTAGAATGGAAGGGCAGATAAAGTGCTTCCCAGACAAAGTAAAGGAGTTCATCACCAAGCTCTTATTATATGAAATGTTAAAGGGACTTATCTAAGAAAAAGAAGATAAAAATATGAACAGTAAAATGACAACAGACTCACAACTATCAACAAATGAACCTAAAAAACAAAACAATGAAAACAAAAACTGAGCAAACAACTGGAACAGGAACAGAATCAGAGAAATGGACTTCACATGGAGGGTTTTCAGTGGGAAGGGGGAAGGAAGGAATAGAGGGGGAAAGGTACAAGGAATAAGAAGCATAATTGGGAGGCATAAAATAGACAGGGAGAGGTAAAAAATGGTATAGGAAACAGAGAACTCAAAGAACTTTTATGTATAACCCATGGACATGAACTAAGTGGGGAGAATACTGGAGGGTTGTGGGGTGCAGGGTGGACGGTGAATATAAGGGGAAAAATTGAGAACACTATAATAGCATAATCAATAAAATATACTTCAAAAATAAAAAATTCAAAAAATAAAAATAAAAATAAATAAAATCTTTAAAAAATAAAAGGAGTATTATGCAAGTTGTGTCTACATGAATCAACAGGTTGAATTTTTGTTGTTGTTGATTCTTGAAGTTATTTTTAAACCAAGTTGATTCTACATTTTAGGTTCTGTGGTCCAGGTCAGAATGATAAAGTTGAGTTTTAATAGCAAATAAATCCATATACTATTAAGTCTTTATAAATATACATTGCAAACCTGGGAATAATGTTTTTAAATTTACACTGACTTCAATATTTCAAATTCAATTAAAAACCATATATGTATTAGCATACATGCAATCTTTTTTCTTATTGTAAAAAGTAGATGTCACCTCAAGCATAAATGTGTGGTAACAAAAATCCAGTTGTATCTGTTTGTGATTAACCATAACACTTCCATATGTGGTATCTCTCTTTGGATTCAAGCTGTCTACAGTAACTTGATCAGGGGTATAATTACACCCTACTTGAATCATGAAAGTCAAATAATGTCAAAAACAATCATTTTACTTGTAGATGTTTTGAAAATTAAAGGCTGAAAAAATGCAGATAGCTTGATGTTAACATCTCACTGATTTAAACTGATCTCCCAGCAGAATATGGAAACTGGAGGGGTTGCAAACTGTATGATAAAATAGTGTCATAGGGAAATACAGGAAGAATCACAAAATATTACACATTTAAAAATATTTCTTGGCTTATTTTATTGATGGGCATTGGCACTACATCTTATGATACGCTTGGTCTTTACTACCAAATATATTATGACTCTCAGAACTGATAAAATGATTGCATTAACACAGGAATATGAAAATGGTACCATAATTTCTATAAAAGATCTTAATAATCATATAATCCAGCCATCACATTTCAAAAGAAATAATTCAGGAAATAGAAAAGGTAGATAATGCACCAAGGTCACAACACTAGATTTTTGCAGAACAAGGAACAGAATTCCTAACCTCTAGGACAGATAAAGTTTTACATACTCTTACAGCTTTTGAAAGTCAGTTATTCCTGAAAGAGAAGCATAATGTTGGAAACAGCAGGGGTAGATTGGTGTACACTGCAGGATTAAGCTGGAAGACAAGCCAAGTCAGGATGGGACTGAATTAAATATAGTTACTGCCAGAAACCCTAAGTTAATTTAGTCGGCCAGGAAGGAGTAGAGTTAAGTCTAAGTCAACTGGGCTGATGTGGAGCTAAAGAGTTAGGCAATCATAGGTCATAGAATTCGTAGGGCAGATTATAAAAAAAAAACCCCAAGATTATGATGCTTTTGTGTGGACTTGCTGATTTTTAATGTGAATGCTTTACAGCTCTTAATTGTGTACACTTACCAGTTTTAAGCTGCCATGTGACATACACCCTGAGGCCTTCACCCAGACCTGCTACTAGTTTATGATGGGTAATTAATGCTGATATAACTATGTAGTGCATGTAACTCATAGCCATTGTGAAATTCCTAAAACTAAGAACTGAGGAGACTTCTCGTGGAACAACTACAATTTTTTTTACACACAATATGTATCACATTGTAAGCACATCTTGTTTATTCTTTCCCCAAATTAGATTTCATTCCACCTCAGTGAACAGAGAATACTGTATTTTAACTATACATTTAAACAATTCGTACACCTAGCATGTAGTACATCAAATTTTATTACCTTTTAAGCCAAATGCTAAAAAGTATAGGTTATTTCTATACCATAATCAACAAAAAAACCTAAAATTTAATTTTTTAAAAAGGGAAATATAAAATTTAATCATTTTAATCAAACTGGTTAGTTTGTGTAACTATGCATAATACATTTTGATAAAATTTAATAATTGTGTTTCATTTTACTTGTTAGCCACAGAATTACAGGCTATTTTGGCCACATCTATGTTCTCTCTTCCTCTCTCTCTTTCTCTCTCTCACCCTCTCTTATTCAGAACCACCTAGAGTTCAGAAATAAAGAATTCAGCTTTGGGTACTTGACAAAAATATCCTCCCAACAATTCTTATGAGGTTAAACTCAGGACAATTTATGACTGAGTGCTGTCTGAGCAGGTTGTTCTGGACCAGCGTGGGTTGTAAGTTGATTCCTCAGCTATAGAGGTCCTGCCCCATTATTTGACATTCTTGATTCAAGCAGCATGTAATTATAGGCCTAATCAAGTTTCAATAGTCAGCCTTAATAAGAATCAGAAGCTTGAATTTCATTGTCAACCATCATTTAGCTTCATAAGGAATGGAGTGCTGTGCATGATGTGGCCTTTTTGTCTGTGTTCTGTTAGTGGTTTTGCGGTTTTGCTTCATTCTCTATCAGCTGAGGTCTCCTTTATACCCCCTTTTTACAACACTCATAAGTAAAATGTAGAGGAGCAAAGTTTTTCCTATTGAAAGATTGCAGAGATAAAATGATTTCAGGGGAGCTGAAAACAGATACCTCGCTGGCCCAACTGGCTGATGTCTACATTTGCTGTTATGATTTAAATACAACTTGGTAGAGTGATGCCCAGAGTTCTCTGAGTTATTCACATCTCTGCGTGAATGAGTTTATCATCTTACTTTCTAAGATGAGGTTGATGAAGGATCTGGAAATGAAGAAGTAGGAAGGCAAGGCCAAGGATGAGACAATGTCGCTTTTAGCCAACAGTCATTTTATCAAGAAAAATTCCATGATGGGTGCTAGGTACCCAAATAGGTGATCTTTTCTCATTGGGCATACTGAAAGGAAAAAAAGATGTAGTGGAAAATTTACCTTTAGGGATGGAAATGTATCTCCTATGAAGAAAGATCTGCCAGCAGAGAGCTCCATTTATCACAAATATTTACTGACCGTCTGCTGTGCACCCAGCACCATACATAGTGTTCCAGAATCACAGGGACTTCAGATTTGTTACATTTTCTAAGATTAGCTGTCTTGTGATATCACAGCTTTTTGAAAGGTGGTCATTTTACCTTTTTGCCTGCCATTCTGAATGATGGCAAAAATTCTATTATTCTGATTTAGATTTTTTCTTTCAAATTTAAAATTTCATCATTATAAAATTTTATGAAAATATTATCTTTGTGCAACAAAGATAGGAGCTTAAAGTTGTGCGTATACTGCTGTTTATGGTGTCAGGATTATGTTTTGTATAGTACACATTTTTAGCATGTGTAATGTCATAAATGAAAGATTTATCAACTTGCTATAAGCCTTCTGTTCTTGTTTGATAGAACTGAATAGTGCTTAAAAGCGCAGAATTTGGAGCCAGACTAGATGGGGTCAAATCCCAGTTCTGTCATTTATTAGTAATATGACCTTAAACAAGTTATTTAATCTCTTAGTCCCTCGATTTCTTCATCTGAAAAATGAGAATGATAATAACAATACATCAATCATAGAGCTGCTTTGAGGATTAAAGAAGTTAACATTTGTCAGTGACTCAGAAGAGTGCCTGGCACATTGAAAGTACTTACATACATGTTGTTAAATAAATAAACTTAAATATATTCAGTAGTCTAAATTATATTAATTATTTCTTCTTATGTTTTCTGCTAGTTTATAACATGTGAACTCTGTAACACTTAGCCTTTAAAATACTACTGAGTACAGCAAATGCTTAAAAACTAAGGTTTAACTTAGTCTTGGAATGGAAATAATGAGCGATCAGCCATTTTGCTATCATTTTTAAACTAGAATGCCAGTTTGAGAATTGCCATGTAGAAGCTTCTTTACCATCAGGCTTGGAAATGGGTGAATGCGGTTACTTTGGAGGAGATGCTCTACTGACATATTTAATATAACAACCACCTGGCGCACCATGCTGACTTTGTATGAGATGCGGACCAGTTCTTCAGCTGTTTGTCTGGAAGCTTAATGATTGGATATCTGGACTATATAGCAGTTGAACTGATACTGGTGCTATGAACATCAGCGTGGTATATAGCTTTCCAACATTTCTAATGCAGTAACACATGAAAGAATGAACTGTAAAGAGTCTTCTTGTTTGGCAAGTCAAAAGCATTCATAGGTTCTTATTTATATATCAGCTTTTTAGCTGTGTCAAGGAGCTTTGTTATTCAACAAAGTTATTCAGTATCTCTGCATTCTGAATGTCAACTATAAGACAAACACAGATGCACATATTCAATGCTTTCTAAACTGAATAAGAATGTGGATATATACACCTCAATTTTATTACATTTAATAACATTTAAATTTCTTCTTTATCAAATCACACCCAGCAATAAAGAGATCACTTACATAACTCTTCCTTCAAATTATTTCACATGGCCTTGCTGAATTTCAGAAGTACAGCTAAAACAAGTGCTCTGTTAATTCATCAGGAAATTTAATGCAACTCAAAGACAAACTTTAGATGTGATACTTTTTTAAGGCCCCAGCTTCACCTTGATTGGTTGTATGACCATCAAAGAATGACTGAGTTCCCATCTGTAAAATAAACATGATGCAATCTTCAGGCTGCATAGTTATCAAATAGGAACAACTATTTGGTCAATTATATATTATGTTGTATGTCATAGGATTGCCTTTGTTTCTCAAGAAGTTCTAGAGCTTTATGTTTACATGGGGAGTGGCCAGCATTACTTGGATAGCATTCATAAACTTAACAGCTTCCACATAAGTCAAGGACTGGGGAACATCAGTGATAGCGAAGGGGAATTAAAATGGTTGAACTTAACTATCATTTTAACAGGAACTAAACCACTGTTAGCCTGAACTGTCCACCAGTGATGATTCCTCAAAGAGAAAAATGTTGGATTCACATGAGAAGCAGAAGATACAAAGGTAAGGTATGTAACGGATATTCCTTTGAAATCAGGTTGATTCCAGTAATGTTTATCAATGCTCTGAATGATGGAAGAAAAAGCCTCCTTATTAGATTTACCAATAACCCAGTTAGGCAAGAAAAAAGAGGAAATTAATTCAAAGGAACTCTGACAAATAAGAAATGGCCTGTCAACACAAGTTCAGGGAAGGGCAAGTACAAAACAGGTATTAGGCTTAGACTATCACTAATCTGATAAAAGATGGGAATGGCCAGAACAAGTGGCCAGAACTAGACCTGGGGCTCAGTAGTAAGGTGAGTAAGTCAGAAATGTAGTACTGCCAATGTGAAATAGGTCCTTATTGAATATTGGGGCATGTGCAATAGTAATGACAGACATTATCTAATGGATGAAAAATAGACCAAATCAGGAAAGGTTGAAAAAGCTTGTATAGCCCAAAGCAAGATGTTTTTTCCATCTAAATGTATCATTTCATTTTTGCATAAGCTATACCATATGGATGAACAAATTGTGCTGTTAACACCAAAGTCTTTTTATATAGACATTTCCACAGGTAGAAAGGAATTTGAAATAAAGGTACTATACCCCAAACCACTATCATCATTATGAGTGATTATTAATCAGAATTCAAAACGGCTGGCCTTTTTACTGAAGGTAACCAGTGGCTTTTTTCCCCATATTTGGGGAAGCATATAAGTCATGATATTTGGTTAATTCTTTGGTCCAAGCCAATTTTCAGACACTAACTATACCCAAAGAATATTGTATTGAATGATTGCCTTCTTTAATGTTAGCTTCAAATACTAGAATATGCTTTTAAATATATCCTGGTTTTCTGTCACAACCAATTAATGAGTTGCCAGCTATGAATTTAACTAAAACTCTTTGCAGCTATCTGTATTTTTAGTCTGTACTATTGTTTGCCATAATATGTTCCTTTTATTTAGCCCCTGATATGCCAAAGTGTCACTTTATTTGTTCAGAATTTACTGCTTTAAAAGTCCAAGTTCTGGTTCTAAGAATTCTGTCATTGATAAACAAGTCTATTTTCTATTTTAAAATATTTATCTCAAACATTTTTGACATTTTTTTCTAGATGTCAGAAACCGATTTTTCAGTTGATCCTTTTACACTCTAATGTCTTGGTTATTTTATCTCATTTCATTAAGCTTTTGGGAGTATGGTAACTGTTGACTCAAATACCTTATTTTCTCCTTAGTTTGCTTGCATTCAGAATTTCATCAAACATAACAGGTGAAGCAGTGTGATGGCACAATGCATTTAAATCATTATATATACCAAAACTCCCAGTTAGTGGATACATCACAGGCCTGGGTGTTTGAGAAGTAGAAGACTAGATATCTAAGTGCAGTCTCTTTTATCTATAATCCAAGACTATCACTGTGTGACTTCATCTTTTGATCACTGAAAAAAATCCTTCCCTAACTTCTTTCTAGATCGTCTTTCAAGGAGAAACTAGTTTTCACTTGAACCCATCTTACACCACCATTGACTGCTTTTTTCCTGATTTGCATGTGTTTTCTTCCTTATAATACCATTAACATTAAAAAGGAGGCACACAGCCAGTGCACTAAGAGTGGGCCCTCACAGCTGATCTCTCAATTGCATGTACTTCACTAATCCACTTTCATAAATTCTACTATGTCTTATTTGCTCTTACTTTTGCAGTTACAAGAATGCATATATTATTCAGTCTTTGCTTCATGATTTCAATATTCCACGTGGTCTTAAAAATCTTTATACATTTCCTAGATTCACCAATCTAATAAATTCCATTTCCAGTAACAAATTCTAATATATTTATCTTTTTCAATTAAATACATTATCTAATGCTGTCCCTCTCCCCTCATTTTCTTTTACATTTCTTAACTTAAAAAAAAAGATGGATGTACTTTTTTATCTGTACATTGTAATATTGTTTAAGGTACACCCTTCTTTTTTTGCATTAATCTAGTTTTATTGAAGATCAGCTTTACATTTTGTATTTAAGTTTCATTATCTTTTACATGGTCTTACATTTTTCCATTGCAGAAAATCTGGGCTGCTTTTGGAGCAATGCTTTCAATGACATCAAATCTCTTTTACTGGTGCTACTTGAGAGATCAGATCCAATTTTCCTGGAAGTATTTCTGAATTAATGTTTTTTTCTGGATACTCTGCCCTACATTTCAAGTCATCTGCCTGTTTGTTTCAGCTCTCTGATATGTCTAGCCATCTACCCATGAATCATTTTGTCTTTCATTTTTAGACTGCTTCAGGCACTGTGTGTTTGGTGCTAGTCATACAACAAAAAAAGATGGCAAACTCAAAGAATTTATTATCCTCTGAAAAAGAGTTTATTGAAATTCTGAAGTTTTGCTAGTTTTTTCTCCACTGACTTGATATTTTATTACTCAGGAAAGTTTAGGGTTAAATATAGAATTAGATATAAAATTATGTATTATGTCAGATCATTTGTTGTAAAAATCAAATAGTCCACTCTTGGCACACATTCCTAGTTGAAAGTACTCTATCCCTAAAAATTGCCATTTTTTTCTATGGTACATTTACACAATGGAATTCTATGCAGCAGAAAGAAAGAAGGAGCTCCTAAACTTCGAAACAGCATGGATGGAACTGGGGAGCATCATGCTAAGTGAAATAAGCCAGGCAGTGAAAGACAAATACCATATGATCTCACCTTTGACAGGAACTTAATCAACAAAACAAACAAACAAGCATAATATAACCAAAGACACTGAAACTGGGAACAGGCTACCAGTCACCAGAGGGAAGAGGGGAAGGAATTTCAGGGGAAAAGGGGAAGGGTTTGGAGCAACAAGTATGGAGGACACATTGACAAAAACTAGTGGGTGTGGAAATGGGAGGGAGGTGGGGAGGGCTGGGCTGGGATGGGAGTAAAAGAAAACTGTACAAGAACAACAATTAAAATAAAAATTAAAAAAAAAAGAACTCAGCAGGAAAGAAAAAATTGCCATTTATATGTATCTTTGTGCCTAATTTCTAAACTAATAATTTCTCCACGGTAAAATGTTCCTGTAATTCTATAGTGATTTTATTTTCTAGAATAAGAGTTGAGCAGGAAATTTTCTTGCCTCTTTCTTTTTTCTTTTCTTCCTCCTTTGTATCCTTTCCTTTTCCCTCCTTTCTCTCTCTCATGAACCATTTTATTTATATAGCCAAAGTTTTTAAAAACATACTTGTCACTGAATTCTATATATATATATATATATATATATATATATATATATATGGAGAAAATCTTGGAATGTCTTAATTAAATGCAGTTATTTCTATTTTTGCATAATTATTTATCCATTCCACTCCCTATCCAGAGAACAAAAACCCTCTCACAGATTCTACATGTGTGACTTTGCAGAAATCATGTAGGTTTCCCCAAAGGATCAGTCTTGTTTAATCACTGTTCTTCCCCTTGTTGTAGCTGTGTACTTCAGTAGTGTACAGCTTCCGTAGAGCACTGAATTCTTGTAGAAAGAATTGTATTGATAATTTTGACTCCTCTAGCCCCTTGGCTTTTTGGACTTTCAGGTTATATATGTTGGTTAATAATGCAAAACTTTGCTCTGAGTTATTTTGTAGCTGTTGCACGGAAGATTTTTATCCCCCTTTAATTGATATGCATTATGAAACAATTGGATCTAGAGCAAGATTCAACAATCTTACTAAAGTGGGATCCCAATTCTCTCTCTCTCTCTCTCTCTCTCTCTCTCTCTCACACACACACACACACACACACACACACACACACACACACACATCCCTACAGGATCCAGTGGTGATAGCATCAAAACTAATAGCAATTGTGGCTTTGGATGTTTTGGGAAAATTGTTTCTGAGTCTTTGGTTCCAGCAGAACAGAAGTATGTAATTCCAGATGATATACAGATAGGTATATGCATACATAAGCTCTCTCTTCTCTCTCTCGCTCTCTTTTTTTTATTTTAGAATTTAACCTTTATTGTATTTTTCCATTACCATTTAGTCCTCTTATACTCCCCTCCCCCCAGCAATCATCACACTGTTGCCCATGTCCATGAGTCCTTTTTCCTTTCTGCTCAATCCCTCCACCCCCTAATTCCCCCACTAGCTGACATACTGCTCTCCATCTATGAGTCTGTCAGCATTTTCCTTGTCAGTTCAGTTTGTTCATTAGATTCCACATATGAGTGAAATCATATGATATTTATCTTTCTCTGACTGGCCTATTTCAGTTAGCATAATGATCTCCATTTCTGTCCGTACTGTTGCAAAAGACAAAATTTTCTTCTTTTTTACAGCCTAGTAGAATTGCAATGTGTAAATGTCCCATAGTTGTTTTATCTACTCATCTACTGATGAACACTTGGGCTGTTTCCATGTCTTGATGATCATAAATGATGCTGCAGTGAACATAGGGGTGCTTATGAATTTGTGTTTTGGGTTTCTTTAGATATATTCTCAGAAGTGGGATCACTGGGTCAAAATGCAGATTCATTTTTAAGTTTTTGAGGTATCTCCATACTGCTTTCCACAGTGGCTGCACCAGTCTGCTTTCTTTCACCAACAGTGCAAAAAAGGGCTCTCCTCTCTTCACATCCTCTCCAGAACTTGTTGTTTGTTGATTTATTGACAGTAGTTATTCTGGCAGGTATGAGATGATATCTCATTTTGGTTTTAATGTGCATTTCTCTGATGATTGGTGATGTTGAACATTTTTTCATATGTCTATTGGCCATCTGTATGTCCTCCTTAGATAAGTGTTTATTTAGGTCTTTTGCCTATTTTTAATTGAGTTGTTTAGTTTTTTGGTATTGAGTTTTGTAAGTTCTTTATAAATTTTGGATATTAACTCCTTATCAGATTCATTAGCAAATATGCTCCCCCATTCTGTGGATTATATTTTTATTTTGTTGATGACTTCCTTTGCTGTGCAAAATGTTTTAGTTTGTTGTAGTCCCATTTAGCCTTCTCTTAATTACCAGTGCCAACACTCTTTAATAAATTTAAATGATAGTTTATGAAGTTATCACTTGATTGCATTCAATGAATACCATGGTTACCATTTCACAACTTAATATGGATTGGTAGAAGTAGAACACCAGGTTTGGAATAAGGAAGCATAAGAAGAAAGGAAATAATTCCTAAAATGATAGGGGTAGGTGACTTTCAGAATTTCACTTACTCTAACACCACATCCAGGGAAGAACTATCCAAACTGTATTAATCAGACAAAATGGCATCTATCTCTATTTGATAGATACTAACTGTCTATTACAAAGAGCAATTTCATTGTGAGAATTTCCTTAATATTTGCTGTGAAATGATTCCCTAAACATTTTAGCTATTCAATAGACAAGCAGAAATGACTAAAGCACTTCATATTTCTATATACAGACACATTTCTGAAAATTTTAGGGCTCTTTGTTAAGGATGCTGAGGGTTTCAGCTAGGAAGGCCAATTGTAGAATGGTAGCTACTTCCCAGACAAAAAAGAGCTGATCTTTAGAGTCATGACTGTGCAACAAATACAGCCTTAGTAAATCCAGAGAATGCTTGGGGATACTGAACATTGTCCATGAGACATTTGCAGGAGCCCATTGCAGAACCAGTAGAACCTACTGTTGGCTCAAGGACCATCTCCACTAGCCCAAGAATAATTATACTACTTAAAAATCTTCAAGCGCTCTTCAGACATAATTTTCTCTATTTCATCTTATCTTTACTTCCACTAAGATGACACTCTGCAGGAAATGATAAAGTTCTCATCATAATAACTCATTTCATTTCTGCAATGGCATTTTCTTCTCAGGTTGTGGTGCCCCTTTGAAGGCTTCCAACTTTCTACACATTGTGGGTTTTTTTTTGAATCTCATTAGGCCCCTGCATCCAATCCTCCTACTCGTCTTGCCTACGCTCTATTTTTGATCAAGTTCTGTTTTATTATATTGCTTATATGTAATTTTCTTTCAGACTTACCCTTTTGATGATCCTCAGATCTGTAGATTTCCATGCTTTTTTTCATCATATCAAAATTATCAATAATCTCACCTTGGGAGCCTGTGAAAATAATGAATTTTATTTCACTTGTCTTTGATTAATCTTGTCTGTGATATTTTTAAACACTTCAGTTTAAAAATTTTTAGGTATAAAATCTATCACTGCTATCCTGGCCCTTCTTCTATTCCATTTAAACTCTCAAAAACTTGATATACATATATTACCTTTTAATCTAATTTTGTACATAAGTTGCCACTATCAGGAACTGGGGATATTCTCACTAGAGATATTCAAAGATTAGTAGCCAAGTAATATGAGCACTATTTTGCCAATAAATTCAATCAACAAAGTCAACAAACTCTTTTAAAAAGACATTTAAAGCCCATTCAAGAAGAAATAGAATGATATAATTTTTACTGGATAAATTAAATGTATAGTTAAAAAGACCCACTCCCATAAAGAAGTCTTCAGGTGACTCAGTGAATTCCAGCAAACACTAACAAAAAAATTGTAGCAATTCTATACAAACTTTTTCAGAAAAAATAGAAAAGGTTAAAATACTTTCCAATTCATTTTAGGAGGTCAGCATTAACCAGGTACCAAAATCAGACATTACTAAAAAGTAAAACAAAGGACATTATGCCTTATGAACATAAGCACAAAAACTTTCACCATAATTTTGTCAAATTGAATTCAATAAAGCATGAAAAGGAGACTGTATTAATACCAACTGAGGTTTGTCCCAGCACCCAAGGTTGATATCATACTCAAAATTCATTAAATGTAATAGACCATATAAGCATACTACAAAAACAAAGAATACAATTATCTTACTAGATACAAAAAAATCCAACATTGATTTCTGCTAAAATTTCAATAAATTAGAAATAAAAAATAAAACGTCCTTAATATGATTAAAGGAAACTTTGGAAAATCAACAGCTCACAATTATCCTTAATGATAAAAGACTGAGTGCTTTTCCCCAAAGATCAGGGACAAGGCAAAGATGTCTTCTCTCAACATGTACATACAACATTCCAATAGTGATTCTAGCCAGTGCAATAAGGCAAGAACAATAAATAAAAGGCATACAAGTTAGAAAATAATAATTGAACTCTTTGTAAACAATATAATCATCTATGTGGAAAATCCAGTGAAATCTTCAGAAAAGTTACAAGAATTAATATGATGTTAGCAAGTTTTTAGGATATAAAGTCAATATACAAAAATCATTTTTGTTATGTGCTAACAATAGACAGAAACTGAAATTAAAAAGTTAATGTCATTTTAAATTTGAATATTAAATAATTAAGGGTAAGCCTGAGGGAAAAAATGTACTATTTAGTAGGACTAACTTTCCATATTTGTCTACCTTTTTACCATAAATATTTAATCAATTAATGCAAAAATAACCAAGCTCTGTGAGAAAATTAGAGAAGGCTGTTGTCAAATGTGTGCTTATGTGATGGCTGAAAGAGAGTTCACTTTCTGATGCTTCAGGAGGAAAAAGAAACAGGATCATGTGGCAGGGAATAGGGAAGTTTTGTAACTGAAAATTTTCAGTGAAATGAGTGTTAAAAAAAATTGCTGAGAGAAAGAAAAGTAGAAGTTGGATAGTTAATTTAAGAGTGACGCAGGGAACCCTGGTGGGGTAGCTTAGTAGGTTGGAATATCTTCCATACACCAAAAGGGTTCCATCCCAGGTCAGGGCACCTAGGTTGAGGGTTCAATAACCTATCTGGGCACATATGAGAGGCAACTGATCCATGTTTCTCTCTTACATTGATCTTTCTCTGTCTCTCTTCCTTTCTCTCTAAAATCAGTAAATATATCCTCAAGTGAGGATTTTGAAAAACTAAAAAAAAAAAAAAAAAAAAGAGTGGTGAGGGAAATGAGAAGCTGCTGGGTAAGTTATAAAACCGAATCAGAAACCACAGATCTGGATAAACATCAACCTTACCAGTTATTTATCTTTCTTCCTCACCTCTCCCCAACCCTCATCTCAAGCCTCACCCTAACCCCCCTTAGGAAGCCTAAATGTGGCAGCACTGATGATGTATTATTGGAACATTCTGAGCTCACATATAGTAGTGGTAGTGCAGAAGGAGACCAAGGCTGCTGTACAAACTTTTGAAACTATGAACAGTGGGATATTCTCAGTCTATGCTCAGAAGAGTGGTCAAGAGGATGCTGGCAGTCTGGAAAAAATGGAACAACTCAGAGACTAGAGGTTGCCATGAGGTTAAAGTCAGGGATTGTGGGAATGAGAGAGTAAGGAGGCTGGGAGGACAGAAAGTTATGTTTTGAAAATAGTCAAGATTAATATTTTAGGGATATTGCAGTTTAAGACAATGACAAAATCCAGGGAGTGTCTGTCAGGGTGAAGAACATAGATTAAGTGTTAGTAAAACATAGTTGTAGTAATGGATGAAATATAGTGTAAGATGAACCACCTACATGTAGGTTGAAATCTCCTAGGATCATAGCTGGCTGTAGAATAGAAGGAAATATTTTAAGTTACATTCATGTCCTAATTCAGGGATTCTCCTAATGAGGTCTATGGACCCATGTGGATCCATAAGACAATTATCAGATATTCCGGGGGTAAAATCTAATTTCATAGTAACACTAAGGTGATAGTTTCCTTTTTCACTTGGTTGACATTTGCACTGATTGTATAAAAACAGTTGTGGGTAGATATCATATTTAATGCTAAGGGACTCAAAACTTTCCCCCTAAAATAGAAACAAGCAAGATGTCTTCTCTGCTCTCACCCCAGAAATGGTTAGCATTTTCATAGTCACATCCTGCCACCTACAAATACAACAAGACAAATTTTGAAGCCACACTGCTTAGGTCCAAATATGCTTCTAATACTTACTGTGTGACTTTGAGCTGTTTCCTTAACTTCTTACTCCTTAGTATCTTTATCTGTAAAAAGAAGCTATTACTAGTAGTTACTTCATAAAGTTATGCAGAGGAAACAGTGAATTAATACTATCAAAGCTCTTACAATAGTGTCTGGGATATTTTAAGTGCTATAAAATATTTGTTAAGTACAGTTTTTAACTTTAATACATAAATCCTTTTTTGATGTATTAAGTATGTAATTATATTAAAATTTTCTTTGAAAACTCTAGATACCTCCTCTTTTTTATATAAGGCAGTATTTCTCACACTTTTTGTTATTAGGATCCTTTCAGATTGTTAAGAATTATCGAGGATCCAAAGAGTATTTTTATGTGGATTATGTCTATTGAGATTTACTGTATTAGAAGTAAAAACAGATAATTAAAAGATCTTTTCTTTATTATTTAATTGGAAAAAGACATATTAATCCCAGTACATTAAGTTGAATAACATATTTTTATGAAAAACAAATATATTTCCAAAATAAAATATAATGAAAAGAGTGACAATATTTATATTTTTGTAAATCTCCTTAATATCTGTTTTAATGAAAAGAGTAGGAATCTCGTATCTGTATCTTTATCTAATCTACTGAAAATATGTCATTTGGTTAAAATATGTGAATAAAATCTGGCTGTAAGTAGATATATAATCTGAAAATGGGGGAACATTTTAATAGCCTTTCCAGGTAATTCTTAATGTTCTTTTATGATGGCTCACCAACACTGACAAAGGTTAGTTGGAGTGTTGAATCTGAAACCACATCTTATGCTCTGTTATAGATCCTATTTTCCTTTGTATGCAGACCTCTGTTTACATCTGTTTACCTTAATTTTTGACCAAATTTCATTGCCATTTCAGTATCATTTGCACATTAGAAGACATTGGATATACTGAAGCCAACTTTCATTACCAATAAATCAGAGCTTCTCATTAAGAGCTAATGAGCTCTTATATTGTCCCTTTGTTTATTATCCCTATTCTGTGTGAAAAGGAAAACATTTCATCTTTTTTATAGTTTTTCCCAATCCTAGCTCTCAGGGCATGAGGGTTTTGTTTGTTTGTTTGTTTGTTTGTTTAAGGAACAGTAGTGAGATGTTCTAGCACAGCTTCAACTTTGCTTCCTTTTATTCTCTGGTAAGAGGAAGAGGTAGTATTGTATTTTAGGTTAATTGGAATGTTGTCTCTTAATTGATTTAGAGATAAGATTGAATTTCTTCTCTACCATTTATTGCCTAGGTAGTAGGCATATGTTATTAAATCTATCCATGCCTCAGTTTCTTCATCTCTAAATGAGGATAATACTGGCACTGTTTGTTTATAATAAGGATTAAGTTGGGCAATAAATGCAAAACACTCAGCCAACTGGCATATACCAAATGCTTCATGCATGGTAATTATGATCAGGAACATCAATGGCTCCCTTGGGGAATTTGTACCTTCACCTCTCCTGGATGTCCTCCCTACTTGCTGGCTCTCCAAAGAAAGAATCCTCTTTGCAAATGAAGAGAAAATAAATTCTTCCCAACATGTAAAGAGTCATTTCTGCTTTTGTTTTTAGGAGAAGCCATGAAGGATAGCAATTAATTTAAAATTTAAGGGAAGAAAAACATAGTATTCCATGAGTGTAATAATGAAAAATGAATCAGCCAGAAATATAATATACTCTCTCTAGCTATGGAGTTGGGTAGTGGGGAAAAAAATCAACCTCACTAATTAATTAGTCAATAGGTGTATTAAACAACCATATAAATCAATTAAACAGCAAGCTATAGTAATAACCTCAGAAAGATAAGAGAAAATATTGAACTCATTACAAAAACAATAGTATTTTTTCTAAAAATAATAGAACAATCAACAAAAGCACTTGAAGATTATTGATAGAAAATAATTTTCAGAGACAATAAAGCAGTGTTAACATACAAAAACAAAACAAAAAACTGAAAAATGACAATTAAAAAGTCTGAAGCTAGACTTCAGTCAAGATGGAGGCATAGGTGGACACACTACCTCCTCTCACAACCAAAATTAAGGACAACAAAGATTTAGAAACAAAGAAACAATCAGAACTGATAGAAAATTGTACTGTACAGAAGTCCAACAACCATTCATCCAGACAGCTATGAGAGGCAGAGTCGCAGCAGGAAAAAATGGAGGTGCAGACCCAGGCATGTAGGCAGCAGCAGCTGGCAGATCCCAGGCATGCAGGTGGCGGCTAGCGGACCCCGGGCACGGGGTGGCAACAGTGCAGACCCAGTGAGGCCACACAAGGTGGCTGGCTGACCAGGTGGTCCCACATTCATGCACAGATAATCCAGGCAAAGGGGAAGCAGTGGAAGAGACTGGAATCCAAGAGAGAGTGGAGCAGCGCCATTGTTCCCTCTCGGACCCCGCCCCCACATACAGCATCACTACCCAGTGACTGGGCTGCCCTGCCCTGGGGAACATCTAAGGCTCCACCTCTCACTACATAACAGCCATGACCAAACAAAAAAAAAAAAAAAAAAAAAGAAAAAGAAAAAAGAAAAAAAAAAGGCTCAAACGGGAGAACAAATCAAATCCCCAGAGCCAATTCATCTAAGCCATGAAAAGATAGCCAACTTGTCAGATGCGCAGTTCAAAGCCCTGGTGACCAGGATGCTCACAGAATTGGTTCATTTTGCTCACAAATTAGATGAACAAATGAAGGCTACAATAAGTGAAATGAAGGAAAACGCACAGGGAACCAACAGGGATGGGAGGAAAACTGGGACTCAGATCAATGGAGTGGACCAGAAGGAAGAAACAAACAACCAAACAGAAAAGAAGGAAGATACAAGAATTCAAATAAATGAGGAGAGGTTTAGGAACTTCCAGGACATCTTTAAACATCCCAACATTCGAATTATAGGGGTACCAGAAGGGGAAGAAGACGAGCAACAAGTAGAAAACTTATTTGAACAAGTAATAAAGGAGAACTTCCCCAATCTGGCAAAGGAAATAGACTACCAGGAAGTCCAGGAAGCTCAGAGAGTCCCAAGGAAGTTGGACCCAAGGAGGAACACACCAAGGCACATCATAATTACATTAGCCAAGATTCAAATGAAGGAGAAAATCCTAGAAGCAGCAAGGGATAAGGAGACAGTCACCTACAAAGGAGTTCCCATCAGACTGTCAGCTGATTTCTCAAGAGACCTTGCAGGCAAGAAGGGGCTGGAAAGAAGTATTCCAAGTCATGAAAGGCAAGGGCCTACATCCAAGATTGCTCTATCCAGCAAAAC
Organism: Glossophaga mutica; assembly: GCA_039655065.1. Taxonomy (NCBI): domain Eukaryota; kingdom Metazoa; phylum Chordata; class Mammalia; order Chiroptera; family Phyllostomidae; genus Glossophaga; species Glossophaga mutica. The sequence goes on along the minus strand of CM077306.1, from coordinate 58,674,196 downwards.
TGTCATTTAGAATGGAAGGGCAGATAAAGCACTTCTCAGATAAGGTCAAGTTCAAGGAGTTCATCATCACCACGCCCTTATTACATGAAATGTTAAAGGGACTTACCTAAGAAAAAGAAGATTAAAAATATGACAGTAAACTCATAGATACTAACAACCACACCTAAAACAAAAGCAAACAACTAAAACAGGAACAGAATCACAGAAATGGAGATCGTATGGAGGGTTAGCAACAGGGGAGTAGGAGGAGGAGAGGGGGGAAAAGGTACAGAGAATAAGTAGCATAGACGGTGGGTAGAAAATAGGGGGAGAGCAAGAATAGTGTGGGAAATGTAGAAGCTAAAGAACTTATGACCCATGGACATGAACTAAAGGGGGGGATGTGGGTGGGAGGGGGTGTTCAGGGTGGAGGGGAATAAAGAGGGGAAACTGGGACCATTGTAATAGCATAATCAATAAAATATATTAAAAAGGAAAAATGAAAATAAAAAGTCTGAAGCTAAATTTGAGGCAATATCTTAGGAAGTAGAAGCTAAATAGTAAAAACAAAATAAGATAATTAAAGAATAGTTTTATGAGTTTCAAACTCTAACAAGTATGAGTTTCAGAAAGAGAGAACAGGGAAAATGGGAACGAAGACATTGTCCCAAAAAGTTAGGAGAAAATTTCCAAGAAGTAAAGAACTTGAGTTGTCAGAATAGCCTAACATTAGGAATTTAGTTGAATGGAAATTGCTGAAGCTGAAGTTACTTATCACTAGTCTCTCTATTTTCCAGCTTACAAAACTTTTTTAAAAAATCTCACATCTTTAATAATTTCTTCTGCTCTTATTGTAGTAGAATTTCAACTGAGTATGAAATGTTTGTGTCTATTCTTGTTTGATTGGGATTCTCTTGATTATTTAAAAAGAAATCTCCATAGCCTAGCAGTAGAGAGCTAGAGCCATAGTAGGATCTCATTATACACTTGATGATTAAATGAACAATTTTTGGAACAAGCAAGAACATCACAGTCAGACCAGATCAGACCATATACTGTGTCTACTTCTTTACTTACCCATTACTAACATTATGAATTTGGGCATATTACTTACCTCCAAGCCTTGATTTCATCACCTATAAAATGATGTTAATAATAAATTAGTGAGATATTATTTGAAAGTTAATGAAATGGTATTCATGGTTACCTATCATAGTACCTGGAACCTAGTAGATAGCTGACCAATGATATTAACCTTCCCACTTACCCTTTTTTAGAACTGTAACACAGCTTCACCATGCATATGAACAAGACTTTCCTAGAGTTTCCGCTCAGTAATTAATTCAAAACGTGCTATTAGTTTAGTTATTTGTAAATACAATGGTTTTGTGGAATTCTAAAGATCTTTGTCAATATCTAAACTGTGACTTTTATTGAGAAAAAATATCTTCTAAATTCACATGTGACATAAAAGGTTTAGCAATAAATTCCACCTAGTGAGAAATTATTTTTAAAATATGATTAAATTCATTCTTTGTGCCATTTAAACCATGAAATGTTAACAATATGATTCTTATTTTAATAGAAAAAAATTATCATGAACTATTTTCTAGAGTACAATTATTCACTTTCATTGTTACTCAAAGCAGACCATGAATCCCTTTGGCTGAAAGCAAAAAGGTTTTTTCAGGATGGAGACAGGAGTGGCACGGTTTTTCAATCTTTCCAAATTTCCACATAAAAGCAGACAAAGCAACTGGATAGCAAATCCAAAGACCCATGGAAAGCATTTTATATTTTTTAAAGATTTTATTTATTTGTTTTTTTAGAGAGGGGAAGGGAGAGAGAAAGAGAGGGAGAGAAACAGCAATGTGTGGTTGCCTCTAACACCCGCCCCCCCCCCCTCCCGCACCAGGGACCTGGCCTACAACTCAGACATGCACCCTAGACTATATTTAAAAAAAAAAAAAAAAAGCAGACATTTATTTAGCACACTAGAATATAAAATGGTTACTTTAAATTTCTAGTGGGTGTAAAATTTTCTGAGTACATGAAATATAAAAATAAGGTGTTTTACAGTACCTTTTGATCAAGTTTTTATTTGTCCTATTTGTTCGAATATAATTCACTACCTGTATACAGGATTAGACTGAAATCTTTTATTTACTCAAGTTCAGAACAAGTTGATATTTAAGGTTGGGATCTAGCTAGGGAGCAGTCCCAGTAGTAAATGAATAAGAACCCGTATTTTGTTTTTAGAGAAAAAGAAACTTGACTTAGTTTCCTTTAAGTTAAATTCATAATTTATGGAACAACACAGGAACAACCACAGAATGGCTTGCCATTAGAACTATCTCTCAATAACCCAGTCTACTCTACCTATTTATTTTCTTGACAATTAATGTTTAAAACTAATAAACAAAAAAACTTTTCTTGTACATCATCACTCAGTCAAAAATAATTGCATTCCCCCTGACTTCCAGTAAGTTGTGCCAACACAAATACTGAATGAAGCTGAGGGGAGTTGTGCAGCCAGTTTTAAAAAATAACTATTTAGACTTTTAACCATTATTAAAATAAAGACACAAAAGGAACAAATTATAATCTGGTTATTTGGCTATGTATATTTCACTGCATTTTGAATCCTGTGATATTTCCTTTATCACAAGGAGAAATAAGACTGCAACTGGAAAAGGAGATTGCAGCTCTGATACATAGCTTTGAATAACTGTGATAAACCAATTAATTTAGGTACAATGATTTTAAAAACTTTTCTCTCATACATACAAATAAAATAATAATGATTTCTGCCCACCTTACAAAGGTTTCTACTTAATAACTAATACAATGAGTTGATAATTTCCCTTTTATAGTAAGTAGCGTGAGTGTTCACTGGGCATAAAGGAAAAGGGACATTATCTGCCAACGTTTACTAAAATATAAATTACTTTCCTTATGTGGTATAAAATACCTCCATTTTTACATACCACATGAATAATTCATGGAAAATTGTCAGATGATAGAAGTGGTCTAGTTAGGACTAAGTTCAGAAACTTTCTAAGAAATAAGATTTAAAAGCTGCCCACCATAAATTCTCTTTCTTATTGCAGTATCTAAAATGCTCATGCCCTCACCAGATGACCCAGTTGGTTAAAATATTGTCCATACGCCAAAGTGGTTATGGGTTCAATTCCCAGTCAGGGCACATATGGGAAGCAACCAACTGATGTTCCTCTCTAACATCAATGTTTCTTTCTCTGTTTCAAATCAATAAATATATCCTTGGCTGAGGATTAAAAAATTTTAGAATGTTTATACTAAACATTAACCCTTGTACTAAGCAAAATTCTTGTATCTCCTCACCTTCTAAATTAAAGGAACCCTAGTATTTATAGACATTTTAATGAGTATATCAAATCATTGGTTTCATAAAGGAATGATGGCCACAGTACAGTGTTCAGGACAATAGTGAGTGCTTAGTATTCACACAAGATATGAGTATAGGATCATAAGGAAATAAATTACATTCTCATATTGCTGGAAAAATGAGATCATTGAAGAGTTTCTAGTAGGTTCTGTTTTCTTCCAGTTCTGACTTGTAGGGGGGTGGGGAACACATTTCTCTTGGGATGAACAAATAAAGCGAGTGACAGTTCTGTTAAGGAACCTGCTTATGCGATTAGCAGGTTTCCCAATGAGTAGCCTGTATCAAGGCAGCATGCCACTGCTATGCTGGTTCCATAAGTCTGTTTTATAGATCCTATTACAAATATGGCATGATTTGAAAAATAACAATTACAGTAATAGTCATGGTAACATATCCATTCTTATGTATGCTTTTAATATGCATTATCTTATTTAATAGTCTCAGCAGCAAAAACTTAGCACATATCAGTCTCATTTAATACTCAAAGCTGCTCCTTGGGTAAGCATTATATTTTCTCCTCATGTTAACAAGCAAGAAAATAAGCCTAAACAAGTGACAATACTTCCCCAAGGTAACACAGTTAATAAATGCAGAAATCAGTATTGAAGCCCAGTTATGTCTCTTTCAAGATCCCACATTGTCAAAGCCTTATTCTTATATACTTTTATCTTCTGAAAGAAAAGTATGACAATGTAAAATACTTATGCTATTACTATTAATTCCGGAAGAATTTTTGATAATGAAGGCTGTGACACTTTAGTATAGATTTCCAAAACAGTGTGTTGAGTCTTTTCTTAAAATGCTAGAAAATAGGCTGGGTGATCAATATTAATTATAGTAGCTGATGTTAATGAATATCATTATGTTTCAGACACTGTGCAAAGCATTTTTACATACAAAAACCATATGAGGTAGATGATTATATTTTCATTTTATCAGTTAAGAAGCAGACTATGAGAATTCAAATTCTTATTCAGTAAAAGATGTACTCATAATTTAAACCTAAATTGTTTTTGAATGAAAGTAGCCCTTTTTCCATTATGTCACAATACCACCAAAAGGCATACACTATTGAAAATCACCTGTGCAAGACATCTTTGAAGAAAACTTGAATTAATCAGAGTTTCAAATTATTCTTGCATAGGAAGACTCAATATTGTAAGGATGCCAATTCTCCCTAAATTAAGCTCTAAATTTAATGAAATTGCAATCAATATTCCAACTGGAGGGCAGAAACAGGTCAAAGAGGTGATAGCTATGGGGGAGCAGTTTTCAGTGCAGTATAAGAAAGCATCTTCTATGAGTTAGAATTATCCAGAATTGGAACAGAATGTGAAATAGCTAACCTTCTGTCACTGAGAATTCCAATGGAGGATAAATTGACCACCTGTTGAGGGATGCTCAAACAGCATTAGAACACTACCATTTTTTAAGAGTCCATTTTTCTAGGCACTATACTATCCACTTTCACATTGTATCTCATTCAATTTTTATATGTTCCTTATTATATAGGTATGAAATATGGTTGACAGTGGGAAAGAGCACAGATTCTGTCATCACATGGAGAAGGGTATGAATTTCAAGTCTGCTCTTTACAAAATGCAAAACTGTAAGAAACATCTTTGACGCCCTACATCTTAATTTTTTAGTGTGTAAAATGCAGATAGTAATACCCACCTGTATTCTTATAGAATTAAATAATATTGGCACATAAATTAAAATCTTAATATTTAGCAAGTGGAGGTTGGTATTTTATAGATAGGAAGAAACTAAACTTAGGTGAATTAAGTGATGAACAAATATTCAATTAAAGTAAATAACCTTAATGTTGTCACTTCAAGATCCTATGAATGTATGGGATTATAACTAACTATTCCCAATCGTACAATTTTACAGAAACATGATATAAAGAAATTAGAAAGATGTTATGTAAAATCTATATATTATCTAACCATGTCTTTCAGCTACATTTAAAGGTACATGTTTAAATAAACTAATTTAGCATTTTAAAATGTTAAAAAAGGGAAAATTGTAAGAAATTAAAAATCAGGCAACTCATCATGTGATTGATTGATATAAGATCAAAATTTCCTAAGAGAATGGAGAAATATCTATTTTTAAGTTTGGAGGAGATAATTTTTAAACATCAATGCTTTTGATGAGTGTTTAGGGAGTTGCTGTTTTTCCTTTGACTCTTGGTGGGATGAATAAAAATCTCTATATATTTCTATGTCGAGAGAGAGGAGGAAAATCACTATTTCTCCACTGGCAATGCTTCAGAACCAAGGCATCTAGAAGGCAGATAAATGCAGTCTGAAGAAATTGGTTTAAATCACATTGCAAAACAAGTAATACTCAATACCTTATAGCCAAGTTAGGACCTTCATGTTTAGTGGGCATTATGAAACTTTTATTTGCTATGTGTTTTCTCCATTGAAACTGGATGTATGGTTTATATGGTTTATTTAACATGGGTTGAAATATACAATGTGTGAGACTTGCAAGCTGAAGAAGGGCTGGTGATATAACCTGTCTTCATCCAATAAGAAGAAAATAAGGAAAAGATATTAACACCTAAACTGCCTGAAAGGGGAGTTATGGCTGGAGGACCAGACTGTGACAATTTTCCTAGCATGGACAAAGATAAATAAAGAACAGGCATGATCAGGACAGATGCCAAATACAATTTCAAATTAAATTTTGACAAGTATAAAAGATGAAATCAAACAGTAGTTAGTACTATGACTAGCAGTGGGTAACCAAATAAAATTTTTTCTTAATTATAGTAGGTATGGCAGTGTTTTGACACCAACTAATTCCTTTTCTTTAAACAGCTCTATTGAGGTGCAATTGTCATACAATAAACTAAATATGTTTGAATTGTAAAATTTGATAAACTTTGACATAAATTTATATGTCAAGGTTTCCTTCTGACCCTTGGCAATCCTACCACTCCTTTCCATCTTTACTGTCCACAAACCTGTCTTCAACAAACTACTGATCTGATTTCTGTTATTATAGATTGTGTTTTCTATAGTTTCATATAAACAGAATCAAACAGCGTCAACTCTTAGTAATTTGACTTCTTTTACTCAGGAGAATTATTCTGATTGTCAAACATTATTGCATATGTTAGTATATGCTGAGTAGTCCTTTTTAATGCTGAGTAGTGTTCAGTTGTTTGACTATTCCACAGTGATTTTACCATTCACCTGTTGAAGATTTTTTTTTTCCCAGTTTGTGCCATAACCAATAAGCTGCTATGAATACTAAGGTGTGTGCCTTTTTAGGGACATTTGCTTTCTTGTTTCTAGAGAAAGTAACTAAAAGTGGAATGTTCAAATCTTACCAGGTAATAAGTATATGTTTGTCTTTTTAAGAACCTGTCAAACAGCTTTTCACAGTGATTATAATGAAAGTGTGAGCTCCAGTTGCTTCATATTCTGGAGAACCCTTGACATGGTCAGGCTTTTAGATTTTAACAATTCTGATTGTGTATAGTGGCATGCCATTATAGTTTTAATTGCATTTTCTTAATAATTTATGACATTGAGAACATCATATGATGTTTCCTGTGTTTATTTACCACCAATATATCTTCTTTGGTGACATATGTTTTCAAATCTTTGACTATGTTTTTAATTATATAATTTGTGTCCATATTAATGAATTTTTAAATATTTGTGGTAGATACAAGTCTTTTACCAGATATAGAGTTAACAAATATTTTCTCCCAGTCTATGGTTTCATTCTCTTAATATTGTCTTCAAAAAGGAGATTTAATAACAGAAAAGGAAGAAATAAAAAGTTTACATCCAGATTGGAAAAGAAGAAATAAAAGTGTCATTATTTGCAGATGGCATGCTCCTGTATATAAAGAACCCTAAAGAATCCACCAAAAAACCTACTAGAACTGATAAATTAATTTAGTAAAATAACAGGATACAAAATAAATATACAGAAATCATTTGCGTTTTTATATACCACATATAAAAGCACATATTGTTGGTATATATACCACATATACCAGTAATGACCTATCAGAAAGGATAAGTAAGAAAATAATCCCATTTAAAAGAGATTAAAATGCCTATGAATAAATGTAATCAATTATGTAAAAGACCTGTACTCTGAAAATTATAATACACTGAAGGAAAAAATTGAAGAGGATACAAATAAGTGGAAGCATTTACCATGTTTGTGGATAGGAACAATTAACATCATTAAAATATTTATCCTACCCAAAACAATCTATAGATTCAATGCAATTCCTATCAAGATAACAATAGTTTATTTCAAAGAATTAGAACGAATATTTCAAAAAATGTATGTGGAACCACAAAAAACAGTTGGACTTCTTCCATACCTTGACAATTATAAATAACATTGCAATGAACACAAGAGTGCTTATGTTATTTTCAATTAGTACTTTGGATCCCTTTGGATATATTTCCAATAGCGGGAGTGATGGATCAAAAGGCAGTTCCATTTTTAATTTTTGGAGTTATCTTCATACTGCTTTCCACAATGGCTGCACCAGTTTGCATTCCCACCAATAGTGCAAAAGGGTTCAGCTTTCTTCACATCTTTGCCAGCATTGTTGTTTGTTGATTTATTGGTGAAAGCCATTCTGACTGGTGTGAAGTGATCTCACTGTGGTTTTAATTTGCATTTCTCTGATGATTAGTGACATTGAATATCTTTCCACATGTCTATCGGCCATTTGTACATCCTCTTTGAAGTGTCTTTTAAGGTCCTTTGCATATTTTTAATTGAGTCGTCTGGGGGTTTTTTTGGTGTTGAGTTTTGTAAGTTCTTTATAAATTTTAGATATTAACCACTTATCAGATGTATCAGTGAATATGATCTCCCATTCTTTGGGTATTTCAGTTGTCTTTTTATTTTGTTGATGGATTCCTTTTTTGTGCAAAACTTTTTCCTTTGATATAGTCTCATTTGCTTATTTTTTTTATTTCCTTGCCTTAAGAGATACAACAGATAAAGTATTGGTACAAGCAATGTTAGAAATTTTACTATATAAGTTTTTTTCTAGGATTTTTGTGGTTTCAGGTGTAACATTTAAGTTTTTGATTCACTTTGAATTTTCTTGTGTGTGGTGTCAAAAGTTGGTCTAGTTTCGTTTTTCTGCATGTATTTTCCTAACACCATTTATCGAATTAACTGTCTTTAACCCAGTGTATGTGCTTGCTTCCTCCGTCAAATATTAATTAACTATAAAGGTGTGGGTTTATTTGGGGACTCTCTATTCTGTTCTATTGATCTATATATGTTTTTATACCAGTACCATGCTACTTTGATTGCTATGGACTTATAGTATACTTTCATATTAGGTAGTGTGATTCCTCCAACTTTTTCTTCTTTCTCAGTATTGTTGTTGATATGCAAGGCCTTTTGGTAATATTTTGTAATATTTGTTCTAGCTTCGTAAAATGCATCATTAGAGTCTTTATAAGAATTGCATTGAATCTGTAAGTTGCTCTGGGTAGCATAGATATTTAAGTGGTTTATTTTTTCCATGCATGAACATGGTATGTGCTTCCACTTATTTGTATCTTCTTCAATGTATTCAGTGTCTTCTACTTTTCCAAGTTCAGGTCTTTTATATCTTTGGTTAGGTTTTTTCTAGATATTTTATTCTTTTCAAAGCAATTGTGAATGGGATTGTTTTCTTAATTTCCCTTTCTGTTAGTTTGTTATTGGCATATAAAAATGCAACTGATTTCTGTATATTAAATTTGTATCCTGCTACTTTGCTGATTTCATTTATCAGTTCTAATAGTTTTTAGTGGAATCTTTAGGGTTCTCTATGTACAGTATCGTGTCATCTGCAAATAAAGTAATTGTTACATCTTCCTTTCCAATTTGAATGCCTTTTATTTCTTCTTTCCTGATTGCTATCGCTGAGACTTCTAGTACTATGCTGATTAAGAGAGGCGAAAGCAGATATCCCTGTTTTGTTCCTGATATTAAGGGGAATGCTTGTAGTTTTTGCCTATTGAGTATGATGCTGGCAATAAGTTTGCCATATGTAGCCTTTGTTATATTTAAGTATGTTCCATCTATTCCCACTTTGCTGAGAGTTTTTACCATAAATGGGTGATCGATCTTACCAAACGCTTTTTCTGCATCTATTGATGTGATCATGTGGTACTTATCTTTCACTTTATTTCTATGGTATATCACATTTATTAATTGGTGAATATTGTAGCAACACTTCATTCCTAGAATAAATCCCACTTGATCATGCTGTATGATCTTTTAGATGTATTGCTGTATTCAGTTTGCTAATACTTTGTTGAGATGTTATCATCTGTGTTCATTATGGATATTGGCCTCTAACTTTCCTTCATTGTAATATATGTATCTGGTTTTGGAATTATGATAATGCTGGCCTCATAAAATTAGCATGGGTGTCTTCCCTTCTCTTGAATATTTTGGAAATAGTTTGAGAAGAAGAGGTGTTAGTTTTTTTTTTTTTTCCAAAATGTTTGGTAAACTTCAACTGTAAAGCCATCTGGTCCAGGGCTTTTGTTTGTTGGGAGTTTTTTGATTACTGCTTCAACTTCATTATGTGTGATATATCTGTTCAGATTCTCTTATTCTTCCTGATTTAGTTTTGGAAGATGTGTGTTTCTAGAAATTTAGTTGTTTCATCTACGTAGTCTAATTCATTGGCATATAGTTGTTCATCATACTTAACAATCCCTTGTATTTCTTTGGTGTCAGTTGTTATTTCTCTTCTTTCATTTATGATATTTATTTGGGTCCTCTCTCTTTTTTTCTTGATGAGCCTGCTTAAAAGCTTGTCAATCTTGTTTATGTTTTCAAAGAACCAACTCTTGTATTCATTGATCTTTTTTATTGTGTTTTTAGACTCTACTTCATTTATTTCTGCTTCGATATTTATTGTTTTCTTTCTTCTACTCACTTTGGATTTTGTTTGTTACTCTTTTCCAAGTTCCTTTAAGTGTACAGTTAGAATGTTTGTTTGAACATTTTTTTTTGATAGGCCTATAATGCTATTTCCCTTTTAGGACTGCTTTCCCTGTTTCCCACAGAGTTTGATTTGTTGTGTTCTCATTTTTATTTGTGTGAAGGTATCTTTGCTTATTGCTTGATCTCTTTGTTGATCCATTTATTGTTTAATAACATGTTATTTAGCTTCCATGTCTTTGTGTATTTGTTAGTATTCTTCTTATTATTGATATCTAGTTCATAGTATTGTGGTCAGAGAATATGCTTGATATGATTTCAATCTTATTAAATTTACTGAGACTTGTTTTGTGTCCTAATACATGGTGTATCCTAGAAAACATTCCAAGTGAACTTGAAAGGTATGTATATTCTGCATCTTTGGGCTGAAATTCTCTGAAGATATCAATTAAATCCATTTGATCTAGTGTGTCATTTTAGGACACTGTCTTGTTGATTCTCTGCCTGGAAGATCTATCCATTAGGGTGTTAAAATCCCCAACTATGACTGCATTTCTGTTGATCTCTCCCTTTACATCCATTTAGATTTGCTTAAATATTTAGGTGCTCCTGTGTTGGGTGTATAAATGTTTGCTTTGGTTATATCCTCTTGTTGGATTGATCCCTTTGTTATTATGTAATGTTCTTCTTTGTCTCTTACTACAACCTTTGTTTCAAAGTCTATTTTGTTGTATATAATTATTGCTACTTCAGCTTTTTTCCTTTCATTTGCATAAAATATCTTTCTCTATTCCTTTACTTTTAGCCTGTGTGTATTTTTTAATCTGAGGTTGGTCTCTGGGAATTACCATGTATGTAGCTACGCCTTGTTTCTTATTCATTCTGTTACCTTATGTCTTTTGGTTGGGGTCTTCAAGCCATTTGCAATTTAATGTGATTATTGATCACATAATTGTGATTAAGTGCAATTTTATTTTTATAGTACCTCTCTCTCTCTCTCTCCTTTTTATTTTCCTTCTTAAAGGAAGCCCTTTATTTAATATTTGTTGCAATATGGGTTTGGTGTTAAGAAACCCCTTGAGCTTTTTCTTGTCTGGGATGCTCTTCATTTCTCCTTCAATTCTAAAAGATTACCTTGCTGCGTAAATTGGCCTTGGTTGTAGGTCCTTGTTTTTTATCACCTTGAATATTTCATGCCACTCCCTCCTGGCCTGAGATATTCCTGTTGAAAAATCTGATGACAGCTTAATTGGAGCTCCCTTGGAGGGAACTACCTGATTTTCTCTTGCAGCTTTTAGAATTCTCTCCTTTTCTTTAAGCTTTGGCATTTTTATCATGATGTGTTGTGGTGAAGGCCTTTTTGGGTCCATCTTATTTGGTATTCTCTGTGCTTCCTGGTTTTGTATGTCATTTTTCTTCTTTAGAATAGGAAAATTTTCACTCATTATTCCTTCAAATAACTTCTCAATCCTTTGCTCACTCTCTTCTCCTTCTGTTATTCCCATGATGCAGATGTTGTTATGCTTCATGTCATCCCAAAGATTTCTTAAGCTTTTCCCATTTTTAAAAAATTATTTTTTCTTTTTGCTGCTTTTATTGGATGTCTTTTTCTACCTTATCTTCCAAATTGCTATTTATATCTTCTGCTTAATCTAACCTACCCTTTTTTCCTTCCATTGTATTATTTATTTCAAATATTGCATTCTTTATTTCTGACTGGCCCTTTTTAGGGTTTCTACGTCTTTTTTTCATACTGTTGAGTATCTATAATCATTACTCTAAACTATGTATCTGATAAATTACTTGCTTTCATTTCACTTTAGTTCTTCTGGAGAATTCTATTGTTCTTTCTTTTGGGACATTTTTCTTTGTCTTCCCATTTTGGCTGCTTCTTTGTATTTGTTTCTATATATTACATAGACCTGCAAAGACTCTGATGCAGCCCATGTCATATGCTTCTTGTGACTGTCCCTGGGCAACCTGTTTGTATCTATCAGCAACCCAGAGGTTGTGACTAGCTTTTTTGGGCCTGTTTGTGTGCAGAAAGTACCAGGCTGCACACCAAGGCTGGCTTTACCAGCACTGTACCTGGCAGAGGATCAGCTAAATAAAGATCTCAGAGCTCCCAGAGATCCACTTTCCTTGTTTGATTTAATCACTGAGATTAAGCAGCCTGGCTTAAGCCACTCCACAGTGTATGGAGTGAGTGGGATTCCTGTGTGGGCTGGCTAGTGCTTCCCCTCAGGCTGATGCCACTAGGAGGGGACTGTTCTGCCCAAGAAAGATGGCCTCTATGGAAAGATGAATGACTCAGCACAGGGACTGCGGCAGCTGTCTCTTCAACTCTCTCTTCAGAGCCACCAGCCCTGGACTCTCCTCACGTATCTCTCGTTCACTCTGCCTTCCCATTGCCAGAGCCCAGGGTAAGTGGCTGCAAATGAAATTTTGTGCATTGGCCCTTTAAGCAGCTGTCCGGGCCTCAAGCTCTCTGTCCCTGGTAGACTGAAATCCTACTGCTTTTTACAGCTGGTTAAATTGGGTTCCTTTCCTGGTTCTAATGCTCTAGGCTGGGGAGTGCATCTTGGAGTGCATCTTCCACACTTCTTAGGGGATCCTTCCTCCGGCCACTGAAATATCACTCAGAACTTCAACTGCCACCTTTGGGAGCCCAGTCAGCTTCTCACATCTTCGTACTCTCTACATTCACATTGTGGTGAAGTTGTCTTCCGTTTGTCCTTGATTTTAAGGATTCTCTCCAGCTAGTGTTCAGTTGGTTATTCAGGATGATTTTTCTTTAGTTTAGTTGTAATTCCAGTTTGGTTCTGATGGGAGGTTAGTGTGTGTAGCTTCCACTTCTGTGTCCTCTTGAGTCATACTTCCAGAAATTTTGCAACAGCCAGAGAAAAACACGAAGGGCAATGTTCTGAACAAAGCACTGTGTGTCTGACTTCATGGGGGTTGGGGCCTGGCTCAGTGGCACATGAAAGCACTCTAGTTCACCAACCTGGAAACTTCTAATTTAGCTTCCTTAGTGGTTGTTTTACATTTTGTACTACACCTTCAATTTACTGCAGATTCCTTTCATATAATATTATGCCACTTTACATATAAGATAAGAACTTTGTTACAGTATATGTCAATTTCTTTACTCTGGGATTAATGCTTTCCTTGGCATATGTTTTACTTCTACGTGTGTTTTAGTTTTTGTTTTTATATGTTTAATATAAATCTAATAAGAAAATAATCTTATATATTTACCCAGTGCTGTTTATTCCTTTGTTTAGGTCCAAATTTTCATCAGGACTAATTCTCTTTCTGCCTGAATAACTTTCTTTAATTTTTTTTTTTTTTGGAAATGAATTCCTACACTTTTTGCATGTCTGAGAAAATTTAATTTCATCTTATTTTTGAAAGACATAATATAATAGGTTGACAATTATTTTGTTTTAGTTCTTTAAAAGAAAGCATTTAGTCAAGGGTCAGTTATTCCCCACTACTAGCAAGAGTTTCTGAATTCTAAAACCAATAGACTCTGAATCATGAGGTGCTCTGGTGTGCTATACCAGGGGACCCCAGCCCCAGGGTTGATACCAGTCCATGGCCTGTTAGGAACCAGGCCACCCGGCAGGGGGTAAGCAGGTGTGGGGTTAGTGAGCAAAGCTTCCTCTGTTTTTACAGCCACTAACCCATCGATCTCATTAATACCTAAATTCTGGCTCCTGTCAGATCAGCAGCCCAGCATTAGATTTTCATAGGAGTGCAAACCCTACTGTGAATTTCACATGCAAGGGATCTAGGTTGTGCACTCCTTGTGAGAATCTAATACCTAACAATCTGAAGTGGCATGGAGGGGGTGATGCTAGTGCTGGGGAGCAGCTGCAAATACAGATTATCATTAGCAGAGAGATTTAATTGCACAGAGACCATATAAACCAATTGCTTGCAGACTCATATCAAAACCCTATCAGTAAGTGGCAAGTGACAATTAAGCTGCATCTTGTGGCAGGCTTTATAGTGGAAAGTGAATTGATATATTTCAATTGTATACCTTCAGCTAGTCACAGGTTTTAAGTCAGAATCCAACACTTACTTAAGTCCATGTGTGGCCTGCCCATTATTTTATTTACACTTCCATCTGTGCCTCTTTCCCTCACTGTGCACTTGTCTCAGTCATGGTTTTGGTAAGCCAACATGCTCACTCTAGCCAAAATGACTAAAAAAAACCAAACATCTCTTGAAAGCTTCTTTGAAAAGGGGCAAAGACCCAAAGATGAGAAAGCAAAAGGCTCTAGAACTACCAACAAAAGGAAAGCTGCATTTAAAAGAAAATACCAAGAATCTTACTCAAATACGGGTTCATTGCAACAGATGATTCACATTCTCCAAGCCTGTTCTGTGTAATATGTGGAGACTGACTAACCAAGGAAGCCAGGAAACCTTCAAAACTGCTTCACCACGTGGATACCAAGCACCCTGCATTAAAAGACAAGCCTTTGGAGTTTCTCAAAAGAAAAAAATGTGAACATGAAGAGCAGAAGCAATTATTGAAGACCGCCACTTCCTCTAATGTGTCTGCACCAAGAGTATCATTCTTAGTGGCTAACCGCATTGCTAAAGCTGAGAAGCCCTTTATCATTGGTGAGGAGTTGACCCTGCCTGCTGCTAAGGACATTTGTCGTGAACATTTAGGAGAGGCTGCAGTTCAAAAGGTGGCATGTATTGTGTTCCTCTTACAGCTAGTACCATAACTAGACAAATTGATGAAATAGCAGAGGATATTGAGCCTCAAGTGTTAGAGAGAATTAATGAATCACCATGGTGTGCAATCCCCATTGACGAGTCTGCTGATGCTAACAACAAGGTGACAATGCTTGTTTTTGTGAGATATATTTTTCAAGAGGCTGTGCATGAGGATATGTTATGTGTGCTTTTGTTGCCAGCCAACACCACAGCTGCAGAGCTATTCAGGTCTTTGAGTGATTATATATCAATGACTAATTCAGGAATCGGTCATTTAACTCAGAACATATGGAGATTTGAAGTTGTCTCAGACATATTTTTGAGGTGCTCTGGTGTTGGTACGTGCACGGACAGATCGGCTGCCATAACTGGAGGCAGTGACTTCAGTGACACAGAATGGGTTGCAAATCTTGCTTAATTGTAAGACATATTCAACCTGCTCAACGAACTCAATCTATCACTTCAGGGTAGAACAATAACTGTGTTGAAGTTGGTAGACAAAGGGGCTGCATTCAAAGTCAAACTGGAATTATGGGGGCAACGAGTGAACATTGGGATTTTTGACATGTTTCAAATATTAGCAGAGATTTTGAAAGAGACTGGGCCAGGGCCTTCTTTCTCCCAGCTGGTGCATGATCACCTATCTCAGCTTTCAGAAGAGTTTGAGCATTACTTCCTAGCTACAAAAGAAAGACTCCTGAACTGGGAAGGAATGGATCCGCAACCCATTTGTGAATAAGCCAGGTGAACCAACTATCCATACTGGAAGAGAATCCACTGCTTGAGATCCCAAATGATGGTGGCCTTAAAAGTATGTTTGAGGCAACTGCAAATTTCCATATGTTCTGGATTAAATCAGGGAAGAACATTCTGAAATTGCCACAAAGGCACTGGGAAGCCTACTTCCATTTCCAACATTCTACCTTTGTAAAACCGGGTTTTCTGCCCTGACAGCAACCAAAACGAGATTACGGAGTAGACTGGACAAGAGCAACACACTTTGGGTGTTACTGTCTCCCATCACCCCAGATGGGACCATCTAGTTTCAGGAAAACAAGCTCAGGCTCCCATGGATTCTGCATTATGGTGAGTTGTATCATTATTTCATTATGCATTACAACATAATAATAATAGAAATAAAGTGCACAATAAATGTAATGTGCTTGAATCATCAACAGACCATCCCCCACATCCCGTCCCTGGGAAAATTGTCTTCCACAAAACTGGTCCCTGGTGCCAAAAAGGTTGGGGACAGCTGTGCTAGAGGGAACAGGTACTGGTCCTAAATATATAGGTACTATTTTATCTAAAACTTTCTGGTGTATTTTCCTCAGCTTTGGGTAATTTCCTCATATGCATGTACTGATCAGTATTCTGCTGGAAATTCCAGGGCAGAAGTATGCAGATCTCCAAGAATTTTCCCTTTGTCTAGCTGTCTCCTCTCCTTCACTCTGTCCCACAAACTTTAGTTGCCTTAGTCTCCCTGGTATCTTAGCTTCCTTCAACTTAAGGAGTGAGCTAGACTCCTCCTTAAGTTCTCTGTGCTTGTGCCATGTCCTGGAAAGTCTTTCAAGGCAGCAAACTTGGGTAGTTTCATAGCTCACCTTGTTTGTTTCCTATCTGTCAGGGGTCACCATCCTTGGTGAAAACTATCGTTTTATAATTTGACCCACTTTTTTTTTTTTCAGACAGGAGGGTAAATCACATCCACATTAGTCTGTGTTTGTCATAAATGAAAGTTATACCTGCTATTTTAAAAATGATTTATAAATCTTACTTTCCAGGGCAGAGAGAGGAGAGCTCCATTCACCCCTTGTTCACTGTATCGTATAGTAACTAGAACTTGACATTTAATTAATTAATTTGTGTATATCAACAATCAGAGCTAGGTGTGGTTGAATCAGGTTTTCCGTTTATTTATAATCTGTTTCAATGGATCACTTAAACTATGTTAACTTGAATGCAAATGTGACATAGACAAATGACAAGGAAGAAACTTGCATTAATTTTTAACATGGAAAAACTGAATGATTTGACTTAACCACTGATGAGTTGTTTAACTGCCTATTGGTCACTTCAACCTAGTTTATGTGACTAAAAACATAGAGCCTGGTGAATCCCAGAGAATTATCAAAGGCAGTATATCAGTGAAGTTCCAAACAGTTTTGAGCACAAATTGTTTTCTTCCTTTCATTTATTGAGAAAAAACATCAAATTTGATATTTTGTTTAGTCTTTTTCTTAACAGCTAAAAATTTACTTCAGAGTATATTTTTATTGATGTTTTTATCAGCTCTTTTGCTGTATGACAGGAGGTGATAAATACCTATATAAAATGTCCCAGGACTCTGATTAACCAACAACTATTCTAAGAACTTTTCTTCATGGATTCTAAACTTGCTCATCACTTATCCCCAATAACTCTCTGAAATGCCTCTCACTCTCTGCCACTGATATATTGTATATTTCTTGATAATTCACCTGAGTTTTTGTTAGGCCTAACTTCCAACGTGCTGCCCCCCTGAATAAGCTGCATGAACTTTCTGTCTCTACTGCTTACACACCTGAGTCAGTGTTTTGAGGCCAAGGTCATATCCGCTAAAGATAAGGGCAAATAAAACCATGGATAAAATTAAAATGTATTAAATATTATTTATCTACCATTGAAACTTTCTATATTTTTGTTATAAACGAAGAGAAACAGTATAGAATAAAATTAATCTTCACGACATGCTGGCACATAGAGTGTCTCAAATATAATTGGCTTATGGTTTGTTTGGGTTTTTTTTTTTTTTTTTTTTTTTTTTTAGCAACATAAACTATTGTCAGTTGAGTCCATTCTCATTGCAAAGTAAAACATTTCACAATGCCTGTATAGCAGAAAACCTCTCCCAACTGCACTTGTTACCTGATTCTGTTTGACAAGTGGCTGCTTCTCGATAATTACTGTACAAACCATTACTTCCAAAATAAATTAAACTCTCATCACTTTATCCTGCTCTTCTACATTCATTAATATGTATCTTGTAAAATAGGTGGCTGCACCTGCATTAGGAAGTGCAGACGCTTATATTAAAAGATTGTGCTTTTGTATATATTTAGTCATTGAGAGCTATGTTTAGTTCACCTGCAATACAAGTCCAGAAACTTTTATGCTGTAGGGGAGGGATAGAGCCAAACCCTAAATTCAAAGGGAAATTTTAACTCATTTCTATTTAGTCATCTTTGAATTTATATGATAAAATATACTTGTATGCTTATTCTTTTTATAAGGCCAATTTCAATACCTAAAGGATCAGCTTCTCTGTGATATATGCACTGCTTTGCAGTCTACTGGTTTTCACCAAGTAGATGATCTGTTCATACCCGAGGTGCAGCCTACCTTATATGGGACGTAAAGGGAGCTGGAAGATGGCAAAACTGGACAGATTTTTTTGTTTGTTTGGAGACATGGTCATAAATTATGTTTGTGATGATTAGAATTTGTTTCATATCTTCAGTTTTCTTTTGTTTTTAAAGATTTTTGCATGGTCTCCAACTGAGATCAACATTACACAATAAATATCTAATGATAACACTCGTTTATCTGTGTGGTAATCAGCTTATTTTATCTTATAATTTTTATTGATAATAAATGTTCATTTTTAAAAACTGATGAGA
Source organism: Glossophaga mutica (assembly GCA_039655065.1). NCBI lineage: Eukaryota > Metazoa > Chordata > Mammalia > Chiroptera > Phyllostomidae > Glossophaga > Glossophaga mutica. The sequence continues at coordinate 58,655,437 of CM077306.1, read as the reverse complement.
AAAATACAATAAATGTTTCTGGTCACCAAAGTTTTCAAACTCTGTTTATCATTCTCAAGTAATTAGAACATTTTTGTATTATTATTCTGATATTGATCCATTTATTGACTTTTGGTATGATTGATCAACTGGGACCTTCATTTAACAAACATTTATCGACTACCAGAAGAGTTCTTGGCATTGCACTAGGTGCTGTCTAACTTAGTTCTATCTTGATTTTAAAGAAATAGCAAGTTTAAAGTGCAATACCTTTAGAGCATTATTGTTATAGATATTTCTTCTAGTTCTTATCTCTCATTGTAATTAACTCTCAATAATATAAGTATGAAATTTAATGACAGTACCCACTATTGACTATATATTTTATAGAACATACTTGAAGATACTGTTTTTGTTATTCAGCAATGCCCAAATTTTCTCACCTTATTCTGTAAATAACCTTGCCTCCAGAGATTTTAGAATTACTGCCATAAGACCCCAAAGCGAACAATTATTCTAAAAGACAGTTCTGATATGAGATATAATGTCTCAAAAGATTCTCCAACAAATAGCCAAACCAATCTGACAGTGTAAAATGAAGCACTTGGAGAAAAGCCTAGAATTTTCTTTCTTTTTAAAAATGAAACCCCTTTTCTGCACAAAATTATTATCATAGGTAAGACATTTATATTTTCCTTGACAAACTACCTGACAATAATTATTTGTCAGCCCCCAGAAAGCTCTGGGTTATGTTATTTCCCTCACCTTAAACATAAAGATTTATTAGTTTATCCAAATGGTCACCCTATAATTTATAGAACTAAGGTCATAATTTAAAATTTCTGACTCTGAGAGTATCAGGTTTTGGAAATTAATGTCAATACTCTTCAATTTTCTTCTGTAAATAGTGTCAATATTAAATAATTTTTATCCATAACTTTCTTTTTATATTTTTCATCTGGTCTTCTTCATTTATCTTTATTTCTCATGCTACATTTTGTATGTAAGGTGATTCCTACTTAATCTGTTTCTGACACCTCCTGTCCACATTATCTCACTAGAAATCAAAATAAAATATTTTCTCCATTCAAAACACAAATGACATGCAATTTCTAAAGTTTTCATTATATTCATTTGGAAAGCAGAATTGTTGATGCTTATGTTTTCTCATTCTACAGTATGACATTACAGTACAGAATATAAAAGAAGGCCTAAATTTCCTACCTAAACACAAAGAAAGTGGTCATTGAGAAGTTAATCTAATTTGAATACTACTGGGAGTGGAGGCCTTAAGGAAATTTGTAAGTCATATTTATTTTGGTGAAATCATATTGAAAATGTAACGGCAGAGAACAATGAATAAATGAAATCCTTGTCATTGGGAGTAATTAATCCCATAATCATCAGTTTTGCATATTCAGAGAACCTGAGGCTATTAAGAAATGGAAGTTGTTCTAGTAGACAGTCTACTTCATTGATTTTGCAAGGCAAATACTTTTGGACTGTACTAGAATTTAGAAGATTTATCCTTATTTCAAACTAAAAATCTCTCCTTTGCAGTATCTCCCTAAAGGCCCAAGTACTTTCTTCTAAAGCAATGTGAAAGATTTGTTACGTAATTTCCACTAAAATAGATATGAATAGATGCTATAGCTACATAATTTTTTCTTTATAGTAAAAAACTATAGTTCTATCCATAAAATCAATGACCCTTGTGTGGGCCTAAATTTGGGCAGCAAAAGCAATGGTAGAAAGGTAGGCACAAACTGAGATAAAACAAACAAGCTTGGTGAATAATTGGCAAAGATGCACAGGGGTAGATACCAGAATTAAGGTTTCCATGGGCAATAATTAGTTCACTTTTTGATTTGTTGAAGGAATAAATCTTGACTCAGAACACTGGTTGTGAATCTCAGTAAGTAGATGGTAGCTGACACCAGGAACATGCAGAGCTCATCAGGGTGAGTGTACAGAGTAAGCTAACAGTGGATCGAGAATGGGATTCTGAAGAATTTTGTCAATTGAAGGACAATGTCAAGTAAAAGTCCTCTAAAGAGACAGAGAAGAAAAATGTCAGATGTTTAAAAGAAGACTGATTAGAATGTCATGTTGTGGTTCTAAAGACAAAGTGTTTTTATTTATTTTTTTTTTCATTTTTAAAATTTTATTGTTGTTTAAGTACAGTTGTCTCCCTTTTATCCCCACCACTCCCACCCCAGCCATATTCACCTTACTCCCCGGATTCCATCCCACCTTGAATTTTATCCATGTGTCTTTTATAGTTGTTCCTGAAAACCCTTCACCCTTTTGCCCCCATTATCCCCTCCCACTTCCCCTCTGCTAAATGTCTGTTTTTAATTTCCATGTCTCTGGTTCTATTTTGCTTGCTTGTTTGTTTTGTTGATTAGGTTCCACTTAAAGGTGAGATCATATGGTATTTGTCTTTCACCGCCTGGCTTATTTCACCTAGTATAATGCTCTCCAGTTCCATCCGTGCTGTCCCAAAGGTCAGGAGCTCCTTCTCTCTTTCTGCTGCATAGTATTCCATCGTGTAGGGTGTGAGATGTTTGTTGATGTAGGAGAATACAAATCAGAAGAGATCAAGAAGGAAGAAGAGAAGGAAGAAGAGGAGGATAGAAAAGAAAGAATAAGTAAATTACTTTAATAGGTTTTTCTGTGCCGGGTAATGTTGTTAAGTGCTTTATATGCATCTTCCAAAAAATGAGAGGAAACAAGTACTTTCACAGTAAAAATCATGTATGATATGATTGGCAGTAGGTTCCCAGACCCAGGAATTCCAGATCAGTTATCTGCTTTGGTTCAGTAGTCTCTTCCTAAACCATGTAATAATATAGCCCTGAAGTTTACAAGATGCATCTTTTTGGATCCCATTTACAGAGTTATGACAGGGTTTGCTGTATTATTTCCATTTTACAGGTGAGAAGACTATGATTTTGAGAGAAATTATTCTTTACATATCCTACTTAAATTGATCCTGCTTCTAGTGTATATTCCCTAAGTATGAAATGGAAAATTGCCTTTTTTTGATCCCTCTCAGATTTTGCACTTACAAATAAGGAAACTTCACAACGTCAGCATTAGAATTCCCCAGAACCTCTATATTAGCTAATTTTTCTTCAGAGATAGGGAAAAAGTGACCTATTTGTTAAATCTGTTGTTTATTTTCATACATGTAGCACGGATTAACACTGAAAAAGCTCCACCTTCCTCTTTATAACATTGATAAGAACTGCATATTAGAAGAACACATTTCAACTATAGTCAATGAGCAGCTCCATAATAGAAATTATGACATTGGTACCCATGATATTTCAACAGACAAAATTTGCTGGAGTTTCTAAAGTCACCCATGATTTCAAGTTAATAGTATAATGCTGAGTTTTTATAAGATAACTCTATACAACTTTATAAGGTTGCTAGTACATTAAAAGAAGGTTTTGGTAAACCAAATTGTCCCTCAAGAGATCAGATATCATGTCTTACATACTGTATTTCCCTCCTTGTGCCAAAAGAACTTGGTTGGCAAAACCTTAAATATAAGGTTGATTTGGGGAGAGGGGCTCCTTGCCACTTTTCATATGATAATTTTCCTTTCACAGGGAAGTGATGAGATGGATAAACAGACCATGGGGTTTCTACAGTACAGTCCTTTGAGAACCTGACTGAGTCATTACAAATTGTATCAAAGGAGGAAATATAAACAAGGGATAGTTTTAAAAAGGACAACTATAATTGAACAGCAGTAAAAAAACAAGGGATATTTTACAAAATGCATATGTTTTTAATTGCGGTCTGGAGAAATGATGTATACAATATACTTGATAACATTTCAAATACAGAATGGGGAAAGCATGTTTCTCAGTTTCCCAAATAAGGGGAAAAGTCATAATTAGATGTTATCACTATCAGTTTAACTAGGTTTCAAAGGGGGAGTTGGTCCACCTCACAATTTGGAATCGGATATCAGGTCATGCCATAGAATGTGGCCACTCACAAATCTTTGATTGTGCACGCTTCCATGAGGAAGGGATTTCAACTGCCTGGTCTGTAGAAGCAAGAAACTCCACCAGTGAGAAATCAGAGGAGCAATATCTGATTTTTATTTTGTTTTAAATCCTCTCCTGCAGACATTTTCACTGCTTGTAGAGAGAGAAGAATGAAGAGAGAAAGAGAGAAACATCAACATGAGATAAACTTGATTGGTTGTTTCTCGTACATGTCCTGACTGGCAAGAACTGCAATCTAGGCATGTGCTCTGACTGGGAATTGATCGAGAAAACGTTCGGTCTATGAGACGCCGCTCCAACTAACTGAGTCACACCAGCCAGAGCTGACTTTTATTTTTAATTATTTCTTCAAAGAAATAAAAATGTCTTTGTTGAGAAACCTCCTGAATGATTTGAATTTCAAGTTTTAACACTTGAACTTCTGAATTTTTTTTATTTCATAGCTTATCAAAGAAATTCACATTCAGAGAGTAGAGGGTAGTTTCTATTTGTTAACAAAAGTCCCTGAAATATCACAATACTCAAACTAAACTTTACATGAAGTGACTTCTCTAGAATCAATGACTCAAATTTCTAATTGTAATGAAAAATAATTTGATTTTTTTTAAAAAGAAAGAAAATAATGAGTGAGTCAATATTTATTGTATGTGATTCAAGAAACAGATATAAAAAAAAGAGTTATTATCTAAATTAGATCAAGAAACAGTTTATTTCAAACTAGTACTTAATAAGAACTTGAATTCAAGAATCTGGGTTTTTTTTTCCCAACATGTCCAGGATTTCATTTCACATTTAAGATAACAACTGGCTATCGATATTATTAGGAAATTTTATCTACATCTGGGAAGATTTCTCTTTATTTTCAACCATTAGTGATTTATTTGTTGCTTTAATATTATGAGCCTGCTGTATTCAATAAATTTAAACAGAAGTATGTCATTGTCTTCATTTGGTTCAACTTGATTCACCAAATGCTTCCTGGGCATAAGCCTTGCTCTGCAGCCTGTGCTGGAAACAGGGGCACTGAGCCACTGCCCAGGCTTTCCTCAGCTCCCTGCAGCAGAGCTAATCTCGTGTTCACCCATAACGGAAGTGCAATTAAAGAAAAAATACTCTGGAAGCATAGGAGGAAGAGCATTGCTTCTGCCTCTGTTTGACCTGGACTTATAATAAGAATTTACTAACTCCTTTGTCCACTCTTCTCCCACTATGGTTTCCTCTTGTTTATTTTCCTCCCAACCGATTTCATTTTATAAATAAATATAGGGTTATGCACTTCCCTGGTTTCCCATTGCACCGGGAGTAAGATCCCGTGTCCTTTCCATGGCATCCAAGGCACGCCAGGACCTGGCTTCAGCCTTTCTAGCCTCATCTCACTTCGCTCCCTTGTCTGCTCCAGCCAGGCGAGTCTTCCTTTTCCTCATAGTCGAAGCCCTGGCATCTGCTGTTCTCCCTGTATGAAAACCCTTCCCCCATATCTTTAATAGTTTGCTGCTTCTCTTCATTCAGCTAGCAGCATGAGTGCCACCTTCTTAGGAAGGCCTCGCTGTTTAAACATTCTCTAAGACCGCCGGGTTTTATTTTGTTTCTTAGGCGTATCTCAAAGTAGTGTAATGTTCTTGATGGGCTGGCCTGCCGCAACCGCCTCTATGCCCATGCAATGTACCTTTCACGTTTACTAGGTGGTTTCAATTCTAGAACAGGGGCTGGTACATCCCAGGGGCCTAGCAATTATTGTTGAGCACACGAATCAGCACAACTACATTTTCATATACTTCTTCCATTTTAAATAATGGTAGAGAATCTGGTTGAGTTTTCTCTTTGTACAAGTGAATATGCCAATTAATATTTTGGTGCAATCTTACTAAGTTAATGTTCAGTTCTTAAAAAAAGGCCAAATATAACATAATAAAAGAAAAGATATAGTGTTCATGACATTTATTCCTTGGAGTCATTGGCCAGCACTGTTACTGTCTCATGACAGTAAATTCACAAATGTAAGAAAAATTAAAAATAAATTACCTCCTCCCCTTTTTATGTTTTGAACAGTACCATTGTCTTTGAGTGTTCCCCAAAGGGGGTACAGGAGGTCAGTTTGCACATAACCAGCAAGGTTGAAACACTATTTCAGTTTTGTTGCAATCTTCCCTTAATGGGAAGGCTAACATTCCAATATTATTAAAAATGCAAACCAATAAGACATGAAATGGCTTGCTTATTGCTAACATTTATGCAAAACCACTTAAAATGTTAAAAATATTGATCTCCTACCCTATGTAGCAATTAATGCAGCAAAGATGACGACAATTGCTTTTTTCCACTGGAAAATCACCAGCAGTCTACATTCTCTTCTACTTAATTTACACAACTATATATATCCTTCAAAGTCACTGGAAACTGGTGTAATCGCTTTTGGAAATTCAACTAGTCTCCAATGAGGAAGAGGTTGTTAAATTAAATTCAAGTAATGTGAAGCTTCAAAAGAAACCAGAAATATAGGCATTGTTGCCCCTGTATGGAATGAGGTTATGTAAAGGTCAGGAAAAGAAAAGAAAAAGTAAGAATTCCTAGAACCTTCTTTTAATTCTCTGTTGAAATGTTATGCACATTGTAAGACTATTTGGAAGCAGGCATCCTGTTATATAAAATAATTATAGTTTATAATCAGTCACATTTTTTGCCACATAAATGTACACTGAATTTATTTGAAACCAAAAATTGCGTGTTTGTGTGTAGGCAGCCCTAAAGTTTCTGAAAAACTGAAAAAAATACAGGTTTGCAGAAACAAGGTAAAAAATAAAAGTTTTAATTTTTGCTCATTTAGTTTTACCTAGGGAAGATAAAAGGGGACAACAGGGAAGTAAAAAAACAAGAAAGGAAGAAAAAAAGAGATCAGAGAAAAGGGTACACACACACAAACACACAATCCATTCACATTATACATTAGATAGGTTCAGTATTTGTGAATTTTCTTACTCATCAAAATTTGTTACCCCGACATCAATACTCTAGAACTTCATAGACATGCACATGTGGGTAGCGGTGAAAACCGACACACACATTCCGGATGAGGCAACAAGGGTATGCTCTGCTTTCTTGTTCATTTCTCATACTCTAAACTGTTGTCCTGTTCACTGTATATTTAGTGTTTTGTTTTGGCATCTTTATGTCTTTTATTGATGATTAACTGTTTATAATGGTCTACAAGCACAGTGCTGGAGTTCTACCTGGTGCTGCTAGGCCACAAGGCTATGATGCACATTACAGAGAAAATGTGTGCATTAGAAAACATGTGTATTTACTCAAACATGAGCTATAATGAAGCCTTGATCAAGTGTGGGTTGCTTATCTGGAGGCAGGATTAAATAGAATAAATAAGAAGTAATGTGACTAGATGAACAAATGAGAGATAATTCAGAGTAGCAAAGGACTGAATTAATCACAGAATGTAAGTAAAAGAGGGAACTTGAAGAGTTTGCCTGTTTAACTTCATCATTAAGCAGTTGAGGGATGTGGGAATGGGTTTAATGGCTTAAGGTAAAGCTCTGCAGCCCAATTCAAATCTCAGCTCTTACCCTCTTAACTTCTGCGAGCCTTGTTTAATCATTTGTAAGATGGGAATAATGATATGTCTCATAGGGTTGTAGTAAGAATTAAACATGATAAGAAAGCAAAGATGGTAGAAGAGTGTGCATTTCAAGCATTCGGATAACAATGTGGTGATGATTGAGTAGACCCTAGACTTACATTTACTTAGAAACTTCCTGGTAGAAACCAGTCCCTATGTACTCTTATTCCTGCTCAGTGATGGTAACATCACATAGTCCAGTGGCCACTGCAGCACTAGTTGGGCTGACTTAATGTCATGATGGTTGGTATGAAGAGGTCTGTATTCCCAAGGTACACTTTCATAGAGTAGAACACGGAGTCAAATGAAAAATAATGAAAGCAGGTGGTTAAGAGAAAGAGGGATGTCTGCTTTAGTTTTGTCCTAAAAGAACATCATTTCCAAAAAATACAAGTAAGAATTTATGCCAAATCTCACATGTCCACTATCCAATCAGTTATATTCATAAAATGGAGTAGGCAGTGATTTCTGCTAGGAGAATAAAGTAAACTAGTATAAAAAAGAAAGGTTTGTCTTTTTTTCCTCTTTGTAATGAAAGTTAGAAAGAAATAACTGCATCCTGAAGCCTCATTTTTTTCACATATATGAGGTCTGTCCAGCAGGTATCCAGCCATGTAATATGAAAAATAGAGACATTTATCGAAGAAGATACAAGATTCAAGAAACATTGTACATAGGACAATGACTCTTCTGTCCCCTTCTGTCCTCAGAAAAGTAAGCAGCTAGGGACCTCACACAGTTCTCGCAATCACTATCAGCTGCCCTGTAATATTTTCCTGAATCTCATTGATGTTCTGAAATCTCTTATCTTTCAAAGGTGATTCTAGTTTTGGGGAAAGTCAGAAGTTGCAGGGCACCAAATCTGGGCTGTTTGGGGACAGAATTACCTGGGTGATTTGATGTTTCTCCAAAATACTCTGTGCAGGACATAATGCCTGAGCAGGCCTGTTGTGATGAAGCTGCCAATCGCCGGTTGCCCATAGGTGTGGCCTTCAGAGTAATCTGAATAGCTTCCACTGAGGAATGTTCAAGCTTAATGCAAAACTTGATGCAGATTTGTTGCTTTACTTGCTTAGTAATTTTGAATGTGATGGCCACACAGTACACATGCTCACTCAAGGTGACTACCTCCCCCCACTAAGTAGTACAGTGCAGTTGATAATGTCCACATATGTGCATTCCAGCCCACTCTCCTTGACTGCCAGGTTATATCCATGTCATGCAAACCATTCTCTTTATATTAACAATGGCCGGACTTTTTCTGGACAAACCTTCTTATAATGTTAAAAACTTAAAATCCACTTATGATGAAATATTTCATCAAAGCTGAAGATGGAAACTTGTCCAAAATAAAATTAGTCAAGATGTAAGACAACCTATTTGATCTCATTTTTTACTACTAAGGAAGCCAGAAAGTGAAATAAAATTACAGTACCTTTCATATCATATCTACATGGACATGCATAGAAATTCTTAGATGTTAGTATTAATACTAATAATATATATTACTTCACATGTCAGAGAGACACAGCAACTGCTATTTTAATATATTTAGCCAATCCTGTTCATCAACATGAGTAAATGGTACTGAGCTGGTGATAAATCTACAGATTTTATAACCTTGCATTTTGGATTAAACAAAATAACACTGAGGAGTACTTCCAAGAATGTGGCTTTCAGTTTTTCCTTGTCATTTTCATCTAGGGAAGCTTACCATTAAAAATATATTTTTTTTTCTTTTTAAACCCATCAGTTAGCTGCCCACTTTGTATTAAATGCAAACTGTTTCATACAACACTTGCTGGAAGCAAATGTGCTTGTAACATGACTCCCCATAATGGATTCATTAAAAATATGATATATTTTACATTTTAAATCAAAGAATTTGTTTTATATTTTAGCAATTAGCATTGACTTTGACATAGTTATATTTTTATGAATAGGATATAGTTATTCCTCAAGAGTCAGCTAACAAATAGCACTTGCTAGTATTACTATTTAAAAACATTCCATCAAATAAAATAGTGATGTGGCTGCTTTTTTTATGTCATAGTCATACAGGCTGGGAAATGACATAAAAGCACACAGGGCTATACTTTGGTAAGGGGTCCTAAGTGACTATCGTTTATAACATATTGAAGGCTCCCCTGTAGCTAATGAACTCGGAGCCATAAAAATTAACCACATTGATTTTAAAGATATTACAAATAGGTAAGGGGATGTTGAATAAGTCATCAGATTTACTAATTCTAAACGTTTATGTTTATCCATATCTAAAGTTGTAGGCATTGCTTACCGTCAGACTGGAGGGTTAATGTTTGAGAAGACCATTAAACTCTTATCGTTTAAACATGATAACTGTCTCATGTGTCTACATAATTTTTCAAAGCTATTTTTAAGCCACATAAGCTTTTCAATTTCAACTTAACATCCACCAAGGGATTTTTTATTAAATTTGGTGCAATATTTTAACTAATTGGCACAGCTCAATTTTAAATAAATTCTAGACTTAAAAGTAATTTCTAAAGATATAACTGCCATAATTTTCCTCACTGCATCACTGGTTTTGAATAGTGGCTTTCAAGTTTAAATCATTACAAATCTTTTAGAATCCCTAGACATCTGATTTTGTATAAATCTAATGTAAATTTTATGGCGTTAATTGTGGCTAAACTGGCAAAATAAGTTGTGATATATAATTCTGGTTGCCCAAATTAATTTGAAAGAGTAAATATTTCACAAAATATTGTGTAAACAAGTAAAGCATTAGAAACATTTCAAATAAGAACTAAAATTATCTCTTTCCTGATAAAAATTGTTGGTCTGCTAAAACTACTATTGGCCAGGATATTATTATGTGAACTAGTACATCCTGGAACAGAAGGGTTTGTGACTGGGAACTTGGGAATTTCACCTGGAAAGAACAGATGACAATGGGGGATGATTGGCTGAATCATCAGGGAAGACAGAAAGCTGAGGTAGAATACAAAGGAACTATTCATGGCTTTTGTCTGTAGCAGACAGAAGCCTAAAAGAAGGGTGACTGCTCTCTTCTAGTGTCATGGATGTCACATGGCAGAAAGTTTTATGTTTGTTTCTAACATTAGGCAAACAAAAACCTTTTGAATAGTGAATTAGGCTTTTGTTTTGAGCCTGCAAATTCTTCCTCTTCCTGTCAGTGAGCACTGATCTGATTGCAGCTCTCTCATTTTCATGGTGTTAAACTGTGTGGGGAAGGTGTGTAAAAGGCCCAACACTGGAGCACCGACCTTACTGCACAGAGTTCACACAGCTTTTGGAGTTTCCTTTCTCTCTCTCTCCTTCCTTCCTTCCTTCCTTCTTTCCTTCCTTCCTTCCGGGATGGTGGTAGAGAAAAGTAGGTGGTGTGGGACAGTAGAAGACCACCAATTTCTTTGCTCAAATAAACAATGTGAGTTACACTTTCTGAAACCAGTTCAGCAAAGACCAATCTTCTTTGGAGAAGGATACAGCGCTATCACCACGATTCAGCTTTGCTTGTCTGAGTCTGTGCGAATTGTGAGGGAAAGTGCTTTGAGGGAGCCCTTCCTGTTCTCTTTGGTCCCTGTAATCTGAACTCATTTGAGGTTCTGAGGTTCAAAATTTGATGACTTGGCAGAAAAAGATAAATCCGTTTTTAAAGGCATGATAAGGAGTGCATTTTTGTTGAGGGAGTGAGTCACAGATTAGAAAAACTGAAGCCATTTTAAAGCTCTTGATTATGGCCCACTTTTAAATACATACATTCACTTTGAATTAAAAGAATCCAGAGAAATCAGAATAATTTTTGCTTTCTGTGGCCAGACTTTGAAGTGGAGAAATGTAGAACTAAAAGCAAATAGCATAACCTGTTTTAATCAAAAAGAGTCTAGCAAGAAACAATCAATTAAACAACAGTCTGATTCTCTGCGACATCAATGTAGGAAAATCTGTTAGACGCCAGATTGTGTCTCAAGACACATATGATGAACTGAAAAAAATGACCTGCTAATAGCTTTTACCGGTAATAAATGCATCATGTTATTGGTAATTCTGCAGATGGTAAATCAAGCTAATATCGAAGCTGAAACAAGCTACTTGTTAAATATAGTTCAAAATGATCTCTGTTATTCAAAAAAAACTGTATTGCACAGAAAAGAAAGATGATTACTCTTTATATTTCTAAGCATCTTAAATAGATAAATATTTCCATTGTGCCATAGAGGCATTTTAATTTTTAAATTCTTTGGAGAGAGCATGCCTGAAATAAATTTAAGCTTAGAAAAGATATGTTTATTTAGATTATGAGCAGGAACTACAATGTAAAACCTGTGCTGAAATTGAAGTGTGACTTCATTGCGTACAATGCATATTAGAAGATATTTCCAATCAACATTTGGAATACTGATCTGGTAAATTTCAACATTTGAGCACAACACATATTAATGAATGATGGAGTGATGGATATGCCACTCATATCACTGATTCTCTTGAAAAAACTTATTTGCTTAAAGAATACTTTAGCTTCATTTTTTTTTTTTTTTTTGTTATAAGATCTAACATAGACAGCAACACAGTTCTAAGGAGAAAACAGAGATTAGGAAAAAAGACAACAAGACAGAATAATGGTTCAAGAAATCATTCCAATAAGGAAAAAAAGATGTACAAAGGAAAACCCAATTTTAAAAAAGTTAACTTTATAGGTGGACAGATCAGACCACTGAATGTCAAATTGGGCTTTTCCTATCTGGTTATTTTTAATGTAAAATTATTTTGTTTGTCCATCTATATGGCATGTAGCTAAGCTTGCTGATTTGTATTTGTATTAACTGGAGATAAGATCAGTTCTAAGTGTTTATTTTTTAAAAATTTCTAATAAGGTTTATTTTAAATAAATTTAATTTAAGATGTATTTATATTTTTTCAGATAGATTTATGTTTTCTTATATATATACTTATGCATGCATGTGCAGAAAAAATATACAGACACATGAATAAAACTTATAGTTTTTTAAACTGCTAATTCCATTGTAGTTCTAGAAAACCATACTAGCTTGTTTGGATTAAAAGAAAATTTTTTTCTTTTTAAGAAGATTATTCAGTGAAATATTTCTAGTATTAGGTAGAATCCAGGATCTAGAGTCTTTGAAAATCAGATTTTTTTTTTTTTTAGTTTTGGATTTACCTATTACCTGGCACATCTTGAGGAACATCAATTAATGTCTTAAATGTTCAGCTTTTAAACAGTAAAAAATGTTATCTATTTATCAATTTTCTATGATAAAACTTTGGGACAGTGACAGTGACAGCAATCCTACTTTAAGCAGTGAAAAAAGGGCAAAATATCACCTTGTTGGAGGAACAGATGTTTGCCATCTACTAACATCTATTAATTCACTGCAGAATCAGAAAATTACAATAAGATTAATCCTAGGCCAAATTGTGAAGCTGGGAATTATTACAATCAGCAGTTCTCCGAATTCCCAAAAGTAGTCCTGTTCACAAAGATTCCTAATGTCTCTCCTCACCTTTGTCTTCACTGTTTATTCAGTTTACTCAAGCACTATAATAGAGGCATTAATGAGATAATATCTCTGCCTTTTATAGGATGTTATCAGTTTAAAATAACAGAAAATAGAGTTGAAAGTAACCTAATCAATAAGGACATTTACTATATCGCATAACAAAATGTCCAGAGGTAGGACAGCTCCGGGGTTCATTGTTCAGCTCAGTGCTAGAAGCCAAGGCTCTGTCTTCTGCTTTTACAAAAACAATCTTAATGCTAAAATAAAATTATAAAATATATTCATTTAAGCCCTGGCTGGTGTAGCTCAGTGGATTGAGCGCGGGCCTGCGAACCAAAGGATAGCGGTTCGATTCCCAGTCAGGGCACATGTCTGGGTTGCAGGCCAGTTCCCAGTGGGGGACACATGAGAGGCAACCATAAATTGATATTTCTCTCCCTCTCTCCTACCCTTCCCCTCTAAAGATAAATGAATAAAAGAATTCTTTTTTTAAAAAATATATTCATTTACATACATTTTATATCTTGCTATACAATTAAATATATTACATTTTAAGTAAGCATGCAAAATGCATTTCTTTCTTATTTTTCTATGGTTTAAATGCTTCTTACTGTCTGGAAATATTTCAAACTAGAAAATGGGAAGCAGCAGATTTAATATATGTTACTCTGTGCTTCTATGAGGATAAATAGTAATTCTGTCTATTCTTGTGTTGAGACAGGATAGAGGTACTGATAAAGTTGGGGAATTGTGGGTTGGGAGCAGCACCAAAAACTGGAGGAACTCTGACATTCCTTCCTGCAAAATATGTCCTATAGAGGGTATTTGAAGGGATAGATTTGCGGTCAATTCTAACATAAAAGAGAAAACCAGGAAGTAGTGAGAATGTGGTCATGATATGAGATTATTTCTTAGCAATATCAGGTACGAATAAGTATTTGACAATCTTTGTTAGAAAAATGCTGTGATAATGTAATGCAGTAGATGATGGACTCTTCTCATGAGCAAACTTACATTCCTGGATCATGGGGCAAAACTACTCCAGAGTATAAAATCTCTGTGGAGTCACAAGGAACCCCAAATAGCCAAAGCATTCTTGAGAAAGAAGAACAAAGCTGGAGGCATCACACGTTCTGATTTCAAACTATATTACAAAGCTATAGTAATCAAAAGAGTGTGGTATGGGCATAAAAACAGACGTAGATCAATGGAACAGAACAGAGACCTCAGAAATAAACCCCTGTATAACTTTCAACAAAATTACTAAAAACGTACAATGGGAAAAAGATAAACAGTGTCTTCAATAAACAGTGTTATGAGAAAACTGGATATCTACATATAAAAGAATGTAACTGTACCCCTATCTTACACAACACAGAAATCAAGTCAAAGTGGATTAAAGACTTGAAAATAAGATGTGGAAATGGAAAACTCTCGGAAGTAAAAGCAATGAAAAATCTCCTTAACATCTGTCTTGGCAATGAGTTTTTGGATCTGACACCAAAACAAAGACAACAAAAGCAAAAATAAATACTGTATTTTGCCATGTATAACCACACTTTTTTTTCCCAAATCTTTGAGAGAAAAATCAGAATGTGCATTACACATGAGTAGTACTAATTCCTTATCTATCTAAATGTTTTTAGTTCTTTTATTTATGTTTATGCATTAAAAGTATAATTCTATAAAACTATAACAGTATCTCTATGTAAAATAGTATCCTGGAATACAATAATTAGTTTTGTTTCTAACTATAAATGAATAAAAATTGAGTTAGAAAATTAAAATGAAAGACATTTTCCTGAAAGTTTGGGCCGAAACATGGGTGCACATTATACATGGCAAAATATGGGATAAGTGGGACTACTAAAAAGCTCTGCACAGCTAAGGAAGCCATCAATAAAATGAAAAGGCAACCTAGTGAATGAGAGGTAATATTTGTAAAGCACATATCTGATAGAGTTCATGTCTAAAATATAAAAGGAACTCATACAGCTCAATAATAAGAAAAGAAATAATTCAGTTGAAAAATGGGCAAAGAATCTGAATAGATGTTTTTCCTAAGAAGGCATTCAAAGGGCCAGCAGAGGTTTGTGCTGACTCTCAAGCTGAGATCAAGTTGGGCCAAGGACACTGAATATCATTGCCCTCTTTGACTTGTTTCCCAAGAGAGTCTCGATAAAATGATTTCATCATACATACATGAAGGGGACCCTTCAAAAAAAATAAACAAAATTATCTTCTGGTAAATGAGCGCCTTGTAGTAGAGGCATGCCCCGCTAGGTGAGTCGTCTAGGAACCCACCTGTATCAGTGTACCAGCTGGAATTGTTGTGAGAGGCTGCATTCAGCTTCAGTGAATTTTTTCGAAGACTCTTTCAGTGTGCTTGCCCATTTCATGACAGGTGGTTTACAAGCACACCTGCCCACACCCTGCTGAGTGTTCAGCAGCCTCCATGCCCCACCCTTCCTATTTACCTGATCTCACCCTGAGCAACGTTTTTTGTTTCCCTACATGAAAAATGTCCTCAAAAGGAAACATTTTGTCAATGTGGAAGAGGTGAAACAAAAAATGGAAGAAGCACAAAAAAGGCAACATATTTGACAAGTTCAAAAATTGTTCTGAGCAGTGGAAAAAATATCTCAATAGGTGTATTGCATCAAAGGGAGAGTACTTTGAAGGTGATTGAAGTTTAAATATATAAGAATAAATACACAATTTTTTATAAATAAATTCTTGAGTTTGGGGGCTATATATTTAGCCAAATGGCTAACAGGTACATGAAAAAGTGTTCAATGTCACTAATCATTGGAGAAATACAAATCAAAACCACAGTGAGATTATCACCTCACATCTGTTTGGATAGCAACTATCAAAAAGACAAGATATAGCAAAGAACGACAAAGATACAGAGAAAAGGGCACCCCTGTGCACTGTCAGTGGGGATGTAAATTGGTAAAAGTCATTATGGAAAACAGTATGAAGATTCCCCCATGAAATTAGAACTATCATCTGATCCAGCAGTCTTGCTTCTTGGTATGCATCCAGTGAAAATGAAAACATTATTTTAAAGAGATATCTTTACTTCCCTGTTCATTGCAACATCATTCATAATAGCCAAGGTATGGAAACAATTTAAGTGTCCATTGATATGTGAATGGACAAAGAAAGAAAAAAAGAGTGAAAGAAAAAGGCTAAGTCAGAGAAAACAGAGTAGAATGATGGTTGGCAGGGTAAACCAAACCTGGAATGTCTGATAAGCTCTGTCAAGAAATGTAGATATCCAACTCTGGCTGGTGTGGCTCAGTGGGTAGGAGCATCATTCCATACACCAAAGGGCTGAGGGTTTGATTCCTGGTCAGGGTACTTGCCCAGGTTTCAGGTATGATGCCCGGTTGGGGCACGTATGGGAGACAATCAATCATTGTTTCTCTCTAACATCAATGTTTCTCTCTCTCCTTTCCTTTTTCTCTAAAATCAACAAACATATTTTAAAAAAATGTAGATATCCAACTAGTTATTCTTCTGATTGATAAAATAATAGAATTTTTTTTTTATGTTTTTTTTCCAGCAATCCACTCTTTATTTTGCTATACTAATTTAGATATACAGCTCATCTCCCTACTGATATTCACTCCTTTAGCCAACTAAAAAAGAAAATCTTTGCATTAATTGATATTCTATGTTAACAAATTACATAATCTGCTAAAATTCATTTTTTCAGACACATTAGGAAGATAAAATAATTAGTTTAAAACATTAATAAACCTTTACGGTAACAACACAACATGCTGAATTCATTGGTAATCTGTTGGAGCATGTATGAAGTCCATAGGTGGAGAGAAATAAATACGACAGGATGAACAAAGAAAGGTAGGTTCGGTGTACATACTTTTGTGCGCATGCTCTCCCCTTAAGACTTGTGAAAGCTTAATGGTCTTGATCTGTATCAATACCTTGGCTCCTCCGTCCCTTTCTCAGATCTATGTGCAATCCGCAATTTTTCTTGTATTTACATTTCTAGTGCTGTGACATGGAAAGAAATTTTCTCCAAGGACAAATGAACTGTTGTAGTTCACAGTAGACCCTGATTCTGCTTCCAGCTTTTCTATTTATACTGGAGGTATTATTCTGATTCTGATTCAGATTTATCTTGCAAATATAATGGAGTTAAAATGTTTTCACAGCTACCCTTTCATGTAAACTCCAACACCCCAGTGCTGAACCTGCTTTTGGTAACAATGCTAATATCCATACAGAAAATGCTACAGTGTATGTAGTCGCATCTCCTAATAATGAGGTTTTTTTTTTAAGTCAGAGTTCAGCATAAGAGATACCATGGCTTTGTAAATAGAAGTAACAAAATAATTTTGTTATTAACAAACAGAAGGAACTCATTACACACTGGTCTCATTTATAAGACAACATCATATCATTTGGGTCCTAATGTAGTGTTAAATGGCAGGCTCCGTATTATTAGTCACTTATCACTGAGATAAAAGTAATTATAAGACATCTTGTTAATCCTTCCCAAATTTATAAGATATTGGTTATGGGTTATCAGCAATGAATAATGAATAAATGAGCTTTTGACAAAAAAAAAAACATGAAAAACTTTCCAACTTTTGTCTCTTCTAACATTTTGAGATTTTACTGTCACAGACTGATGTGGTAACCTATTTACACTGAATCAAACTTGTTGACATTTAAGTGCTAAAAAAAAAAACCACTATCTAAGCAGTAGAAAGAATATAGGAATGACATTCACAAATATTTCCAGCTGTCAACAAGTCAGATTTCTTACTAACTGTGAGCCCTTGAAGTATTATGTTCTTTGGTTAGAGTGAGAAATACTGTTACTTCAGGGTTGTTTTTTTTTATATCCATATACTTGTCTGTAATAATTATCATGACTATAAAATACCATGAATCTTTCCATTCCTTTCATCTCTAATGTGCGCTATTTTCCTTTTGAACAGTACCAGAAAAGAATTTCTTATGCATTTGACAGATGGAATAGGCGATCATTCACACAAAACCAAGGACACCAACATCCCATAAGAATTTAATGAAGATCTATTCCTAGTAAGTAGGTAAGTGGTAGCACATACTAAAATATTCCTACATGTAACCAAGGAGAAAATTAAACAGGAGCATCCATTTTCTTTATCTCCCTCAGGAAAATACAAATTCTCCTATAGGCATTAAATGAAGAAACCCTCGGTGCTGCCTCAGTAGGACACCTACCCCTGTAAGCGACCATTCTCTTACTGAGATACATGGGGCCATCTGTCTTCATCTTTTTCCTCCTCCTTTTCTAAGATGATATAAAAACAGAAGTGAAGAGGAGTTAATATCACACCCCTTCTTCTAAGTATTAACTTTATTAAGAAAGAAATCCCTATACATTTCATTGTCATGCTGGGAAGGGATGTAAATACTTGCTGAAAAGAAAATTGTATATAATATAGTGATAAAGCATGTTGTGCTTGCCAGCCTGATCTCTGGTCTTCGCTCTACCACTTATTAATGCAAGGCTTTGTAAATTACTTGATTTCCTTGTGCTTCAGTTTTTTCATCTATAAACTGAGGCCTGTAATAGCACCTACTCCATGATTGTTGTGAAGATAAATGCATTCTCCTTCTCCCTTGTTTTGGTTTCACCTTCTCACTAATTCAGATAATTTGGAAATGTGGCAACTTCTAAATTTTCAAAGAAGTCAGTCAGTTGTGTGAGGAGGGTCACCTTGGAAACTTGGAAAGAGATAAATTTAAGACCGGTGATATGGCACACTGTTTTATGCAAGATTTAGCATTTTCAGCATATACGTTATTGGAGGCTTTCTGAGTAGTGCCTGACATGTCAAATCTCTCTTTTACTCTCTATTAGAGTATGATAGAGAGTAACTATGTGCATACTAAAGTGTTCATAGTGCAATAAATTGCACCAACACATAGAGATTTAGAACAATAAACATTGTTAATCTTGCAGTCTCTGTGGTCATAATTTAGCTGGGTGCTTGTGGCTCAAGCTCTCTGATCACTCTGTAGTCTGTTAGCTGGGCCTATGGTCTCATTTAAAGGCATGACCAGGAAGTGATCTGCTTCCTAGTTTACAAGCTAGAATTTCTCAAGCAATCCTGTGGAGAGACCCACGTAGTAAGCACCCAAGGCTTTTAGTGACCATGTTCTTGCCGTTGCAAGAATGTTGTTCTTCACTTTGTTAAACCAGACCTTTTATTTTATTTCCTCAAAGCCACCCCCAACAGGGTATCCATGTGCTATTAGACTTTACTTGGAGAGATGAGGCACTGTTTCATCACAGATAGTAAAGAAATGTCAATGGAATGTTAGGCTTTATGTTCTTCAGGCCATTTTATAACTGAAATCTGTCTCAAGATAATCCATATTGACTGGCATTCATGAGAACTGGCTGGTGGGTCTGTCTCCATGCTCCCTCTCATCTTTCCACCTCATCTGCTTCCTTCTGGGCATCAAACTCATCTCACTGTGCACAACAACCAAATGATCTCCGGTGGCTATTCCCAGTGTGACTCCTGCATAACCAAATCCATTAACGAGCTCTGCAGGACCAGAAAATCTTCCATTTAACAGAACTCTACCACCTGGAAAACATTGTTGTAAAATAGCAGTTGTTTTTCATTATGCTCAAATTTACTTAAAGATTTTTATTTCGTGTTAATTTTTACCTTCTATGGTTCTAGAGTAGAGAAAATTGATCCTGGGTTGATTCAGTTTTTACCCATTATAAAGCATTTTAATTATTCAGCCTGACCCCTGCCTACTCATAATGGTGGGAGCTTGTAAAGATAAGGTTTCTTCAGTTTTTATTTTTGCAAAATATTTCTGTCAGTGTTATGTCTCCAAACACTTGAAATGTAAATAATTGAGTTTATTCCAGAAACATGATTTAGAAAATAGGTAGAATGGACAAAGCTTGAAGAGAATGTCCTGATATTTTGTCATATTCCCTGTCCTTATTTCATTGTATTTCCATAGGTAATCCCACCCTCTTTGTGCTATTTACTCTAACTTTAGTTCTTTGTGACTAAAGTTGTGATTTTTTATCAAGTCCTCTCTTTTTATACTTTTGTTGTTTCATCAGGTTTAAAATGTTATTTTCTCTTTTAATGCTGTGACTACAAATGGAAAATTACAGTAAGAGAGCTTAATTTTATGCTCAATATTTATACCATTCTACCCTAAATTAAAAAAAAAAATGCTTTGAAGACAATATTTCTTTGTTGTGAGGATTTTCAAATGTGGTATTCATAGAAATAAAGAGACAAATATTTTAAAACAAGCTCAGGCATAGGAGAACTGAAGGGATAAACAAAGCAAATACATTATTTACTAATAGAAAAGCTAGTATTAATAAGTGACATGGGAATAAAGTAACCTATGAAAATTAATATCATCTCGCCATCATCAAGAAGGATACTATAAACATTCAAGTTTTATAGCAATTTTTATAGTAAAACAAAATTAAAAAATTCTGAGGTATTTTAAATAACATCAATCATTACACTGCTTTTCTGAGTACTTTACTGAGGATAAAGATCAACGTAAACTTTTATGTTCAGTTTTTTTGTCTTTTACACTACTTTTTAAATATATTTTAATTGTTGTTCAAGTGCAATTTTCTGTCTTTTAGTCAAATCCCAGCCCTCCCCACCTCCCTCCCATTTCCACTCGCCCTAGTATTTGTCCATGCGTCCTTTATATTTGTTCCTGTAAACCCTACACCTTTTCCCCTAAAATTACCCTGAAATTCCGTCCCCTCTCCCCCTCCTCTCTGGTCACTGTCACCCTGTTCTCTATTTTAGTGTCTTTGGTCACATTTTGCTTGTTTGTTTGTTTTTTTGTTTAGGTCCCTGTTAAAGGTGAGATCATACGGTATTTGTCTTTTACCACCTGGCTTATTTTGCTTAGCATAATGCTTTCCAGTTCCATCCATGCTGTCACAAAAGGTAGGAGCTCCTTCTTTCTCTCTGCTGCACAGAATTCCATTGTGTAAATGTACCATAGTTTTTTGATCCATTCATTTACTGATGGGCACCTAGGTTGCTTCCAGCACTTGGCTATTGTAAATTGTGCTGCTATGAACATTGGGGTGCATAGGTTCTTTTGGATTGGTGTTTCGGGGTTCTTAGGATATAATCCTGGCAGTGGAATTGCTGGGTCAAGAGGCAGATCCATTGTTATTTTTCTGAGAAAATTCCATACTGTTTTCCATAATGGTTGTACCAGTCTGCAATCGGTTTTCCAAATCTAACTTTTAAAAACAACAAGAATGACCTGACTTCAATGTACCTTATTGACATTATACTTAAATCAAATACTAAAATGTTTTTAAATTTAAAAAAGTAACAAAGGTTAGTTAAATGTATTAAATTACTGGAGAGGAAAAAAATAATACAATATATGTTCACACCAACCTTTTGAAATTCAGAATGAAAGTGATGGCATTAGCTGTTTGCCAGACAGTGTTTTCTTCAGAAAATGTTAGCAACATTCCATTCTTAAAATAACTTTTTCCTCCGACAATCAATCAAATGTACACTTAGATGATAATCATTTAGATGCCATCAAGGAAATGTTAAGAAATTCTAGGTTTAATATGGAAAAAAAAAAACTATTATTGACACTTTTCTTTTCATTTCAACCCAAAACATGGGGTGGAATTTTTGTTTTTTCCATTCAGTGAAGTACTTTCTCTACCATTGATTTTTTTCCCTATTTGAAACACCTCGCTCAGGGCTCCCAAGCTTATTTTTCTTGGTTACTTTCTGGGAATGGTGGTGGGAAGGTTAGCTATCAATAGGGTGATGTTTCCCAGAAAAATACTCATATCTGAGTTTTGGTTTTCCTACTCATGGCCACAGGAAAAGAGAATAAATATGCTGACCAAAACGAAAAACTGAGGTTCAGAGTCATGAAGTAATCTGTCAAAACTCACCTGTCTGGAAAGTAGTGTATTCAGAATTTTTACGCCTGTATGACTTTAGTATATGAATGCCAATGTCATGAGCTGATTATAATTTATTTTCCTTCTTTGTTAAAATTTAGTTAAAATATAACTAAAGGAAGTTTTTCATTAGCACAATTTTAATCAAATCTGTGTAGGGCAGAACCCAAAGAAGTTTTGCCCAAGAGCAATGGCCATCTGACAGTAAATTCCCTTATATAAGATCATCAGAAATGACTTACTGTTGTCAGATAATCTTGCCCTTGTGCGCTTCAGGGTATATCTTTCCAAAATATTTTTACATGTATTCATTTTTTCTTAATAACTCTAAGCAGTAATAAAATTAGTAATTATTATCAATAGCTTATTATGTCCCATGCATTGTGCTAAGAACTTTGTATCTTATCTTACAACAACCCACTAAGGTAGCCACTATTACTGATCATATTTTATTGATGAGGAAAGAGACTAAGAAAGATTAAGTTACATATAAATCACAGAAATTTACTTCTAATAACTTAAATGGTAAAAGAAGAGTTATCAGTAGACGTCAGAATAGTTCATGGATTTGAAGCAAGAGGACCTTAGTACTGGAATGGAGGATCAGATGCTTTTAGAACCCTCTCCTTGAATATCTCCTGCTCCTACTTATGCCAGGTGCTGGTGCAGTGGTTACTGGCATCTCTGGAGTCACATTCTCATAGTTTTTTAACCTGAGAGGATAAAGAGAATTTTCCTTGCCAACTCCAACATGACCAGCCTGGGAAGGACACATGAGAATATAACTAATAATAGTTCATTTCAGGCACTGTTCTAAAAATTTTATGTCACACAAAATTCCCAAGAACACGTTATTATTATACCCATTTTTTTACAAGTAAGGAAAACAGACTTAGAGATACCAGGAGGATTTGCCTAAGGTCCAATGGTTAGGAGATGCCTGTGCTCAATTTCCCAGTTGAGGGGGCACGGCAGAAGATCCCATCCCTCTACCAGATAACTCCAACCACAGTGCTGCCTGTTGGCCTGGCTTGGGTATCTTGCCTATCAGTGAACAAACTGCCATGGTTAGGAAGATGTTATCCTACTGGTTCAGCTTAGGTCTAGTTCCCATAACTCTAGTCAGAAGATTTAATTCTGTTACCAAAGAAGTAAACACCTCAAGACTTCCTGAGTTTATACAGGCGGTAAGTAGATGAGCTGACAAGGAACTTAGGTCTACCTAATGCTAGAGCCCAGCCTCTCCTTATGTATACTATCTCATAATAATAGTTTGTGTGGTTATCCATTTCACAGACGAGCATATCAACCTCATAAAGTCAAATCATCCCCAAATTTGGATGACAAGCAAGAGGGAGAAAGATAACTTGATACTAGGTCTCTCCATTGTTTGACTCAGTGATTTGTCCATCCTACTATTCAGCTCCCTTGCAGGAGGCAATGGAATGATTTCACTGTACTTATTTCTAAAGACAGCTGGTTCAAAGCACCCATTATGTAGCGAGGTAGGAAAAGAAGATATAGTAGTAAAGTAGCTAGGTATTTAGTTTCTATATTAGTTTACTAAGGTTCCTGTAACAAAGTACCTCAAAGTGTCTTAAACAACAGAAATTTAGTGTCTCATAGATCCAGAGGCTGAAAGTCTAAGCCCAAGGTATCAAAAAGCTTGGCTTCTTCTGAAGGCTGTGGGGAATAGTCTGGTTCATGTTTTTTTTTTTTCCCCTCTCAGCTTCTGGGGGTTTGCTAGCAATATTTGCCATTACTTGACTCCTAGATGCACTACCCAGACCCCTGCCATCCATGTTCCCATGGTGTTCCCCCTGTGTGCTGGTGTGTGCCCAAATGTCCCCTTTTCATAAGTTCATAAGTCACATAGGAGTGGGACTGAACCTTGCTCCAGGGGAACCTTGACTTAATTAACCACCACTTCAATAACACTATTTCCAAATAGGCCATGTTTTGAGGTACTGTTAGGACTTCAACATATGAATTTGAAGGAAGAGATCATTCAATCCATAACAGCTTCTCTAATAAGAAAAAGAGTAAAGGAAACTGGCATAGGTTTTCTACAAAGAAAGACTTTCATTGGCCCTTTTATTGAAGTTAAAGAGAGAGAGAGATAGAAAATTATCCTTAATGGGCAGTTTGATAAAAAGTTAGAAAAATGGAATGGGATGATTGGAAGAAGGGATAGAAAAGAAGTCAGACTGAGAGGACTGGGATGTGGGAAAGGGGATGGGAGATAGCAAAAGTACAATGCAGTGGCCAGGGCAGCCATTTCAATGTCTTTGATCCAAGCGGGTGGTTGGTTCTGATCCAAAATGCCATTGAGATTATAGAAAGTGGATGGTACAGCCAAAGCAACAAGGATAAAAAGTCAACTTTGGCTTCATTATTGAAGATTATTCATTAGAGGAACTGGTGAAAAACATGGAAAAGAGAAAAGTCATGAGAAAAATAAAATATTAGGATGCAGAGTCATTCTTGAATTCATCTAAAGAGTTAGATCATTATGAATAATGCCTTTGCAACTACTTTTGTTCAACAAACCACTTCTGAATATTTAAAATACAATTAGTGATTTAGTTTTCTGATATATATTTCTTGGAAACCAATTGGATATAATCACATCTGCCTAAAAACATATTTTTTAGAATTTATAAATAATGATGATCCATATAATGTAAGCTGAAGCCTCAATACTAATGGGATTCTTAAATGAACTAATATATGTAACATGGTTAGAATAGTGCCTGGCGCATAGCAATGAAGCATGTGTTTGCTAGTATTATTAGGTGACATTAATCTCTCATAGGGCAAATGAAATAGAACAAGGTGTAAACAGACTGAAGTGGGCTTGCTCAGAGCTGCTGCCACATTGATAAATTTATTTTCCAGATGCTTCAATATATACCTCTGATTGTCGCTGATATGATATGATACTGAAAAGAAGCCCTTAATAATAACCAGATAGGAAAAATAAAAAGATGAAAAGCTTTTATGTTCTCTACTCATTCAATGTGCAGTTAACAAATTAAATGCCTAGTGTTTTCAGCTTTTCAGAATTCTTTATTAATTAAATACTAAGAGTCACAAGAAAAAATTTAATATCTAAAACATTAGTTTGAAATAATTTTCAGAAAATGGAAAGATAAAATATTGATTATATTCATTAATATTAATTTTGAATTGATAATTTTGCATCTTGATTAACTAATTTTATAATAACTAAGATTAAACCGAAGTATTATTGTTAAATGATATATATCACATATATAAAGATATAAATTCTTGGGAAGATATTAAAGTCCATAAAGGCATTACAAATAAGGTATAAGCCATGTTTCTTTTTGTTGCTATTAATCGCTTTTAGCATTTTTTAAAAAGATTTTATTATTTATTTTTAGAGAGAGGGAAAGGAAGGGAGAAAAAGAGGGAGAGAGACATCAATGTGTGATTGCCTCTTGCATGCCCCTTACTGAGGACCTGGCCAGCAACCCAGGCATGTGCCCTGACTGGGAATTGAACTGGCGACCCTTTGCTTTGCAGTCTAACGCTCAATCCTCTGAGCCACACCAGCCAAGACACTGTTAGCATCTTTGTATAATGATTTTACCGGAAGTTTTAGACCATGTCTCAAGTACCCATTTGTATAAGTTCAGTATAATTCTCTTCTGGTGTTCATTCTCTATCTTTGGTATTCAGTGAATGTTCTCAACATTGTTATTGTCTTATGTACTTATAGGCAAGTTATCCATAATTCATCGCTTAATGTAGGAGCTCCTACCCTTTGCGACAGCATGGAAGGAATTGGAGAGTATCATGCTAAGCGAAATAAGCCAGGCAGTGAAAGACAAATACCATATGATCTCACCTTTAACAGGAAGCTAATCAACAAAACAAACAAGCATAATATAAACAAAGACACTGAATTTGAGAACAGTCTGACAGTGTCCAGAGTGGGAGGGGAGGGAATTTCAGGGGAAAAGGGGAACGGTTTAGAGCAACAAGTATAAAGGACTCATGGACAAAAACTATGGGGGGGTGGAAATGGGAGGAAGGTGGGGAGGGCTGGGGTGGTGGGCTGGGGCGGGGTAAAAGACAGAAAACTGTACAATATCAACAATTAAAAAATACTGATAAAAAAATAAATAAATAACTAAATAAAAAAAATTGAGAGGGATAAAAAAAAATAAAATAAAAAAAAAATAAAACCAGCTTTAAAAAGATGCTTACCATGAAATCCAACATTTATAATCATAAAGTCATACTCATGGTAATTATTACTAAATCTATGTCAAGTTTCTCTACCTCCTTACACTTGATTATACATGGTGACCTTTCTAAGTGTCCAAAACTAATATTGAGATCCCACAGTAGTTTCCAACTGGCTGCACATTAGAATCACTTGAGATACTTATTTATTTATTTTTTACAATTCTTAAGATCCATCTCAGACCAAATTAAATCAGAATATGTGGAAAACAGCCCTATGCAATCGCATGTTTAGAAGTTTCTTGGGTGATTCTAGCATGTAGTGAGGTTGAAAATTGAAATAAATAATATTCTTTTTTAAAGAAAATTGAAAAATAAGTATAATATGAAAG
Organism: Glossophaga mutica; assembly: GCA_039655065.1. Lineage (NCBI taxonomy): Eukaryota > Metazoa > Chordata > Mammalia > Chiroptera > Phyllostomidae > Glossophaga > Glossophaga mutica. Next base: position 58,628,684 of record CM077306.1, on the reverse strand, counting down.
ACTTCATGAGCATTCAAATATAAGGTGATTTTCTAGTGTGAGAGATAAATTTTAACAAAAAACCTTACTTTCCAATTAGGCATGTGTGTCAACAAAACAGTGTTCCTTGGTACAGTGGGAATATGGGAAGTAATAAAATTAATGAACTTACAATAAATTCAAGGAAAAATATATAAGCTAATACAAAAGTTATGAATTCTTAGGCCAACTGGTTCTTCTGCTTTCTTACTTTTAGATCTCTTTCTCTCTTTTGCTCTCCTTTATTTGACTCTAACTTTTGTTGTTTCACCAAAAATCACTGAATCTGACACTGTACTATTTATTAGCACTAACTAGTATCAGTATGGACATTCTGAACTGATGATGGAGTGTGTTACTTCCCTGTCAGTGGAAAAATTTCAGTTGGGAACACATTAAAATAACATTCATTACTAAATCACTTTTGTATGTTCATTGAGAATTTGCCAACGTTTGTCTATTTGAATACATACATCTTAAAAGTTAGCTATAAAGTACTGTTTTTTTGTGAATGTAAATTGTTATTTTTAATACTAATTATCAACAAACAAGTCCAGAGTCCAACTCAGACTCCAACTTTTCTTTCATTGTAACTGACAACATTTTTATAAAAAAATAATTTTTACTTTAAAAATATGTCTTAAAGATTTTGGTTCAGAGCTTTAAAAAGCACCTAAGTAGAAGTCAGTTAAAATTCTAAAAATCCCTTTCATTACCTATAAAATAGAGTGTTCATGGCTTTGTGTGTAAATAAAATAGTTGTGTTGGAGATAATTTATGTGTAATATGTGTATTTTTAAGCATTATTTAAATGCTCTAAAGACTGAGGGGAATAGCAGGAACTATATAAACTCCTCAAATGAAATATCAGGTGGAATCCCCTACATATTTAAAAATTGTTCTCCTCTCTCCCTTCCCTAGCATCTCCCACTGAATGAATGTAAACTGCATGACTTTGTGAGAAAACTTCATAGTATTCCAATTTTCTCATGTTGTGTGGACTCGGAAGCAAAATAGATAGAAAAATAGCCATCGTAATATTCATATTTAAAAAACATACATGCAGCATGATCTTATTTTTCTTCTTTTCATAAGTAAGCTCTTAATGGTGTCACCAAAACCAGTGCCAGTAATGTGTATATTTAAAATGTTAAATGTCCAAGAAGAAGGCTAGTACTTGCACAGTTCAAATTCTGGATATTTTTAGTTAATTTTTTTCTAACCTCATGAAAATAACACTTTGCTGTACTGCTGAGGTCCATCTGCTTCTGAGTTCATTAATAGAAATTGTTTCTAACAGGATAAAGTTAACAGGACCATGAAGTGAAAATGCAAACAGCCCCTTAATTGTAACTTGGAACTGCATCGTGCTCTCTGACTACATAAGAAGAACTCTAATAAATGTTTGCTTTACCAGTCAAGGAGTGAGTAAATTTAACCTCCCTTAGGTTTGGAGCAACTTTACTCAAAGAAATCTGGCCTTCCACAGTCGTTCCTAGGAAAAAGAAATGACCCCAAAATTCTTTTTGTGACACTTTAGGAATGCTTGAAATTTAATATCAGGCAGATCATCAACTTAAAAAATACAAATAGGTTTAAAATGCTGCAGTTTTATGGAAGTTAACCTTTTTATTGTAATTAATAGATAAGATCAGATAGGAGGAGAAAGGGAGCCATAAATTTCCATTTCTCTATATAATCCGGTGAACTGGATAGAACATCTAGGGTAAAACATTTATAAAAGAACTAGAGTCTCTCTTAGTACTTTTTGAGACTTTTTCAAGTTGTGAAAACTTGGTACTGCTGAAACTTCTGATATTTCCTCCACTTTTGTTTTTATTGAAAGTCCCAACGAACTCAGAACATCTAGGGAAGAGGTAATGTAGGTTATTTCCCTGTCAACCCTGGGGATAATATTCTTTTCCCTGAATTTAGTCAACCTTGCTGGGGCGTGTGTTAAACTCCATTGTTCAATCAATTTTGCATTTCTATAGTGAATCTTTATTTTTTCTACCCAACCTTCATTTCACTGTATTGTTTGCTTCCAAAGAAAATCCTTGGTGAGTGGGTGGAAAAGGGAAAGTGCTATGGAAAAAGTCTGAGCTTTGGAATAAATTGTCCCAGGTTGGAACTATTTTCCCCCTATTTGTTTAGTTTTTCTTTTTTGCCAATTGCCCGGGGAGACATATTGGAAAATATTGCTACAAGAAATGTCCAAGATTTTACTGCCTACGTTTTCTTCTAGGTTTTTTTAATGATTTGAGTCTAACATTTAAATCTTTAATCCATTTTGAGTTAGCTAGGAGACTTTAGAAAAACTTATCCTTTGACTGTCTTAATTCTTGTGACAACAAAATGGGACTAATAATCTCATTGCTTCTCCCAGAGGAGGTAGTGATGAAAGTAAAATCTTAGCTTCTGTCTTTTTTATTTCATCTCTAAACTCCTTTCTTTCTAGCACCTTCCCTCACTTTGCCTCAAAGTTTAATTTAAATCTATACTCATTAGTTATAAGCCAGCATCCTTTCTAATACTTTGGTTCCTAGAATTTATTTTTTCCTCTTAGATGGTATGCTCTAAGATTGAACTCTTGAAATACCATTCTCATAAGAGAGGATTTATGCTTTACTATAGAAAATTTCACAAATGTGCACAAATGAATTTGCTGGTTTCAACTCTAGAGAGGAGGTTTCAGCAAGCTTTATAAAAGGCATTGTGTAAAACTGGTTGAGTACAGTCTACTTGATTTAGGAAGGTGGCCTAACTATCTAAGTACTATCCTCAGGTTCCACATCTGTATAATGGTCATTAGCAACAGTACTTAACATAATGTTGTTATAAGACTAAAAAAATAACAATCTCTGATGGATTAGCTTTTACTGCTTTTACTTGGTGCAACTTACAATGAAGTAAATTAATTTGGGTCAGGAACAGGATTGATTGACAAGTGAGAAATTTTCTCTATCATAAATGTATGTAGTTCAGCCAAAAGTTTTTCTTATCCATAGACTGTGTCTAAGTGGCCTTCTGGTTGCTTACTTACTCTATTCTCATGATGCTTGAATTGTCAACACAGCTATAAGTCAATTATCTTTTTTAATGTTAGCAATAAACAACAGGAAAATAAAATTTAAAAACTAAAATTCCAGTTTAAATAGTGCCCAAACTGCATGAAATATATTAGAATAAATCTAACAAAAGATATGCAAAAATGACATGAGGAAAACTCTAAATTACTACAGAGAAGATTAAATAAGACCAAGTAAGTGGAAAAATATTTTATGTTTATGTCCTGGAAGACTGAATATTGTTAAGATGGCAATTGATTCACAAATCCCAATAAAAAGTATAAAAGCTGGCAAAGGACTTTAAAAGGTATACAAAAATGAAAATACTCCAAAACAGCCAATAGTGTTTAAAAGAAGAACAAAATTGGAGGACTAACACTGCTTGATTTCAAGACATGACTTAGTATAGTAAGTAACCAAGGTAGTTTTATATTTGCTAAAAGATCAGCATTTAGATCAATGGAATGTAGTGAGAACTATAAAATTAAACCCACAAATAAATGGACAATTGATTGTCAAAGCATTCAATGAATATCCAAGCAATTCCATGAAGGAATAAAAGAGTTCTTTTATTAATTATTCTAGAAGAACTGGATATTCATGAGGAATAAGAACCAATCCTTTTCTCACACCGTACACAAAAATACTTTGCGATGAATCATACTCCTAACTATAAAACCTAAAACCATAAAATCTTCTTAAAGAAAACAAGAGGAGGACTCTATGACCTTGGATTAGGCAAGATTTTTTCGTTTAGGACACAAAAACAGAAAATCAATAAATTATATTTTATTAATGTTGAAAATTTTATTTTTTCTACAAAGAAAATAGAGAAGCAATCCAAAACTGGGAGAAAATATTTACAACAAAGAAGATCAGAGAAAAGATTTGTATCCAGAATATACAAAATACTCTTGCAATTCAGTAATAAGACAAACAGCCCAATAAAAACCAATGTGCAAGAATTTTTATCATAAATTTCACTGAAGAAGATATATGAGTGAAAATATAGAGAAGATGCTTAACAGTATAATGCACCAAGTAATGCACATTAAAACTGCAGCCAATTTAGGCTTTCAAGAATGTTAATGAGTAAAAACAGACCATGCCAAATGTGGTAAGGATGTACAGGAATTAAAATTGTCCTGCACTACTGGTGGAAATGTAAGATGGTAAAACCACAGTGGAAAAAAATTTTTGGCACTTTTATTAAAATATTAGATATACACCTGACATATAATCCAGTTTTTTCACTCCTAAGATTTGTGCAAAGGATTAAAAACATATGCCCATGCAAAAATTTATACACAAATTTTCATGGTATATTTATATGTAATAACCTAAACTGGAAACAACCAATAGCAATAGGTGAATGGATAAACAAATGTTGGTATAAAAGCACAATGGAATAGTGTTTATCAATTAAAAGGAGCAAATTGCTGATGCCTGCAACCCTAATCTAAAGTGATAGAAAGCAGATTAGTAGTTGCTGAAGAAAGAGGTGTAGGAAGGGGATGGATTTTAAAGAAAGCACAAGGTAACTTTGATGTTAGAGAAACATTCAGTGTCTTGACTGCATGAGTCTAATTATCCAGTTGAACACATTTATTATGTGCTGATATATATATATATATATATATATATATATATATATATATATATATATATATAATATATAATGTATATATAATATATATAATAACAGTTCCATAAAGTGGCTAAAATTAAAACAAGGGAATTCTAAAAGGTTTAACCTGTATTTGTATATTTTAAATCTTTTTATGACTTACTTGAAACTCATATTATAATGGACCTGGTCTACAATGGGGCTTCCAAGACAAAGTATGAGGTGAGACTTTATGTTTCTTTCTTTCTTTTTTTCATATCTGCCACTTCATTTATTTATTTTTATTTGTAGGAGGAGTTGAAACAAATCTTTAAGGGTATTTTCATTTTTCCCCCTCAAAACCTATACTTGAAATCTGGTATTTGTATATGTGTGTGTGGCTAGGGGTAGGGGCGGCACTAGTGGAGGGGGAGTTTTTAGTATCCTGAAATGAATAAACTGAGATTCTAGTTATAAAATATTTTCTGTTTAATCCAAGAAAGTTCAAGAAACTTGGCATAAATGCCTTCACCTGATAGGGTGGGAGAATGCATGGGAGAGGGGGCCAGTCCCTGAGGGTCTTCCTCAACAGATGATAGTCTTAGGAGGGAAGGTTTTGTTTTTTTTCAAACTCCTAAATCTTACCTTTTTCAGAAAGCTAAATGTTTTCCATAAAGAGTCCTTTTGCAAATATTAAAATATACAGACACAAAGCATGTTTTATGGGCAGAGAATAAGCTTGGAGAAGCAGTCTCATCAAATCTTACAGTGATAGAATCTGGCCCTGCCATTACCCTACAGAGGAGTCTGTACTATGGGCCAGTCTCCCCAACCCCAACCCCAACCCCAAACCCCAGCTTGAGCACAGTTTCTTCCTGGATGCAGTTCTTTTGAAGTAGTGCCTCATCAACATCATCCTTCAGGCTTCTTTACATAGACCTTCTATTCCTGAGTGGGGATTTGATTTACTTCTCCCCACAAGTTCTTATTCTAGGCTGTGTGGTCTGATGGTCCACACTGAGTGTCTTGGAACATCTTTCCTCATCCTATGTTAATTCTACTGACCAGCTCAAGTTCACTTTGTCTCCAAGCTTCCTTGCTACCCACTTCCCTGACCTCCTCTCCTCGTAGTACACACATTCTGCAGCAGCCATTGCCTGTGACAGTTTCCTCATATTTATTTTATATTGCTTTGAAAAATCAATTATTTTAGTTTCCCTGGCTAGACTACAATCTCCTTAAAACAGGAAGAACATCGTATAATTATATGGATCCTTCTCAGTATTTGGCTTAATATCTAACATATAGTATGTACTCAAATATCTATTGATTAATGCAGTATAGGCCATAACAGAGGAATAGTAAAAAGGCCACACATGAGTGAATTTCCTGAAATAATAATAACAATTATGTATATTTGTAGAGCATAGCAGTTGAGCACATGGATTTGGAGTCATACAGGCAAGAGTTTGGTTCAAACTTCGGCTCTTCCTCTTACAAAGGCAAGTCACTTAAACTCTGAGTCTCAACTTTTTCATCTATAAGATAGGAATAATAATACCGTCCTGACAAAACTAATTTCAGGGTCAAATGAAAAATATTTGTTAAGGTCTTTAACATTGAACCTGTATAAACTCTCAATGATGGTAGGTTTGCATAATGTTTACAATTTTAGCATGGTTTTATATTCTTATTTAATAAAACTGATAGATCTCAATTATATATAGGAACTCAATAATTTCCAATCTATTAATGCATAAATTGAGATTGGCAGACATAGTAATTTGTTTACTGTTACATAATTTGTTTTTTGATACATGATTTATTGCATCTTTAAAACATCACACATAAGTTTGAGAAATCATTTGGCATTTTGCTGTTTCTATAGTTGGACAACTCAGATCTTACTCATCCACCTGCTGAACTGTTTCCTTTTCATAGTTGCCATCCAAAATGTTTCTGACACCCTAGTTTTTAACTGTTGTGGCTTGCTGAATTAAAGCAGCCAAATTTGATACAAGTTCAGTGTCATTTCCTTCAAAAATCAATTCATCTTTCTAGGCTTGAGATACTGAACAAGAAACTCCTGACTTCATCCAAACCCTGAGGGTGTTTTCTTCACCCAAGAAATGTCTGATTTCAGCAAGAGAACCATTCTCCTGAATCTCAGCGTTGATGGGAAAGGAAGTGTACACAGACCACATCTTGTGTCGGAAGCCCAGTGTAACACCCTTGATTGTGTTCTAATCGTAGAGTGAATGGTCGCCAGTTTCTTTCTATCTCCCCACTATTTGTTTACCAGAACCTCTTCTTTTTTCTTACTGAGGAGACTGAGTTCTACACTGATGTGATTGAAGTCCCACCACAGGGTGCCTCGGGGGCCCTGGACAATAACTGTGTGTCCTCCAGTGCGATGTGGATGTTGTCTGGGATGTTGACAGTCCACAGCCTGAGTGCTGAGAGTGGCCTCCATCCTTGCAGAAGATGTGACAAAGAGCTTCTTCTGAATAACCTGTTAATCAACGTGTGTTGTTGTAGGAAGCAAGAAGTGATAATAATTCCAAATTTGTGATTATCATTTAATTTAATTTAAATTAATGAAGGAGAAACAATAAATCCTTGCAATGGTGCTAACTGTGATCTGGAACAGGTACATCCTAATTCATTAAACTGATTTCAGCCATAAGGGAGGAAAGCCAAACTCAAAAGAAAAAGAAAGTGGCCAGTCAGAAACAAGTGAAAGACAAGAGAATAGTGTGGTTAACTCCCCAACAATTTCATTTATTCCATCCTAGGTTTTTAACATCATGTAATCATAATTGTATGTGATTGATTCAGAATGAACATGTGATCCAACGACACAATGTAAAGAGAAGTTGGTTGGGGTGGCTTCTGGGAAATTTTGTTTTGCTTCTAGAGACCCTTAAGAAAAAAAATCTCTTTTCTTCTGGTTGCCTTCATGTCCAAATGTGTTTCCTGGAATTGCTGCAGTCACCTTACAACTCATAAGAGGAAGGCACTACCTCCAAAAATGAAAAAGCAAAGACACGATAATGTCTTTGAACATATGGCTCAACCTTCTTGAAATCCACTGGATTTCTAGTGTGAAAACAATCATTTCTATATTGTTTAAATCAATTTTAATAGAAGTTTCTATTGTTTGCAGTTGAAAGAATCTTAACTATTACACTGGATCTCAGAAAACTTTCAGAGGTAAGAGTATGTGAGGAGTATGTTGTTTCCACATTGAAAATTGAAAAAAAAATCACAAAGATTGTACCTAATAACAGCTTTTAATCCAATGCTCCATTTTTCCTTGTAGCATCTCCAAATGTGACAGGCATTTCAAACTTGCTTGTCAACGTGCTTAAAATGTACATGACATTTTCAAGGAAAGGAAATCAAGTAATTGCCTGAGCCAATAAGCTTTTTGGAGTCATCTTGAACTGCTGGCCCCCCTTCACAAGCTGAAAATAAAATGCCTGGGTGGAGGCAAGAATGGGGGGGGACCTTAAAATGTTTTGAGAAAATGTCAAATGTAATCTGTGTCTTTTGATTTAATAAACCATGGGAATTCCTAGATGGGTGCTTGATTATACAAAAATAAGACCAGAAACTTGATCACAGCCAAATTCCCGGAAGAATATGGGTCCTGTCAGTTGAGAGTTTCCACAGTGGGATTTTCTAACTAATGGTTTGATTTTGCCTAAATGACAAAATCTTTTCATTTTAGTCCTCTCTGGTCACCAAACTAAAGTACTAATTCTGTTCCTAGATATCTCATAGTAATAGTGCTCCAATAATAATGACAATATATTTTCTCAGCAGTCCAAAATGCCTTGCACACAGTAAGCCTTCAAAAAATATTGAACTATTTATAGAATGTTTCAAACATCTTTACCATTTTAGTCCCAAACACTCCTATTTCCACATGTTCTGCTATTCATGAGCTTTTAGTATTTCTGGGGTTCTCTGATGAAGATCAACATGCTTTTGAGATTCTTCAATCAATATAACAAATTCATTCAACAAATATTTATTTTCATGTGCCAGGCAAGGATTAGGCACTTGAGATATAACAGTAAACAAAACAAAATTCCCTCTCTTCAAGGGGTTTGTAGAGTATAAGAAACAGTCAATAAATAAGACATAATAATTAAACAATCATTTAATATGTTAGGGATGGTAAGTGCCATGAAAAAACATATTAAATAGGGTAAAGAGATTGAGAGTGCAGGAGGATGAAAGGAAGGTGGCAGTTTTAATAAAGATAGTCATGATAGGCCTTAGTGAGAGTGTGGACTATAATAAAGAGTTGGTGGAAGTGAGAGAGTTATCGAAAAGAATATTTGGGGCAAGAGTATGGCTGGCACAGGAAACCACTACTGCCAAGTTTCTGAGGTAAGAACCTATCTTGTGGGTTTGATAAATAGCCAGGAGGCCACGTGTGGTTTTTGTGGAATGAGTGGAGGGAAGAATACTGTGGGAAGTGCTGAAGAAGGCAGAGGGAAGACAGGGTTGGGTGGCATAGTTACACTCTAGTTATGCAGGGCCTTGTGTGCCATTGTGTAGACATTGGCTTTTACTCTGAAGGAAATAGAATGCCAATACAGTGTATTCAGTACAGAAACAATATGGACTATCTCATATTATAGGACGATCATATTATTGGTGTCATATTGAAAATAAGGTGAGTGAAGGGTAGAAGCAGAATAAGCAGAAGTTATTTCATTAGTCCAGGCAATTAATAATGGTAGGTATATATTTTTTTCCTGGAGCTACCATAACAAATTACCACAAACTGTGTATCTTAAACAATAAAAATTTAATCTCTTACTTCCTGGAGGCCCCAAGTGTGAAATTGAGGTTTCGGCAAGGCCATGGTTCCCTGAAGGCTATTGAAAAGAATTTGTTCTTGTCTCTTCCAACTTTTGGTGTTTGCCAGAAATTGTTGGCATTCCTTGGCTTGTAGCAGTATATGCCAATCTCTAGCTCTGTCTTTACTTCACTATTTTCTCTGTGTGTGTGTCTGCATCTCCAAATCTTTCTCTCATTAAAATTATACCAGTCATTGGATTTAGGATCTTTAATTTGACATGATCTCATCTTAACTTGATTACATCTACAAAGAACCTATTTCCAAGTAAGGTCACATCCATAGGTACCAGAGGTTGGGACTTCAAAATGTCATGTAGGGACAACAACTTAACCCATAGAAGTAGGTGGTACTAGTAAAGATGATGGGAATGATGAGATTCTGGGTGCACTTTGAAGGTAGACCCAGCAGGATAAGAAGATGGATGTCAGATGTGAAAGAAAATGGCTCCAAGGTTGACTGACACCTTAATTTTTCATCTCCCCTAGACTTCTAATTCAGTTACCATGCACACATCTGTTTTTCAGCTTTCTAAATTCTGTTGTTGTTGGATTCTGTTCAGTATTTTCTCTCATAGGTTTATAACTTTAAGTAAAAATCACCAGTGAGGCATTTGGGGTTTGGAAAATAGTTGTAGTGAGCACATATGTGTATAATCTGCAATGCTTATCCAAAATTTGTCTCCAGGGGTAAATCTAAATTTGTGGAGGCGGAAGCTTAAACATTTCCTGGGCTCACTTTAAGAAAAAATTATACATACAAAATTAGGTACAATAGCAGTGTTTTCCTTAAACCCAGAGAAGAGGGGCCCCTGCTCTGGATACACACAGACACGGATTTATTAAAGAACCCAGATCTTCTATCACTTGGGATCTGACTCTCAGCACTAACACAGAACAAACTATAAACCCAAACTCGTGCACTTATGACTAATATCTTTCAAGTCATAGGGAAGTCTTTCCCACATCTCATGTTCTACGTCCTCAAAAAAAAAAAAAAAAAAAAAAAGGTTACTGTGTCTAAACACTGAAGATTTTTTGGTTTTACTTATGTCCACATCTGAGCTGGGCATCGCTTTGGAGTTTGAAGAGGATTTGAGACACAGAAGTACTTGGGTAACAGAAAAGACAGATTATCTTACCAATTTCTTTCTCTGAGTAAGCACAACTGCAAGAGTATGGCTTTTTAAAGTATCATTTCAAGTACTGACAAGGATTCATTCATTCATTCACCTCTGCTTCTATTAAGGTTCTTAGAATTCTTAGAATTCTTAGAATTCAGCATGATGTTCACAATATTTGCACTAAATAGCAGTTGGAAAACATTTTTTTAAATAATGAACAACTCATATTCTTAAATTTGTGTAGATAGAGATATGAATGCTTAAAATAAATACAGAATCTTCACTCATTGTATGGTTCTATATATTGCCTTACAAGATGAATAAATTACAATTAAGTAGCAGCTGTTTATATGATAAAATTAAAATGTTTTGTAGTATTTTTTGTAATAACAATAATATATTGTATCATATATGATTCCTTGTGAGATTTGAATATGATATTCAAAATTCTAAGTCTATTTCTGAAGCTAAGTATTTTTTTAAGACATTTACTGAAAATTTCAGTAAGAACTGCCCCAGGAGAGCAAATTTTCTCCAAATTGAATTTAATAAAATATTATAAAATACTCAAAAAAGCTAATACTCATCATTATTAATAAAACTAAAAGTATGTAAAGGTCTTGATTATTACTATATATATAGGGCTTTCGGTAAAAATTTTAAAAAATGACTAAATATTTGTATTCCATGAATTATGTGCATCCCTATATAATTATACCCAAAATCATTACTCCATTACTGGATCAGCCAGCTGTGTATAATAATTTTAGTCCTCTTTCACATTTGACCAAGTTCCAGTCACCTAAAAACACTATTTTTAACATATTTATCCTCTAATTTATCATTATGGAGGTATAATGGTTAAGAATGAAGAACATTTTATCTATAGTTAGTATATTTACAACTTTGGTATTTAGACATGCGGTATGGTTGTTTTTCCATTGTACTGTTCCTTAGTAAAAACATTAGGGTTGATGGATCTGTTCAAATGTGAAAATTTCCTTATAATGAGAAAAAAAAGCATCAAGCAAATTTACAAATTCCAAAACATGGTCAAATATACCATATCCACAATGCCAGAAAAATTAATTCACAATTTGATTTATTTTACTATTTCCTGACAGACATATTTTTTCCTTTAGTTTTGGTTGAATACTCTCTGGTTGCCTCTTTATATGACAAAATGCCAATTTTTTAATGGACTATTAACATAATTCAGTGTTTTTATTGTATGGTGTTCATATTTATATTTCCATAATATTTATAGTTTAGAATTTTTTCAGCTTCACAAATCATTATTAGAAATGGCTGAGAAACACTAAGATTGTTTTAAAGTTTGGGAAAACTTTATCAGATTTATCTCCTTTGAGAACTTTTACAAATCATCTTTCTGCTGCTCCTGCTACAGCTTGTGCCCTGTAAACTTGGGAATTCTGCTAGATTCTATTTCGTGTGATTTCCATCAAAAAGAAATGGGAAGAGCTACACAGGTGGTGTGTTTAGAGCCTGATATGCTGCCCTATTAAAGTACAAGGCATTCCTGATGGGAGATAACTTTTATATTCACTGGATGGTGATGAGATTCTAATTCTTTGCTGACAAACTGAAGTCTTACAGGAATTTTCCACAGGGACACTTTCCTTTCATGATGCTACCTCTGCTGCGGCATTTGCTGTCACCATGCTGGGTGAGCCATAACAGTGGGCCATAGCAGCACCCGGGAGGGGTTCTTCCATGGAACAGCAATGACTTCACTGCACACGGACAGGCCTGAGCATTACATAAGCGTATTCCAGTAAGCCCAAAGTAAGTGTATCTCCGAGTCCACCTCTCTTAGCCCGGATCCCTCAAATGCCTGTGGTCTTTCTAGTGCCACCAGACACCTAGGAAGCGTAGAGCAGAGAGAAACATGACTTTTTAAACAGTGGAAGCTAAATGCCTTTGTTCTGAATTTTACAGGAACATGCGACCATATAAATACCCTGCTAGGCCCCTCTCTCAGGGTCTTGGAAGGTACCTGCACGAATGTAGGGCCCTGCAGCTTAAGTTTCATTAGCTTCACAGCGCGCTGCCTCTCTGCTTCCTGTGTGAAGTCACTTTGCTGTCGCCATTGATTGCTCCGAAAGCTTGGCTGACCAACACCTGGGGGGAGGTCTTCAACTTTTGATAATTTCAGTCGCTTTATATAGGATAGTGAATACAGTGGAGCCCGTATAGATTTCAGCTTTGTTTGTAAAATTCCATCTCAGGGCTTTTATAGTACAAATAAAATCAGTTAGTAGCTAACCAATTTTTGTTTTTCAGAAGCTAAAAAAAGCAAGTTTAGAATTGAGCTAGGCCATGTGGCAGCACAGGGAGAAGAAGAATGAACTGAAATGAAAGCACAATCTGGAAGAATAACTTCAAAACAATGCAGCGGGATGAGAGTCCTGCTGCTCCCATTTATGAATCTCTCAAAGCCCGGTGCTCACATCAAGAGCTGTTAGCAGGCGGCACACTCCTAGGCAACCAACCGGCAGGGGGCGCAGGCTGGGATTCTCGCAGGGTAGCGTGAAGAAAATCAATTTCAATCCTCCAAGGATGATATACGGCCAATGAAGGTCACTAAACACTATCAGTTCTCTGAGACCCTTGAGACTTGAGAGGAGATTTCCAAAAATTACCACACCTCCAATTTTGGCCCTTTGGTTGAAAGCACATACTGTATTTTATATTTCTGCCCATTTTTACCTGTCGAGGGTAGGAGTAAGAAGGAGAGGCATATGTAAGTATGAGCTATCTGAAGATTCTGGTTCAAATACCACTGATTACAAAATAAATTCCTGGAGCTGTAATTACACCAATGAAAAGACTAACTACTGTACTCATCCACCTAAGGAAAAGTGATTTGCATTTTTTTAATCCAGTTATTTTACCAGTGGTCACAGCCATTGATTATGTTTTGATTAATGCCTGGGAAAATTAAATGTTTCAGTAAGATTTAGAAGGATTAGTGATGAGGTAGTAAAGTAAAAAACATAAAACTTACAAAAGTGTCTCAGCGTGCCCCCTCCCCTCTTCCTTTGCTTATTATGTAGCCTAGCATAATTCATTTAACTCCTGGGGATCTCAATCTTCTCATCTATAGAAGGGGATAATGATGTCCAGCCTACTGATATTAAAGGATTGTTATGAAGATCAAGTATGAAACTGTATGCATAAATGCTTTTTAGATAGAAATATTACAAACATAGGATATTATTATATCTATTTTTTGAAAACATGAAACTAATGCCTTAATGAAACAAACTTTTGGATTGAGGTGGGTGATATGAAAAAAGCAGAGAAGTGAAGGACACGATGAGGAGAAATAAGGCTTAGACTAGATGCTGGAATGTCCGAGGGCTGTTCCAGGGGGAAAAATAAATAAACTCAGGGAGTTTATTTGTTTTTATTGCTTTTCTTTTTTTCAATTATAATTTACATTCAGTATGATTTAGTATTGGTTTCAGGTGTACAAAATAGTGGTTAGACAATCATACATTTCAAAAAGTGTCCCCCCCCCCAATATTTCTAGAACCCTCCTGGCACCATACAGAGTTATTACAACATTACTGACTATATTTTCTATGCTGTATTGTATATAGCCATGACTATTTTGTAACTACCAATCTGTACTTCTCAACCCTTCACCTTTTCCACCCAGCCTCCCTCCCCATTTCCCCTGAGGCAACCATCAGCATACTGGGATATTACTTGCTGAACAATGCAATGGACACAGTATAACATTGTTTAGAGATGCCCTTAAATTAAGCACAATCAGAGGACACATTGATGTTTTGAAGTTGCTAGACTTTCAGGGTTGCATCACAAAACCTAGCAAGTCATTATCCTCTCAAGATACTTATGTGCTGGTTTATCCACAGTGCTAGTGAGTGACACCTAATGGGCTGGGAAACCTATTTTCGTTCTCTGTGCAGGCCTGGCTCTTTATAAGCTACAGGAAACGGAAGGGGGTTGCTATGAAATGTGTAGATACAATGAAGTTAGAGCTCAAACTCTGCCTCCTTGTATCTACCTACCTTAAACTCAGAACCTTGGCCATTCAGTTAAAAGAAAAAAAGTTTGACTATAGTGGAAAGCTTTCACATGGGTTTCAGTAAAACCAAATTTCATTCCCAAACTCTGAAAATATTCTGCTCTTCATAAAATGGCCAATATACTCACCTATTAAGGACTTAGATGTTGATCATATTGATTTTGGGACTCCTGTTATGAAAGACTTTAACTCGGATTGAAAGCAACCAAGACAGAAATCCCTAAACAGGGGAGGATTTTGTTCCTGACTTTTGGTCCCACACATGCCTTGCTTTACTAAGACCAGGCTGATTGGTGACATCAGCACATTAATAAGAAGGCACTTCTTTCCTGTTTTACCAGTTCGTGTTTGGGAATCTCAGTTTCATGAATGAAATGGCACATAAGAGCTCCACTCCCCTTGGATATGCTGTCTTCCATGTACTGACATGGATTTGGTAGGTACCTGCAGTAATGGGTAGTGACCAGTGAGGGCAGCAAAGAGCAGCATCCCAAGAGTAATTGGGCTACAAGGATTTCTGGCTGAGATGGTTATCACTCAAGAGGTGACAAATAACATCAGAAACTTGGGAGAATTACATGTGTCAAGCAGAGAGGAGAGAGCTGAGTGATTCAAAATAGAAAAGAAATTGTGAATAAGAGCCTGTAGTCACATAAAAGAAATGCCTGATAGAGTTCGAAAGCTAATGTGAACAAACTGATGGACAGGAGCTCAAACAGGAAACAGAATCGAAGACTGCGTGTGGAGCTGTGGAGTGAGGAGCAACATGTGGCACAGATGTGACTAGCAGGCAATTCCAAACTCAATTCCAAACTCATTCAAAGTTTCAAAACTTCTTCAGCACTCAAGGGTCAGTGCTATGTTTTTGGAGAGAAGTTCCGGTTTCCTAAGGTTTACTATTTTATACTTGTTTGCAGCATTAATAAAAAAATTTATAATAAAGCCAGTGAATAGTAATCATGAAATACTCATTGTCACTATTATATACTGAATACTTTTTATGTGTCAAGCAATATTCTAAATATTTTAAATATATTAATTCATGTTACAGAATAAAGGCAATTGTGTGTTCAGAGTTGTTCTTTGTTGTAATCATTACTTAGGCTAAGATTTAAAAGCTCAGTAATGGGTATTGTTGGTTGCCTATTCAGCATTCATTCTCCCCTCCTCTTTCTTAAAAGAATACTATTTTCCCTTATTTTATTGTCTTTTACTTTTAGTTATCCATCTCTCTCTTTAAAGCCTGTGGATCGATTTACCCCAGCTCCATAAATGAGCTCTAATTCACTTTGTGCAGAATAATTCTCTTCCCTGGCTCAGGTTCCTTACAGGTTCAGGGTTTGACATGATACACAACTCCAGCCAATGGGAATGGAAAGTTTCCTGAGAACTTCTTTAAAAGCTCCACCTATAATCTGGGTGGGATTAAAATAAAGTTTCACCTAATTCTTCCATGACTGCTTTGAAGAGTAACCAGTTTGCAGATAATACAGTCTTTTTTTTTAAAAAAAAAAAAAAAGGATTTTGTTTATTTACTTCCTAGAAGGGAAAGGAGAAGGAGAAAGAGAGAATCACAATGTGCAAAAGATTCATTAATTAGTTGCCTCTCACACGCCCCCAGCTGGGGAACTTGACCCAAAACCCAGGCATATGCCCTTTCTGGGAATCAAACCTACAACCTTTTGGTTCACAGACCAGCACTCAATCCACTGAGCCACACCAGGCAGCATTGACAATGAGGAGCTGGAATTCCATTTCAGAGCTGTCTGACTGCTACAAAGCTTAGGCTTTTCCCACTGTAACCTGGGCTTTTATTTATGTCACCACAAGTGATAGACTAATGCTGTTCCCGCTCCAAAGATGTTTACATCCTAATCCCCAGAACCTGTGAATATGTTACCCAATATGGCATAAGGTATATGTTATCTTATTTGCACTTGTGACTAGATTAAACTTTTTGAGATGGGAAGATTATCCTGGATTATCCAAGTGGGCTCAATAAGGGTCCTTATAAGAGGGAGGCAGCAGAGTCAGAGTGAGAGAAAGAGATGCAATGACAGAACAGGTCAAAGTGATGCAGCTGCGAGCCAAGGCATGCTGTCATCCTCCAGAAGTCATAGAAATTTCCCCCAGGACCTGGTCCTTCCCTAAAGCCTGTAGAAGTGTCTGAGCTCTGTGGACACCTTGATTTTAGTCATGTTTATAACCCATCTCAGGTTTCCAGTCTCTGGAATGACAAGATCATGAATTCGTATTGTTTTAAGGCATTAAGTTTGCGGTAATTTGTTACAACAGCAACAGGAAACTAGTGCATCACATAAGCATAATCTAGTATTCAAAAGTATCAGATATATGATCAAATTTTCAAAGAAACATGAAGTTACTGCAAATTTTGATATTTGACTAACTTATAATTCTGCTTGTTCTGCCACAGTATCAGCATTACAAATTTTCATCAAGGGAAAACAAAAATTATTTTTGTGCCTAGGTCATTTGACTCCATTTATGATAGTAATACAACCTGTGTATCATCTGGATATTTTTGTAAAATGTTTATGACTATCCACTTATATTCATTTGGCTTCACTTTTATGTTATGTCTGAATGATAGCCCATTGCCGATCTCAGAATAAATGTGCCACCGTCATGAAATGTGTTCATGTTAAAAAGGCCATATTGACTTAATTATTAGGCTGATTCAGTCTACCCTGTTTTAAAGTACGTATTGAAGTAAGAGAGTTTCCTGAAGAATTTGACCATTTCACAAAATAATAACATAAGTTATCTTCCTCAAATGATATTTTTCCCCGTGGAAATTTTATTGCTCTTTAAAAAGACAGCCATCCTGTTATTTTGGCTAAACATGTACAGTGGATTTTGGAACTGTTCTCATGAAGATGGTTACTAAGAGTAGTATCTAGTGAACTTAAATTAATTTGGATACTAAAAAAAGACCATAAGTTTATTATGCATACATGCCAAGGCACCTGTCTTTCCATGAAAATAAGAATAATCAAAAAGTCTGCATACATCATAGATATTGCTTTTTGCAGGACCACACACATAAAAAAGTGAAATGTCTGTCTTTTGGTGGACACCCTTCCTTAAAGCACTCCATGCCATCCCTAGCCACATGTAACAGCCCAGAAGTGGCACTTAATTCCTATTCAAGAATCACCATGCAGTACTATTTCTTATGTAAGGTTCACCATTAATCCTCAATTAAGCTTACAGAATTCATTGACGAGAACTACATAGAAGTTGCTATTGCATCTTATACAGGAAAATAATGACCAATAGGAATTACCGGACTTCTTACCTTCCATCTGTCATGTCATCATCTGTTAAAGAACTCAGCCTTGAGGAATAGTACTGGGACTCTCTCTCAAACCTCTCTGTAATGATAGTAATTGTGAATATGGAACAATTTGGGGCACTAATTCTTCATTTATCCACCTATACAAGTTCAGTGAGTATAATTTATTTTCTCTAAATTTCAATTCCCTCTTTTTTTATATGAGGTCCATAGAGGTACCTATCTCATAGGATAAGTATCAGTATGAGATAACCCATTTATAAAATCTGATATGTATTAAGTATTCAATAAATAATAATGGTGGTTGTTTTCTTGCCCCAGACTTAGTTGAGAATTCATGCCCAATGCAAGTGAACTCTGGCTGTGGTGTGGTCTGTGTTTACTAGTTTATTATTTATACAGCAAGGCTTAGTCCTTGTTAGATGCTGTGGAACTGGCTTAAGGTGAGTGTCTATTAATCTAATTGAGATCATGAGGCCCTTTCCATCACCTAATGCTGTCTTCCTCTTTTGAACTCATTTGAACCGCAAGGTGAAAGACGCAGTAATTCTTTTGGGCGCACCAAAATGATGAAGTAGGGATACCTGTTAATTCGATATCTACTTGAAAAACACATAATTCATAAGAGCTCTAACAGTGAGGTACCCGCCCTGCCGTGCTTAAGAGTTTCTATTAGCAATTGCAGGGAGGAATTCGATACCAACTGGGGAAGTGCTGCCAAAGAGCCTTAGAGCACTAATGTTCGTTCGTCTTCCCTAGGATCCCATACAGAAATGAGTCTCTGTAATTGTAAGAAGCCAGGTATAATTAGTTAGGGAATTGTTCCTTGTAACTAAGTTCTGTCCTGGAGACAATTAGGTTTCTGCCTTTTTATAATTGTCCAAACACTAGAGGTGTATAAAGAAATGTTGTGATACAATTTATGCTCTTAAGGAAGCTAAAAGGAAAAAGAAACAATTTGATCATAAATATACACATAAAGAGCACTTAGTTGATAAAATGTACAATAGATTATTGTGCTTACTGGAGAATACACTAGTATTTTACAGTATACATTAATGCACTATAAGAAAGCCTCATTGAGGTTAGAATCACTGAGAAACTGTGTCTCGGGAGAGCAGATCAACCTTGAGTATCTGAAGATAGCATCTCTTTGAACAGTGTGATTGTCAGGAACCCTGGAAACACTGAGAGTTTGTTCCTCTTGGTCAATTACATAATAATTGTAATTGTAATGAGAGCTCAATCCAGAATATTTTTAAATACTTAGACATTTGCAGTAATAAAATTTTTAAGTTATATTTTGATTTATAAGCATATTTTAGTCCCAGAAATGGGTGATCAGGAAAATAATGTCAAGCTTTATAATGTATTACTTAAGGCCAACCTCCTGTGGAGGAAATTGGAATGGGACTAAATTCAAGGAGTAAAAAAGGGTTTTGTAAAATTTCCAACTGTGAGAGATCTTGTTCATGTACCTTAAAAGGATAGTTGTGGGTATCAAGTGGCTGTGATAGATTTCACTGCATGTGTTACAAGAGTAATGAAATAGGTTTTCTTCTAACGTCAGTAATTATATCTTTTGAAACTATTTAAATATGGGATAAAAATTTTAATTACCAACCTAAAAATATGCATGAGGGTACCTAATTTAACAGTTTACAGTTAGATAAGAGAAAACGGAAGGCACCATTGTAGGCCACCTAAACATGTCTTGCCATGCATGCTAAGAGACTGTAAAACCATTTCCCGAGCATTAGGCATCACCTACCTCCAGCCAGGAAAGTGTGCAATCAAGAGCTGGGAAAGGAAGTTTCTCTGGAGACAGCTGTCTGTATGCTGAGCTCCCACTTGTCCCCAAGGGTGAGAAGTGATAAGGGCTTTTTCATCGCCTTAAGCAAAGTGAGAATGGCTTCAAAGAGACAATTCAGTGATCTGAATCTGGGGGACCCAGGACTTATGCCTGAACCCCTTGAGGTGTCAGGCCACAACCAGACCTTCTCTAGTTGGTAGCAGAACTGGATATTTCTGGGCAGATGATGTGAACCTACTGCCATCACATGATAGTTCCAAAAGGCCACATATTTCTTGCCTTTTCCTTTTGTCTTTTGTTTTATTCTTGCACCCCTGCTATTTGGAGTAGGGCTTTGCACATAGTAGTTGCTCAATAAATATGATGAAGAAATTAATGGGATCCTAGCCCCTTTTAAGCATCAGTCTACCTGTGTAGCATACTCTTTGAGAACCAGGTCAACCCACAAATCCTCCCAAGGTGCTTCTGTTGGACATCAGTCTGGCTCTGTAAGTGAAGTTTCCATCAGATGTGAATAATGGAGCCCTGACTCTCAGCTCTGGTCTTTTGGCCACAAGTACCTCTGGCTCAGAGGCTGCCAAAATTCTATGCAGACTCTCTCCATTGGAATTCTGCACCCTTGCCCTGCCAGAACCCAAACTCCCACTCTTGCTCATTTCTGAAGAGGAAGAGATGCTTGGTTTGGAAATAGAAAGGAGGAAAACAATTCCCAAGACCACTGTATCTTTTTACAAGAAGAGTATCCAGATAAAGAAATGATTATGGTGGTTTTGTTACTTTTTAAAGGAAGGATTGATGAATTTGTTTATGGGTAATCAAAAAATAACATGAAGTCAGTGGATGTATGTGGCTGGAAAAATCGGTGGTTGGAAAAAAATATGGTTTTAGAGAAGAAAATGAAGAGAGCACAAGCAGTTCAGATATCTTAACGGTCTAACTCATTTCAAAAAAGTAGCAAGTATTAAAAAGTTTCTATGAACACCTCAACATTATGTGTTTCCTGCCTTTTCTTTCTTTAATGTCCACCCATTTGTGTGTTCTTGCAAGTACACACGTATTAAGTTTCTATTCATTGAGAGAGACACAGCACCTTACTTAAGAGTGTGGCTGGGGAGTCAAATAAATTCAGTCCCTGCTTTTGCTGCTGATCTGCTACATTACCTTGCATAGGTTGCTTCAGTTCTCTAGGCCTCAGTTTCCCATTCATAACATTGAGATGATATTAATCCTTGCATAATAGGTTTATTGTCAGGACTAAATGGTATAATACTTATAATGCAGTTAGGTAGGGCTGATTATACTGATAGCCTACTATTATCTTAATTGGGCACACTGTCCTAATGTTATACTACTATCAACAGCTATAGAGCAACTGAAAAGCTAATACTTAGAGAGTGAGAAATTTTGCATGGTCTTTACAGTACAGCAATTACATTAAAAATAGTATTAATTGACCTGGCTGGCGTAGCTGTGAACCAAAAGGTCGCAAGTTCAATTCCCAGTCAGGGCACATGCCTGGGTTGTGGGGCCAGGCCCCCAGTGGAGGCCATGTGAGAGGCATCGGCACATTGATGTGTCTTTCCCTCTCTTTCTCCCTCCCTTCCCCTCTCTAAAAATAAATAAATAAAATCTTAAATAAAATAAAATAAAAATTAAAAAGAGAAGCTGTAGATATTGAGAAAAATAAAAATTAAAAAATAGTATTAATTTTTTTCAAAATTCATATAGTCTTGTAGAGCTGACATTTAATTCAAAATATTTAGCTTTTAAAATGTTATTTAGATTTAGTATGTTTGAGGCTAAAATGCACACATTATACATACATTTTCTGCAAAATACAGAATGGTTCAATCTAGGAAACTGTCCCAAAGGGTAATATTTTAGTACATTCTAATTGGGTGAAACGGATAGACAGGAATGTGACTTTATGATAAATATTATTAGTGCATATAATTTGATGTGTTCTGTTTAAAGTAACTGTCCAAAGCGGTTCTGCTAATTTTGTTTACTCCCTTGCTTAAAGATAACATTTTAGTACTCTTGAATTTTATACAAAGTTATAAGAACAATGCATTGCGAAACTGAGATTCCTTTAGAATAGGCATAGCAGTGGTAAAAATTCTCCTACTAGAAGTATTAAGGCCCCAGAATAGTGTATGTTGGGAGCTGACAGGTGTTGAGTAATGGGGAGGGTAGGGAGGAAGGTAGGTAACAAAAATATCTGCCACAGAAGTGAGGCACCAATATTATGAATTGAGAGACCAAACACCTGACTTGACTGCCCAGCTTTTTGGTGGGTCTTCTGTGTTCAAATAAATAACTCTTCTCAATAAACACAGCTTCTTCTGTACCCTCATATACTCTTCTGGATACTTGCTACTATTTGCCATTTTAGAGCCATCTCTCAAGGAGACAGCCAATACTGATGAATGTGTCCAGTATTTTCCCACAAAAATGCAAGAGTTATGTACTTCATATGTTAAAACTCAGAACCCTAACAGGTGCC
Organism: Glossophaga mutica; assembly: GCA_039655065.1. Lineage (NCBI taxonomy): Eukaryota > Metazoa > Chordata > Mammalia > Chiroptera > Phyllostomidae > Glossophaga > Glossophaga mutica. The sequence continues at coordinate 58,606,280 of CM077306.1, read as the reverse complement.
TTACAATCCGAGAAAGAACTTGGAGAGAAATGTAAAAGCTGGCATTGCTGTTATGGGGGTGTTGTATCATCTGACTGAATTCATGTTTTACCTGCTTTTCTAAAGCATTGCCTTCTCAAACCCATAATCTGTCATTTGTTGGGCAGTTACCTAGAAGTTTTCATTTCATAATAGAAAAGTTTTTTTTTAATTTTCTGCCCATTTTTGTGACAAATTTGCCAGGCCCCTTCATCAGTCTTGCCTGAGTTTTCAGGTTGCAATTTTCATCGTCGGAAAAGCAGGCAGCGTTCTGAAGGTGCTGCTGCTGTTCATTCTGCCCCTCCTTGTGCAGCCCTTAGACTCTCCTGCCCGAGAGGGTCCCAGCTTTGATCCAAGGGCAGATCAGCTCAGCTCAGACCAACACAATGACCATCGGGAAAAGGGCCAAAGTACTGAGCAAGACTCTTCAAATGGAAATTGGGTATGTCTTAAAAATATACAGCATTCATTAGCCTCTTCCTCTCCTTTACCATAGACATCATGCTCACACACCCAAAAATACATTTTTGCTTTCATTAGTACAGTTTAAAAGAAATGCTGTGTCAATGTTTTGATACATCCAGGGATTGAATGTAAACAACATAGTACAACTCTAGAAACTGCCATCATAAAATATTTTAAGAGGCTGAATAGAGTAAAATAAAATAAAAATGTCTTTTTATGTGATATCTCATAGTAATTCAGGATTTATGGTACCTTAACCTTTAGAATCCAAAATATTAAGCTATGTTTCTTAGAGATAATAACTCGGTTGTCCCTCACTTATGTGTCTTAGATAAAAGCCTACTGCCACAGAATCCATGAATGCTCAAATACCCTCGCGGGCCTTTAGTAGTAAATCTTATGGAATAGCTTATGGCCAATGTAATGGCCCACAGTAGCCTGCGAATATCATGAATTCTAATAATACTTACATCAGTAGAAACATGAAGTAATGTCTCCATTGTAATTAAATGATGTATTTAGAGCAGTGGACTAAATGGTCCCCTAGTGTGTTGGTGATATATTCTAATAGTCTTCCCTTTACAGCCCCACACAGTAATATTCATGCTTTATTCTGGAGGGCTTTGCTTCTGACTGAACATTTGAATTGCAACATTAAGTGGTAAAGTGGATTACAGTGAGACCCCATGAATATGGATCCTGATCAAGAAACTAAGTGCTTAAAAAATAAAATGTTACTATTTAAATAGAGTGATTACAAAAACATTTTTATATGGAGGAATGTCGGGCAGCTTTGCCCCCTTCTTCTTATTCTACATCGCATAAACAGAACATATTTGCCACAATTAAAAATTTAGTAGGTGAAACACCAGAACTTAAATCACTATAATTTCTACTGTGCTTATTGAATTTAATTTGGGCTGTTGGAGGTACAAATTAGTTTTGATAATAATTACATTATTCCATTTTTAAAACGTGTTCATTCCAGAGATCTTAGCCAACTACAGAGTATGTATATCGGAAGAGTATATCTGTTACCAGTGCTGAAAGGAAATTATCTTGCTGTTGATTAGGTAAAAGTGTCACATTTTGAATTTTCATCCTCTGTTTTTCCCTTGAATCAGTCACTAAAGCAGTAGCTCGAGGCATGAAGAGCCTGGGGCAAAGCTGAGGGCGCTTTAGTCTATACAGTCTGCTGGTTAAGAACCAGTCAGAGAATCATCTATTGTTGTAATTGGTAATTGAATTAGACAGTGTGCCTGTATATAACACAAAATTATAAAAGAAAAAAACACAGTTTACATATTTACTTGATTAAATTAAATATTTGTCAGATTATTTTCTATTATGTATTGAATATTATATTTCCAACTGTTTTAAACACATTTTCTGTGAATGAGGAAAATTCTACCTCACTGTTGATAATTATTGCTGTCTGTGAGTTCAGTGAAGGTGAATTTCTAATGATAAAGTACTAAGTATATGTACATCCGCCTTTTCTACTTGACTGGGTTAATATTGACACGTGGGTTTGCACTGTGTGTGTGTTGTGTATTTAAGTGTGCATTTGTCTCCTTAATGCATTATGGATTTAAATTCACAAAGCACTGGTAAAAGCTCCATGCATGTCACTGGAATTATATACATGATAGCATTAATTGCTCGGTTGTTATATGTTTAAAGATGCTTTGGCATGATTTATATCCTAAATTTGTCATCACCGAATATTAGAAATCAGCATCTACTCCAGGAGATTAAAGAATGTGCCATTATTTCCACCATGAACTTTGCTTTAGTACAGATAATTAGTGGTTTGGAATAAGTTTACATTAACTCCCCTATTATTTTACATTGCTTTAAAAACAATATTTAGTTATAATCTCAAAGCTTTATAAAAAGTCAGAGAGCCTTCATTTAGCTCATGGTGAAAAACATAATGCTCTCAAAGAAAATAAAATCAAATGCACAGGAAGATGGAGACACTGGTCAAATACAGCACTCCAGCTACATGGAGAGCTCTCTGTTTGACCAGGTTAGACATGGCTTTGGCTGGCAAGCTAATTCTTTGAGCACCACCCTTGAAAATCATGCTAATGAGCCTCTTCACTTCATCAAGTAGGATTGTGGACCTTTTTGTCTGCATCATTAAGGCCCCAAATTGCCCCATTAGCAAGGCCCCAAATTGCCCCTCAGGGTCAATTTTTAATGCAGGTGAGCTTAGGTTAACTACCCTCAGAACCCTCTGGACATCAAACAACACAGAGTACCTGTTACCACCAAATTCATTTCCTCCCCAGGTCTCCTTTCTGAAACACCATCATCCATATAAAAATCATGTTTTAAATTTATTTTGGGGAAAAAAAAAGATTTATTGTATGTTGCTGATTCCAAAAGATGAGTTTCGGGATGGAAGAAAGATTTTTTTTTTTTTCATCAGGCCCTCCTCAGAGCCTAGTAAGCTTTCATTTTTCCATCTGTAAAATGGGGATGATTATACTTGTCTCCAGGTACCTTCTGAGGATGTTGCTGCCATTAAGCAAAGATCGAAAAACCCATAGAAAATAAAAGAAATATCAACACATAACAGGTTTTTACAATTTTCCCCTAAGATTTTAGCAATTTAAATGGCTTTCCTTATTAATTATCGAGTTTAAAACAAATTAAAAGTTGGAACTATAAGTAGTAATCAGAATGTGCACAATATTAAAATTCAGAATAGGATTCTGCACTATTAACACTGAGGTAATTTGTAGGATCAAAATGTTGCACACTTTTAAAAACATAAATCCAATTTTTTCTTACTCATTAAAATTGAAGTAGGAGGAAGAGACAAAATGATTTTTCCTGTATTTCTGTTGTCCACTTGGCTTCCTGAAAACTGGTTAATACTCAATTGCTGCTACTTATCTCTAGAGACTGTCAGTGTTTGGGGGGGGAATAGCAATTATTTCCCTGAGCATGCTCAGCAAAATCTACTGGTGATGTCCAGACCTGAAACCTTTCGTATGTAGCAACTGAAAGATGAGAGCCGTGGTTACAGTTTCCAGCAAGTATGTGAAACAGAAGCCTCCAGATTATATTCCACATCTAAGTAGAGATAACGTTTATGTCTCCTGTGTTAAGGTTAATTTCCATGCATTTAGGGCTCCTGAAATCCTCATCACCTCTGTGACTGGTACCTGCAAAGTCAGTTTTGCTACTGAATGGGGCCCCAATTAGGAAGGGCTTGCTGGTGTCCTTCCAGCAATATCTTGTGAGTTTGAACAATTTTAGTGAAATAAATGTAACAAGGAAAAATGAATTCTCTTTAGCCTCTATTCAGCCGAAATTAGCCTCCGTGGATTCTGGCTCACAAAAGCACCACGGGCCTCTGGCTGTGCTCTGTAGCTGTGAAATAGAATCAAGATTCCATTAGGCATCCCAAGCTGCCTCCTTCTCCAGGGCAGACAATAAAAATGACAACAGGGGATTGTCCCTCAGCTAGTCTAACAAGGGGGTGTGTCCTTTTCTAAATGGCTAGATGTCTGTTTAGCTGAGAGAAAAATTTAAAGGGGCCATGGGCCAAATTTTCTTCAATTCTTTGGCTCCTGTATTTGTTTCTTAGGTCATCTTCAGAAAGACCTTAAATTCTACCTCTGTTGGCACTTAGAGGCCATGGTTTCCCATCCTCCTCCCTTTTAAGAATTTGTCTGCTGAGACAAAAATAGCAGACCATACATAGTTCAGACAGTGGCATCATTCTGCAAGAGATATCAGAAGCTTTAGCAAGAGCACAAGGATTATTGGTCTTGCCATATTTTTCCCTCTTACTTCAAGGATAGAGACTCCCTCTCACTTAGAGCCTCTCACTTAAATTTGAGATTGGAGACAGATTTGATGCTTTCAGTATTTATTTATGAACAATAAATTTATTCAGACAGCAAAGTCTTAATGTGAACACGAAAGGAATGGGGCTCTATAACTTTGGTTTCATAATACCATTGTGTGACCCTACAGTCCTTTTGGAGACCTTGGCCATTCTTCTTTCTGCTGAGGGGCACGTCTTCAGGTTGCTTACATCAGAGCAGCCTCCAATATGTTATGACCTTGCAAAAATTCCTTTTGCACTGAACTCTCAGTCAATTTCTCAGCTTCTTTCCCATATCAAAAGTGCAAAAGTCTAAGAACATTTTCTTCCCCTATTCAAGGATAAATGTGATATAACTTATTCAGACCTCCCATAAATTTGATTGAACATTCTTTCCCTCTCTAATTGGTCCAGTAAATAGAGTTTTGTATTTCCCTTGACAGATGCCACAGAATGAAATTTAATATAGCTTGTCAATGAGTATCAGAAAGTTAAAGAGTTCATTAACCATTCACATAGAGTTATAAATGTATATTTCATGGCCACTTCTCCTTTGCTTCAATGAAAATTACTGGCAAGAAGTAATATTATATAATCCATGGTGTCAATTACTAATGGTAGTGGCAAGTAAATCATAATGTTTTCATTATCAAATTGCTAATATGTAGAGGTTGTAATATTCTGCATATAAAGTCTTTAATAAGCAATTATTTATGTGCTCACTTACTGGATGTTGCTGAACCAAGGCATTTCCTCAACATTAAGTGGAAAGTCTATTCAATAATTTTTTTCTGTAAAGTCATTCATTGGCATTATATTTCTATAAAGTTACTTAAAACCATGTTACATATTTGTTATGGCATTTTATCAAAATAATTAAGATACATGATACTGCAAATATTAAAATATGAATTTCCACTTGTAAAATATCATAACTGATTGTAAGATTCAAACAACTACATCATCTTAGTTTTGGACATTGAAGCTGTTCTCTGAATCTAACCAACTCACGGTCAGAAAGCCTGTGTTCTGAAAATGGCTTTGCCATTGATAATTTTTTGCATGGCTTCAGGAAAGATTTGTAACATCCTTAAGACTTAATATCCTTACTTATAAAATGAACGTATTTTACTATCTGTCAATCATCTTGAGAGTTAACATATGTTGTTGAATATCATCATAATACATATACTGATGAAATCACCAGTGTATTAACATATATGTACAGCTGTAGCCCTGAAAGTAATTGTAAGCCAGGCTGAACAGGGAATTCTGAGGTCCTGAGAATGGTCCAGCCTGGGAGAGACCAGGCTCTTCTTGGCTTTGAAGACTCTTCAATGTGAGGAGAAGCCTCACCAGGGGATAATCAGACTGGGGCTCTTGAAAGCACTAGGCTCAAGGCAGAAGCTCTGTGCTTCCACCTAAGGATGGTACTTGCATTGACTATTACCACCTGTAGGCCATGAAGAATGAGCAGATAACGGAACCTGAAGGCAGAGAGGGTGCTGTTGACACAAGTGTCTTACAGGAGCTGGACCTCTGCCTTATTAGGCAAGCTGCCAGGCTCTGACACAAAGAAGCAGAACATGAATACCCTGAACTTAGTCTTTTCCTTCTCCTTCATCTCCAATTTGTGCTTGAATCAGTCAAATCCAGCCAGGAGTCAGAGGACCAGGGAGATGGTTGATGTGGTCAATGCCTGTCAGACTTTGAGAAAAGAGCAAATAGGAAATGGGGGGCGGGGGCGGGAGACAGAAGGACTTCTCAACAGAGAAGTAATCCCATTTACAAATGCTTCTTTCCCAGTGTGTAGGATGACTAAAGATTGGAGAGGCTGGAGGTAGGAATGTCTTCTCAGAGTCTATGGCAAAATAACAAAAATTATTTATGTAGCATCATTAGTTTATCATCACATATATTACCAAAGTTATTCTTTAGAATAATGTAATCTCGTGACATAAGGTAATAAGTACTATCTTTTTTTGTTAATGAAGAAACCAATAGCCAAAGATTTACATGGCTTTCTGAATTCCCTGTTTCTTCTCCGAGCAATTCTGTAGTCAACTGAATCTTGGGCATTGGTTGTGCACACTGATAGAAAATCTAAACTGGGATGGCTGAATAGCAGAGTTTGCAAAATATAGCAATTCTTAGCATTCTTTTATTTTCTGCAACTGAGAGAGAAGTGGTATGGTGAAAGCATTATAAAATATATATTTTAGCCAATTCAATAGCAGAAATTATTCAAGTCCTAATTTTAAATATTCTATTATGCTACTCTAAAATTATATATTAAAATATATGACACATTAGATTTTAAATATTTTCTTTTTAGAACATTTAATGGGATGAATTTACTCATGATAATATGTTATTGAAAATTTGATCTTACAAAAAAAGTCAGAGAACTGTGTAATATATAAGGACTGGCAAGCTCCAGTTACCAAATAGTATTATTCTTAGATAAGAAGATAATATGTATTCTGGGTGCGAGGCAACTCACAAAAGTGTTCAGTATGTCCAGTAGATTTGGAAATGTTACATGGTAGCCCTTCAAAAGTACTGCAAGACTTCTTTTCTGAAAAGTCCTGCAGTAATAAGGCAAATTCAATTTGCTTAATCTCTAGAAGAGATCCATGACTGACCACTATCAAAATAGAGAAGGCAATTAGGACCCAGCTCTAGTCCAAGGCTTTATTTGATACATAGTCATCTCCTTACTATTATGATGGTTTATATTAGAAAAGCAGTGATTACTTCCAAGTGTTCTTTGAAGTCATAATATCTTCTCAGCCCTGCTGATACAAAATGTCATGTTTGAGGAATGTAATGCTGCAAGTCCTTTGTGGATAATTTTCTTAAGAGTTAGGCAGTTTGTCTTCTATGTATAAAAGCACCATCAACCCCTCAACCTCACACATTCATTTTGTTGTGATTTTCAGAATTCGTTCAAACTGAGCAATTACATTTGAAATTTTTTGTTCATCTAAGGTAATGTCTAAGATTGTATAGTTCTCTATAATGGTGTTAGAAGTGTTTCAATAATAACTCAAACATTTCCTCTTATTTAGTTGAAAACATTCAAATTAACGGATGTTAATAAAATTTCTTAAACATTCTTTTAACAACGAAAATAATTTGTCTTTATACTAAATATCAAGGCTATTCATTCTGTCTTCCTGGAATTCCTTTCCTTTCCACACTTCTAGTCTTAGGCTCCCTCCCCCACATACACTTGACCCAAGATTGGTGCAAGGAGTGTAAAAAATATAACTGGACATGGGAGGGGAGACATTTTATTTTTCTCTGGTAGTACAGCTATTGATGTGGGCACCGAACTGCCACTGGCTCTGGACCTACCCCAAGAAAAGAGACTGTGGAAGCAGGAGGAGCTGAAGATAGCAATGAGAAGAGAGATAGAGGCAGAGAGCCAATGCATTTTTCTTTTGTTCCTTAAGCTCATCAGAGTTGAGATTCTAACACAACTGCAAATTATCTGATGAGCAATTATTTGATTTATGCCAGGTGTAAATTTGTTTTGTTTTGCAACTCTCTCTTTGGAAGTGATTCACTTTGGTGAAGCTGAGTGCAAATCTTTTATTGGATTATGCAAAAATAAAACAAAAGGAAACCATTTATAATTTCTTATAAACCACAGTTTGTTACATTTTTCCATATTTTATAAAGGATCTTATTTTGTGGATTATAAAGGTTTCTAAAGAAAAGTGTAAAGTTACCACTCAACAACTTTGGCCTCACATTAACACACAATAGGTTGTAATTCTATAAAGTGATACTTGTAACAAAATTAGGGTCTTGATTATTGAGAATTTGGTTACTCCTACTACTTGAGAATTCTGTTTTATAGTTTAATATTTCCACTCTAAAATAAATGTATTTTACATATTTCAAATTTATTATATATTTATTTATTGACAAAAGCAAATTATTTTTAATTTTCCAGCTGTCCATCTCTTGCCAGCCAGAGAACAGGATGTTCTGATGACTCTTGGTTACTGCTCTGAATTTTAATCTGTTCGTTGCTGAAAGATTTTGTGAGTTGTTAGCGAATATATAGTGAGCAGTTACTGTGTTTCTCACATGTTGACGATGATAAAAATAAGAGCCCAAGGAGAAATCCACTGGCTTTTGCTGACAATGATGTTTTGAAGTTCAGCTACTCCGAAACACCCTGTACTCATACACAACCAATATTAGAGTTCTCTACATTTCTATGCTTTATTTCTTAATAAATAACAACTATGAAGCAATTATGGTTTAAAAGTGCTTTTCATGTGCATGACCTCATTTAATCCTTATAACAACATAAAAACATTTTGGGAAAGTCATTATTATTTCCACCTGATAGATGACAAAACTAAGATTCATAGATTTTCATAACTTTCCAAAGGTTACTGAGCTCACAGTGGTGGAGCTCCAATCACAGCCCATGCCTTTGCTTCAAAATCCTAAGATTGTTCCAACATTGCCTCACAAATGGAACCACTAGATATCCATTTTCTATGTGGAGGATTTCATTTTATCTGTCATGTTACCATATTGCAATAAACCCTCTATTTACTGAAATAAATTTCTTTAAAAAACCATTGACTTTTACATTTCATTACTCCAGTGTTCACTTCCTTCCCCGAAACCAGGCTAAGTGAAGCTGGGGATGTGGTAGCAGAGAGGGGGAAAGCTCCAACTCATACTTTGTTAGTAATGCCCTTGGCAGATACAGTCAGGCAAATGAGAGGCAACCACAAATCCCTCCCCGCCATCTGAGCACTTTTCCAAAGGTGAGGTGAAAAGGTTTAGTGGGAAAAGTTTGACATTTTATCCCCAAACAAATATTAGAGATTATCTGTGGAATTAAATTATCCATATATACATAGTCTAGGGAATTACTGTATCTGAAATGGTGGATTATTCCAGAAATTGAAACTAAGCCTTTAAGGCACTCCTTTTACTTTGTTCTCTCTCTCTTTTTTTACAATGAGCATTTAGATTATTTTTTTGGCTATTTTTGTGGCTGATTTTCAGTATGTTCCTATTCCGTGTGTATTTGTGCACTGCTCTGACTGGTTTGAACGATTTTTTTAAAAGTATTCCCTCGATAGCCCTAGAAGCAGACAAGTATTACTTGAAGGGGAAAAGGAGATTTCTATTAGGTTTGAGAGTCACAAGTGAACAGAAGAAATTTGAGAAGTATAAAATACTCCGCAGACCACAAATCCAAAACCAAAACACTCCTAACAAGGTTTTGACAAAATAAAAATCCCACTGGTTTTCCCCATGTTTTTTGTAAGTGGTACTTTCAGTGAATTACTCTTTATATATATAGTATTATATTATGTTATATGTGTAGGTAATATTTACTTTAAAATGTTCTAGATAACCTAAAGTCTGAAAAAGAATTAGGAAAATCAAGTCAAATAAAAAATAATTATAATGTTGTCCTCGCTGCTTTTTTTGAAAGCCAAAGAAATTATTTTAGTGACGGAAGTATATTAATGGATATATCACGGCAGTAAGATCGTCACCCATGTTAGCTTATTATTTGTTCTAAGTGCATGTCGGCATATTGCTAACAAATTCAGTAAATTCACCTTCTCTGCATGACTTTGCATATGGCAAGATGACCTCAAAAACAGGGGAAACACTAGAGTAGGGTGGCTGACCGAGACAACTAGGGGGAGAATTATTGTTTTCTTCCCCTTGTTCCTGAATTTTTTTGCCCAGCAGAAATGGCACACGTGACTGGAAACATGTACAGGCAGTTACCTAGAAAATTTTACACATTTTAAATGTCACAGGAGCTAAAAATAGACTATTTTTACTTAAACTACATCTTAGTTATATATTGTAAAGGATTTTCAGCAGTCATAGTAGGTTTCGTTTTATAGTTTGAGCTAATCACATCATCTGCGGAGATGGTATTTCCCATACCTGTTTTAATTTCCACAGAACAGAGACCTCAAGGTCATGGAGTGGAGCTTTCTGATTTCTAGTCGTGAGCATGGTAGAATGCCATGCCAATGCCATGCTTTGTGTTATCACGTGCGTCTCTTACCAGCACTCAATTTTCAGGTGACCAGGAACTGAGACATACAGCTCTACACACTCGTTCTGAAGTTGGGGTGTAGAATTCATACGCTAGTCAGTGAGTAAGAGTAAAGGCAGCATAGTATGACCAAGTACCGATAATGGAATACTTGTCTGAGATTTATCTAACGATAATCTACCTAGTTTTGCTAGTTCTTGTTACTGCTGGGTGAGGATCTAAGACTCTCCCAAAGGCTACAACTCATTCATTTATGTATTCCTTCTTTCATCAAACATTTCATTGAATACAGTAATGAATATTGGACTAAACAATGGGCCTTTGCTGATGAAGATAATTCTAAGGCAAATATATAATTTTAATTTACATTACAATAATCTCAAAGACTTAAGATATAGATTGCTGGGCAGCACCCCTAACATTTTTTTAATTAAGAATATCTTGCCCCAAAATTTGCTTTTATAAACAAATTCCCAGGTGATGCTGATGCTGCTAGTTTAGGGACAACGCCTTGAAACCATTGCTCTTAGCTACTCCCCATGAGTAGCTTAAATAATTACTCCTCTAACTGGAAAGAGGTTATGGTTAGAAAACAGCCAAGCCTCAATGTGTCACATGCTATTTGTTTCTGAGGGAACAGCAAAGATGATTAAAACCAGTGTTGAGAACATTTAGTATATTCTCTAAGAAAGAGATATTCCAACTTACTTAAAAGTCATTTCAGGGGTTAAATATTTTTCAGGGATTGCTCAGTGTGATTAAATACACAATGAAAACATATATAAAGATGGTAAGATCTTATAAGTCTGTTGTAGAACCTTACTTTTTTAGTCATTATGTGTTCTGTGCAAGAAATTTAAACCAAAAAATTAAAATTAAAACATGACAGGCTCAGGAATGATTTCAATCTGATCATCCTCCTAGAAGAGATTTTATTTTGTTTGAGAAAAGAACCCTGAGTATCTGATCTGAATTCTCGGGCCAGTAAGACAGACATCTCTGGCAGTTGTAAGCAGTGCTCTGAGAGCGAAGCCAGAGGGATGCTACCGCTCCTCAAGGCAGAACTCATCGCCATGGAGCAGCCAATGCCATGTGAGCTTCTCTGACCCCTTTAAATATTGTCATATGCACATAAAGTGAAGTGCTGGTAAATACCTCAGTCTCACATTTCACTGAGAAGTCTTAATTTGTCTTATATTGGATGCTTTCCAATTTGGTTGTGGTGGTTATGTGAATTTTACATTAGTTTATACATTATATTTCTACGTTATATGAAGACTCAAAATAGATGAGAAATATAAACATTAGTATAGTTAAAAAACAGCAAAACAGAGTTAATATAAGCAAGTTTTAAAATGTAGATCAGCAAAATCATTCCATATATGTTGTTTGTAATATTCTAGGAGGAAAACTATGGCTTCCAAATTAGTTAGCAGGTCCCCCCTTACATATGAATAATATAACTAAATATTAATTTTTATTGCTATTTCCCATATAAAATATTTATACTATGCAGATTTTTATGTACAAATATTTCTCTTTAAATTAATTTAATAAAATATTTTTTCCTGTAAAGCTCCTGATTGCCTCTTGTAAAATGATGCAATGGGTAGAGGTCATTTCACCAGAGATGAAGAACATAAAAAATAAGTGTTGTGAAAAAAATGAAGCATTTTGTATACAGTTTCAATTCCAGCCTCACTAGAAATTGGTAGTTAGCTGGAAAAGCTAAGGAAACAATGAACACAGTGTAATATTGTAGACAGGAAAGTAAAAAACATGAAATAACTTTCTAGTTTATTTTGGTTTCAGCAGGTATTATTTATAGAAGCTATTTGAGAACTAGAACATAAAAAGCATGCCACTATCTATTCATTTTGTGATAAAAAATTGTGATTTCACAAAAAAAAATCAGACAAATTATTCAACCCTATGAAGACACAACCTTGCTTAAGTTAGAGGGAGTTTGATTCTTATTTTTTCAAATGTCACCAAATGTTTAACATATATTCTTAATACAATACTGGATAGTAAATTCCTTGAGAATAATGATTATATGTCAATCATTTCTAATTAATGGGCCTTACATTTAGCAATTGTGTTTAACAAATCTTTGTTATTCGGCTGTCTTTAAGGCAAAAAACAGGGCAAAGTGAGTGTTCATTCCACACTGCACTCGCTAGCTGCCTGATTTCTAGTGCTCACTTTTGTCTTCGTAAAATGAGGGGATGAGAATAAATGGCCATTAACATCCTTTTTTACCTCTAACATGCTATTCTGCGAAATAAAGTGCTGTACAAGACCACTGCACCGAGCATGCAAATACTGTATGAATTCAGACACTGTAAACTTTTCTTTGACGCGACACCCCCTTTTTCTGGTTCGTCTCATCTGTACTGCCATTACGTCCAATCTGTCTCATCAAGGCCTCCAAGTCTCAGCTCTAATCCTCCATTTCTTTTTGTTGTACCCACCTCAGAAGTCTTGAAATGATATTTCATGTTCCATCCTCTGTCAAACTGCCCCTGGACACCTGAGAACTGGATCCACGCAGCTCTGCAGGTTTGGCTCAAGCCGTGAGGTGCTAAGGGTCATTAGAGAAATTTCCTTCACTTGCATAATGCTGCAGCAGCAAGGGTATGGCAAGGCAGACGGACTCATGATAGCAAACAGAGATGTTTCTACCTGCTGCTCTTTCATCTCATACGGAGGCCGTGCCAAACCTCCCTCACACTAGGCTGTTTTTCTCCCTATAGCAGATGATCTAGCCTCCTCCTTGATAAAATATCCTACATGAGTTTGCTAAATTGCCCACTCTCCCACCATTAAATCTACTTTTGTTTGTTTTCCTCCTCTCCCAGAGAAAAAGCGTTTCACTTCCTGTTCCCTGAGTTATCTTATTTGGAATGCATCATGAAATCTAATTGAGTCTATCTCCTAAGTAACCCTAGGATTATCACCTAGCCTCCCTCTCCACTCACATTGTTAGTTTGCACTGCAACATTTCTTCCCATGGGCTACAACTATGGTTTGACTTTCTTCAGTGCTGCTTGTGTTCTTAAGTGAAAGCAGTTTCCACATTGTTGCACAGTGAGGGTGTTGGACCTAAAATCCTAATTCTTCAGCTTAAAATTATTTAGTGGCCCTTCTTGTCTACAGAATTACTTCTTCAGTGGTGCAGACAGCATCCTCCAGGGTATAGTTTCCCTTATCTTTCTCCAACCTTTTATTCCAAGTTTATTCACATAGAGATCTGACATCACACTCTCCATGAGAAGGAGTCAATTTGTTGTTTCACTCTAGAGAGCCTCTTCTGACATTATCTTCATGGATTTTTCTTACTTTTCTTTCTTCCCAGATTTATCTTGAGAGCACATCCTGAAACATCACCTCCCCAAATCTACAGTCATATGATTCAAAATGCAGACATTCTCAGGGTTAGACTCTTGTCCATTTTATCTGTGCATCCCTTTAATCCTTGGGCTCACTGTGTTCTTGGGAATTGAATAAATGAAAAGACAAATGGATATTATGTAATATATACCACCGTAAGAAAATTTTCAACTCAGATTCAGTAGCTAATTAGCATAACATAAGACTGAGGATGTTGTATCAAGTATTGTGGATTCAAAATCATATTTCCATCCTGTCCTCAACTAGGCATCTGACATCAGTTCCTTTGCATGTAAACTGAGGATTATTATGATTCAGGCCTTAGTTATTCAAATGGGAAAATTTAAGTGAAAGCACTTTACAAATATCAGTTATTGTATATGACCGAAAGCTCATTTCATTCTCCTCTACCTTAATTATTGTGTATGCTCAGTGCCTGACACATAGTAACAATTAGATTTTACACCAAAGTTTTTTGATCTTTTTATTCCCAGAAAATCTGATCCGTAATTTCTAAACATTGTTTATTTAAAGAGTGGGCCTCCAATGGGAATTTCACATTTATATAACTGGTATTCTCTCTCTCTTTTTCATGCACGCATTACACAAGCACATAACACCCCCATACTCCCTCCTCCACACATACTCAGGAGAGGAGGGCTGTTCTGGGGGTTGTGAGATGCCATCCAATTTATTCACATTTCAGATAACATTTCATTTATATGCATATGTTTATTAAATATATGATCTTAAAAAAACAATTGTTTTGCTGGAAAGTAAAATATGTATTTTAATGTCCTCTGAGCAAATAGGAGATATTTTCAATCTTGTAAAATTTATACTCTATCGAGGAAAGCAAACTTGCCAATAGAGTGGAGCAAAAGTAGGTTGACAGTTGTTTGTGGAACACAGAATATTTTCTTGTATTGATATTATTTATTAATTATTATATTATTTTTCATGCGAACAACTATAAGCCTATTTTCCCCCAACTTCTATGAAAATACTATAACCCGAACATCAGAGACTTGTCCATTTGAACATCACACATAATGTTCAAATTTGTGTGATTCAACCTACAATTGCTTGGCTTCAGAATGCCTAATTTTTGTGTGTGGTGCAAAAGAAGGTCTAGTTTCATTTTTTTGCACATATCTGTTCAATTTTCTCAACACCATTTATTAAAGAAATCGTCTTTACCTTATTATTGCATGTTCTTTCCTCCTTTGTCAAATACTAATTGACCATAAAGTTGTGGGGTTATTTTCAGGCTTAAGGCTGTTCTTTTTATCTTTATTTCTATTTGTATGCCAGTAGCATACTATCTTGATTACTATGGCCCTGTAGTATAGTTTAATACAGGTAGTAGGATTCCTCCAACTTCTTTCTCAAGATTTCTGTGGTTACTCAGGGTCTTTTGCGGTTTGGTAAAAATATTTGGAATATTTTTCTAGTTCTGAGAAATACTCTATTGGTATCTTGACAAGAATTTTGTTGAATCTACAGATTATTTTGGGTAATATGGAAATTTTGATGATGTTAAATTTTCTTATCCACTAACATGCTATATGCTTCCACTTATTTGTATCTTCTTCAATTTCTTTCTTTAGTGTCTCATAATTTTCTGAGTACAGGTCTTTTACATCCTTGGTTAAATTTATTCCTAGGTATTTTACTTTTTTTGATGCAATTGTAAATGAAACTTTTTAAATCTTCACCTGAGGATAATTTTTCATCGATTTTAGAGAGAGGAATGGATGGAGAGTAATAGAGGGAGACATTGATATGAGAGATATATCAACTGGTTGCTTCCTGCAGGCACCCTGACCGGGGCTCCAAACTACAACCTGGGTATGTGAGCCATCTAGCCAGGGCAGGAATTGTTTTCTTAGTCACCCCTTCTGATAGTTGATTCTTGGTATATAAAAATGTAACTGATTACTGTGTATTTATTTTGTATTCTGCTAGTTACCTGAATTCACTTATCAGTTCTAGTAGTTTTTTGTTTGGTGGAATCTTTAGGGTTCTCTACATTCAGTATCATGTCATCTGCAAATGACAGTTTTATTTCTTCCTTTCCAATATGTATGCCTTTTATTTCTTCTTCTTGTCTGATTTCTGTGACTAGACCACCTTCTTACTCCATACACACAAATAAGCTCAAAATGGATTGAAGATTTAAGTGTAAGAATAGAAAGCATAAAAATCCTAGAAGAAAACATAGACAGTAAAATCGTGGACATTTCTCACAGCAATATTTTTTCTGATATATTTTCTTGGGCAAAGAAAACAAAATAAAAATAAATAAGACTGCATTAATCTAAAAACTTATTGCACAGCAAAGGAAAACAACAACAAAATGAAAAGACAACCCACTGAAAGGAAGAACATATTTTCCAATAATACATCTAATAAGAAGTTAATATTCATAGTTTATAAAGGACTTACACAACTCAATATCAAAAAACTCCCAAACAATCCAATTAAAAAATGGGCAAAACACCTGAGTGGACACTTCTCCAAAGAGTACTTACAGATGTCCAATAGACATATGAAAAGATGCTCAATGTCACTAATTATCAGAGAAATGTAAATTAAAACCATAATGAGATATCACCTCAAAGCTGTCAGAATAGCTATCATCAATAAATCAACAAACAAAAGTTGTCAAGGATGTGAACAAAAGGGAGCCCTCATGCACTGTTGGTGGGGATGCAAACTGGCACAACCACTGTGGAAAGCACTATGAACTTACATCAAAAAATTAAAAATGGAACTGTCTTATGACCCAGCAATTTCCCTTCTAGAAATTTATCTGAAGAAACCCAAAACACTATTTCAAAACAATATATATGTGCTCCTATGCTCATTGCAGTGTTATTTACAATAACCAAGATTTGGAAGCAACCCAAGGGCCCATAAGTAGATGAGTGAATAAAAAAGCTATGGTCCATTCACACCATGGAATACTACTTGGCCATATAAAAGAAGAAAATCTTACCATTTGCAACAGCATGGATATACCTGAAGAATATCATGTTAAGTGCAAATAAACTAGTCAGAAAAAGAAAAATACCATACAATTCACTTACGTGTGAGGTCTAATGAACAAAACAAGCTAACAAACAAAATAGAAACAGACTCATAGACACAGAGAACATACTGACAGCTGACAGAGGGGAGGTGAGTTAGGGGGCTGGGTGAAAAAGGTGAAGGTATTAAGCAAAAAAAAAAAAAAAACCAAACAAACAAAACCCTGATAGACACAGACAACAATATGGTGATTAGCAGAAGGGGTTAATGGAAACATAACAGGGTTGGGGGGAGTAATAGTGATGGAAGGAGACTTGATTTGCGATGGTGAAAACACAATACAATATAAAGATGATGTTTTATAGAATTGTACATTTGAAACCTATGTAATTTTATTAACCAATGCCACCCTAATAATTTAAATTAAATTAAGAAAAGAATGCTTAATTTTTGCAGGTTTATCTTTCTTAAATATTTTTTGAAAATTTTTAGAAATGCCCACGTGTGTCCACGCATGGCTCCTTCTGGCACTCCCTTCACTGCTGATGGGTGTGCAAGTTTTGCTAAGCTACCAGTTCTCTGAGGCTGGACTTCAGGTCCTGTGGTTTTGCTTTGCTTTCTTCCATCTGCTCTGCTCAATGTCAGTGAGGCTGAAGAGGCTTTGTTCTTATCAGGAACAGTCCTTCACACTTAATTATACTTCACACATTTAATTGAGAAAAGGGAACTCTTGAACAAAGCTGCTCTCCTCCCCAAAGGTCCTAGTGCTAAGGAGCTTCCTCAGACCAGACCCTCAAATGGTCCTATAGAGATTGTGTTGGTCACTGAGAAGCTGGTGCAATCCCTCTGCACAGGACTTGCCATTCAGCTGCCAGAGGTATTCTCAGCAGACAGCCTTCAGCTCTCAGCTACTTCAACATATGTATCAACAGCAAAGAACCTCCTCAACCAATGTTGTTTTCCCCTTGCCAGGGAAGCCTGGGATGCAAGACAGCTCTAATGAACAGTTCTTACCCCAGCGCTCCCTGTCCAAGGCTTTGCCTATCCTGCACTACAATTGAGTTGCTCCCACTACTCAATCCTGCTTCCTCCTACTTGCTTTCTTTAGTGAATGTTGATCCCTAACAAACATCTTTCACAACACTCCGTCTCATATCTCTTTCCAGAGAACCCTACCAGCCATAAATTCTGCCCTAATGTGGCTGTTGTCTTCTCTGACACCATACCAACACCAATTCCACTCTTCTAGAGTGGAATCTAGATTCCACTCTAGATCTTCTAGCATCTTCTAGAGTGGACCTTTCAATTTTCCCTCGTGAAAAAAAAGCTTTTGAAAATCTTCTGGTGTTCGGTGTTGTGCTTGGCACCTCAGTTCCTCAAAGAATCTCTCCTCCCACTACCCAGGAGAATAATCTTTTCAAAGTGCTCAGGCTGTGGGAATCGAAAGCTAGCAAAAGTAGTTTCATGAAAGCAATTCTTACTTTCTATCTTGCAATTTCTGTCTGAGAAAGCCCAAGTTTATCTAACAGCTTGGAAAGATTTAGTATAGCAGAAAGGAAAAGGGAATGAGAACAAAGCATGAGTTGATATTGTAAAAATTACCCAGAGGTTTTAAGCAGAATGTAAGTGCTGTACCCACACTTGAGAAAGAGAACTGTATCACAGAAATAGAGAATGGATTGGAGTTTGTGTGAGTTGAAAGTGAACGAAGACAAGAAGTTCAGAAATGGCACTAACATGTTATTCTAGGCAAGAGGGGAGTGCATCATGGACTGTAGAAGACTATAAAGATAGACAGAAGGTGGATAAATATGACTGATATTTCAGTTAGATGTGCCTGATTTTAAAACTTGAAAGGGAAAAAGGAGTCAAAGACAACTAAAGATTCTATTTGGAGCTAATAAAAAGATGATGATGTTATCAACAAAAATAGAGAAACAGAATATAGGACTGTTTTGAGGGCAAGGGAATGAGTTTAGCCGGGGAAAGGCAGAATTCAGTTGTCTGTAAGGAAACAATTGGATGGGTAGTGGCTAAAGTGGAGGCTCAGAATTACCCAATGAGAAGTAATGCTGAACAATACTGTCTCTCAAATTAACAATTTTTTAAAATCTCCAAATAAAGAGTAATGACTCATTATTCCCTAATCCACCCTCTTTTCTCAGGGGAGGAAAGAATGGATGAATATTATATTTCATCACTATTTGGGATCAGGTTAAGAGGGAGGAATGCAGTTCCACAATCCTTTGACATCATTACACTAATAAAAAAAGAAAGCTTTTGACCCCAAATAAAAACTTCTTCTTGTCATTTAAATATTAGGCATTAAATTTATAATTCCTGGAATTTGAAATAAAAACTCCACATCTCTTGGAAATATCTATGAAGCATACAATTTTCATTCACAATATATCTTCTTAATAAGACATAGCAAATACTAATATAATTCACATTTTTCTGTCCAAACTATCTGATATAGCACAGCATTTATAATGTTAGATTATTTTATTTTTAATTAAATTTATTTTATTTTTTAAATTTTTAATTGTAGTTTTTCCATTATCATTTAAACCCCTTATACCTCTTCCCTCTGCAGTCACCACAATGCTGTCCATGCCCATGGGTCTTTTTTCCTTGCTGCTGGATCCTTCTACCCCCTATCCTGCCCCCCGCACCCCTTTTAGCTGTCAGCCTGCACTCTGTTTATGAGTCTGGCTCTATTTTGCTTGTTAGTTCAGTTTCTTCATTAGATTAGACATGTGGGCGACCGGAGCTGGCTCTGCGACCCACTGGAGGTGGCCCTGGGTCCTGAGAGGGCTCTGCAACTGATCGGAGGCGGCCCTGCGACCTGAGGCGACTCTGCAACTAGAGAAGGGGACTCTGTGGAAGACCCGGAGCTCACAGCTGTGATCCTGGGGTGAGTGCGCCCAACTCTGGAAACTCGCGGAGCCCACGCCCGTAGTCTCGGGTGGGCACTCGCGCCCTGTAGGAGACCCAGAGAGCTCACAGCAATAGGCTCCGGGAGGGATGGATCTGTAAGAGATTCCAGCTGAAACCCATAAACTCAGGAAAGCTCGCCCTCTGCAGGAGACTCAGAAATCACACCCAAGGCTCTGCATGGAGAGTGCACCATTAGCCCTGGGGTCAGTGTGCGGCTGGCACTGAGAACACTAGCCGAAAGCTGACTGAGTGAGGAACAGGGAGAAAAGCGGTACGAGTCGCCTCACAGCCTGCTACAGCCAGCAAGTGCAGAAAATCCAGTTTGGCCTGTTTGAAAATAGCAAGAGATTTGTTTGTTTGTTTGTTTGTTTGTTTTTGGGTGTTTTGTTTTGTGGGTTTTTTTGATAGTTGTTTTTTGTCTGTTTAGTTGGGTTTTTTGTTTGTTTGTTTGTTTTGGTTTGTTTTTCATTTTTGTGGGGTTCTTTTTGTTTTGTTTTGATTATATATTTTTTATTTTTTTATCACTTCTACCTTTTTTATTCCTCAATTCCTTTTGCTTCTCTTTACTCTTTCTGGCTTTATTCCTTCTTCCTTTCTTTCCAATTCTATCTCTCCTTCCTTCTTCTTTTTTTCTCTTCTTTTTTCACTTTATTCTTTTCTCTTTTTAAATACCTACGAGTGAGGCAAAAAAGTCCTAGAACTGTGAAAAAACCAGAGTTGGACCAAAAGAGGGGGTATCCCAACAGCTAAGACAGTGGAAGCTGTGAACAGCAGGATACCTGAAGGAGACTACACCACTGAATCTCACAGGTATTCCACCACAGAAGTTCACACCATAAACCCAGGTAGCCAGAACAGATCAAATTAAGAAGCTGAGGTTTACAAGAAGAGTCTCACAAACAATGGGAAGACAAAGAAACAACCCCCAAATGAAAGGAAAGGAGGAAGCCCCAGAAAGAAGCCTAAATGAAACAGAGGCAACTAACTCTCAGATAAGGAGTTCAAAGAAATGGTTGTCAGGAAGCTCCATGAGCTCTCAATGAGCTACCAGAAACTACAGGGAAGCTACGATGAACTCACTGCAAACTATATCAACATGAAAAAGGAAATAGGAATTATCAAAAAAGGCCAAGAGGAAATGAAGAACACAATTTCTGAGCTGAAGAACACAGTAGAAGGAATGAAAAGCAGAATCGATGAAGCAGAGGATCGAATCAGTGAGTTGGAGGACAAAGTAGAAAAAAGCAGCCAGAAAGAGCAAGAAAAGGAAAAGAGGCTCAGAAAGAATGAAGAGGGGTTAAGAGAAATGCAAGACAACATGAAACGTAATAATATCCGTATAATAGGAATACCAGAAGGAGAAGAAGAAGAGCAACGGATAGAAAACCTGTTTGAAAAAGTAATGATGGAAAACTTCCCTAATTTGATGAGAGAAAAAGTCACACAAATCCAGGAAACACAGAGAGTCCCAATCAAAAGGAACCCAAACAGGCCCACTTCAAGACACATCATCATTAAAATGGCAAACGTCCAAGACAAAGAGAGAATCTTAAAGGCAGCAAGGGAGAAAAAGGAAGTAACATACAAGGGAACCCCGATAAGGTTAGCAGCTGACTTCTCAATGGAAACGCTCCAAGCCAGAAGACAATGGCAAGAAATATTCCAAGTAATGAGAACCAAAGGCCTACAACCAAGACTACTTTATACAGAAAGGCTTTCAATCAAGATAGAAGGACAAATAAGGAGCTTCCCAGACAAAAGAAGTCTAAAAGAATACACCTCTACCAAACCAGTACTGCAGGAGATACTAAAGGGACTGCTTTAAGGAAAGAAAGGAAAAGAGAGAGAGAGGAACACAGGTACAAAAATGGCAATGAATCAGTACCTATCGATAGTAACCTTAAATGTAAATGGATTAAATGCTCCAATCAAAAGACATAGATTAGCTGAATGGATAAGAAAGCATGACCCACACATATGCTGCCTACAAGAGACCCACCTCAGGACAAAAGACCTGCACAGACTCAAAGTAAAAGGCTGGAAACAAGTTTTCCAAGCAAACGGACAGGAAACAAAGGCCGGGGTAGGAATACTCATATCAGACAAAATAGACTTCAAAAGAAGAGCTATAAAGAGAGACCCAGAAGGTCACTTCATAATACTCAAGGGAAGAATCCACCAAGAAGACATAAACATTGTAAATATATATGCACCCAACATAGGAGCACCTAAATACATCAAGAAAATCTTAAAGGACTTCAAGAAAGATATCGACAGCAACACAATTATAGTAGGGGATTTTAACACCCCACTGTCAAAAATGGACAGATCTTCCAAACAAAATATCAAGAAAGATATTGTGGCATTGAACAGTACTCTAGATGAATTGGACTTAGCTGATATATATAGAGCTCTTCATCCCAAAGAAAGTAAATACACATTTTTTTCAAACGCACATGGAACATTTTCAAAGACAGACCACATGATAGGACACAAAACAAGCCTCAACAAATTCAAGAAAATTGAAATCATACCAAGCATTTTCTCTGACCACAAGGGACTAAAACTAGAAACTGACTTGATGGGGAAAATCCCCAAATCATCAAAATCATGGAGATTGGGTAGCATGCTATTAAACAATGAATGGGTAAAGAATGAAATTAGGGAGGAAATCAAAAAGTTTCTGGAAACAAATGAAAATGAACTCACAATAACCCAAAACTTATGGGACACAATGAAGGCAATCCTCAGAGGGAAGTTCATAGCAATACAGGCCTACCTAAAGAAGACAGAAACATTTCTAACAAACGACTTAACCCTACACCTACAAGAACTCGAGGAACAACAACAAAGACAGCCCAGGGCAAGTAGAAGGAAGGAAATAACCAAGATCACAGCAGAATTAAATGACATAGAGACTAAAAGCACAATCCTAAGGATCAATGAATCCAGGAGCTGGTTCTTTGAAAAGATCAACAAAATCGACAAGCCTTTAAGCAGGCTCATCAAGAAAAAAAGAGAGAGGACTCAAACACAATCAGAAATGAAAGAGGAGAGATTATGACTGACACCACAGAAATACAAAGGATTGTAAGAAATTACTACGAAGAACTGTATGCCAAGAAATTTGAAAACCTAGGTGAAATGGACAAGTTTCTAGAAAAATATAATCTCCCAAAACTCAAAGAAAAAGAAACAGAAAGCCTGAACAGACCAATAACAGCTGATGAAATTGAAGCAGTAATCAAAAAACTCCCAACACACAAAAGCCCTGGACCAGATGGTTTCACAGGAGAATTCTACAAAACATTTAAGGAAGAGCTAACCCCTATCCTTCACAGACTATTCCAAAAATCCAAAATGATGGAAAACTCCCAAAGTCTTTTTATGAAGCCAGCATCATCCTAATCCCAAAACCAGATAAAGACACAACAAAGAAAGAAAACTTCAGGCCTATATCACTGATGAACATAGACGCTAAAATCCTCAACAAAATATTGGCAAACCGCATCCAACAATACATTAAAAAGATCATACACCATGACCAAGTGGGATTCATCCCAGGGATGCAAGGATGGTTCAACATTCGCAAATCAGTAAATGTAATACATCACATAAACAAAAGCAAAGACAAAAATCACATGATCGTATCAATAGATGCAGAAAAAGCTTTTGATAAAGTACAACACCCATTTATGATAAAAACACTCAGCAAAGTGAGAATAGAGGGAGCATTCCTCAACACAATAAAGGCCATATATGAGAGACCTAAGCCAACATCATACTCAATGAGCAAAAACTGAAATCTTTCCCACTAAGATCAGGAACAAGACAAGGCTGTCCACTTTCACCACTTCTATTTAATATAGTATTGGTAGTCTTAGCCACAGCAATTAGACAAGAAAAGGAAATAAAAGGCATCCAAATTGGAAAGGAGGAAACAAAAGTATCATTGTTTGCAGATGACATGATAGTGTACATAGAAAATCCTATAGACTCGGCCAAAAAGCTGCTCAACATAATAAATGAATTTGGCCAAACAGCTGGATACAAAGTCAATATCCAGAAATCAAAGGCATTTTTGTATACCAATAGTGAAACAGCAGAAGCAGAAATCAAGAAAAAAATTCCATTTGATATAGCAAAAAGAAAAATAAAATACCTAGGAATAAACCTAACCAAGGAGGTAAAAGACTTGTATGCAGAAAACTACACAACACTGAAGAAAGAAATCAAGGAAGACACAAACAAATGGAAGCATATACCGTGTTCTTGGATCGGAAGAATTAATATCATCAAAATGTCCATACTACCCAAAGCAATTTACAGATTCAATGCAATACCTATTAAAGTTCCAATGGCATATTTCACAGACATAGAACAAACACTTCAAAAATTTATATGGAATCATAAACGACCCCGGATAGCGGCAGCAATTTTGAGAAAGAAGAGCAAAGTAGGAGGGATCACAATACCTGATACCAAACTGTATTACAAAGCCACTGTAATTAAAACAGCCTGGTACTGGCACAAGAACAGACACATGGACCAGTGGAATAGAACAGAGAGCCCAGAAATAAACCCAAGTCTCTACATTCAATTAATATTCGACAAAGGGGGCAGCAACATAAAATGGAGCAAAAATAGCCTCTTCAACAAGTGGTGCTGGGAGAACTGGACAGCTACATGCAAAAAAATGAAACTCTAGCACCAACTTACACCATACACAAAAATAAATTTAAGGTGGATAAAAGATTTAAATATAAGCCATGACACCATTAAAATCCTAGAGGATAACATAGGCAGGAAAATCTCAGATATTTCACGCAGCAATATTTTGACTGATACGTCCCCTAGAGCAAGGGACATAAAGGAAAGAATAAACAAATGGAATCTCATCAAAATAAAAAGCTTCTGCACAGCTAAAGAAAACAGTATTAAAATAAAAAGAGAACCAACTGTATGGGAAAACATATTTGACAATGATACCTCAGACAAAGGATTAATCTCCAAAATATATAAAGAACTTACAAGACTCTACTCTAAGAAGACAAGCAACCCAATTAAAAAATGGGCAAAGGATTTGAATGGACACTTCTCCAAGGAGAACATATGGAGGATCCAGAGACACATGAAAAGATGCTCGATATCTCTAGCTATCAGAGAGATGCAAATTAAAACTACAATGAGATACCACTTGACACCAGTCAGAATGGCCTTCATAAACAAAGCAACAAACAGCAAGTGTTGGAGAGGTTGTAGAGAAAAGGGGACCCTAGTGCACTGTTGGTGGGATTGCAGATTGGTACAACCACTATGGAAAACAGTATGGAATTTTTCTAAGAAAACTAAAAATGGACATACCTTTTGACCCAGCAATTCCACTGCTTGGATTATATCCTAAGAACCCTGAAACACCAATCCAAAAGAAACTATGCACCCCTATGTTCATAGCAGCACAATTTACAATAGCCAAGTGTTGGAAGCAACCTAGGTGCTCATCAGTAAATGAATGTATCAAAAAACTGTGGTACATTTACACAATGGAATTCTATGCAGCAGAAAGAAAGAAGGAGCTCCTACCCTTTGGAACAGCATGGAAGAAATTGGAGAGCATCATGCTAAGCGAAATAAGCCAGGCAGTGAAAGACAAATACCATATGATCTCACCTTTAACAGGAACCTAATCAACAAAACAAACAAACAAGCATAATATAAACAAATTCACTGAATTTGAGAACAGTCTGACAGTGACCAGAGGGGGAGGGGAGGGAATTTCAGGGGAAAAGGGGAACGGTTTAGAGCAACAAGTATAAGGGACTCATGGACAAAAACTATGGGGGGGTGGAAATGGGAGGAAGGTGGGGAGGGCTGGGGTGGTGGGCTGGGGGCGGGGTAAAAGACAGAAAACTGTACAATATCAACAATTAAAAAATACTGATAAAAAAAGAAAAAAAATTAGACATGTGGGTGAGATCCTGTGGCATTTGTCTTTCTCTGACTGGCTTATTTCACTTAACATAATGTTCTCCAGATCCATCCATGCTGTCACAAAGGGTAAAATTTTCTTCTTTTTTGCATGCAAGTAATATACCATTGTGTAAATATCCCATAGTTGTTTTATCCACTCATCTACTGATGAACAGTTGGGCTGCTCCATATCTTGGTGATTGTAAATAATGCTGTAATGAACATAGAAGTGCTTATGGTCTTTTGAATTAGTGTTTTAGGTTCTTTCCAATAAGTTCCCAGAAGTGGGATCACTGGGTCAAAAGGAAGATCCATTTTTAATTTTTTTGAAATATCTCCATACTGCTTTCCACAGTGGCTACACCAATTTGCGTCCCCACCAACAGTGCAAAAGGGTTCCTCTTTCTCCACATCCTCGCCAGCACTTGTTGTTTGTTGATTTATTGGTGATAGCCATTCTGACAATTGTGAGGTTATAACACATTGTGGTTTTAATTTGCATTTTTTTAAAATATATTTTATTGATTATGCTATTACAGTTGTCCCATTT